>JACEEZ010005659.1:280000-397348 GCA_016584305.1 Chionoecetes opilio | reverse complement strand
TACTAGGAAGCCACCTGCTCCACTCTCTGCTTCGACCAAAACAAGAGCTAAGAACTTGACCCCCCGCCCCTGGCCCTGTGACAAGTTGCCTGACTCCTGATGGCCATGGTTCCCTCTCACCAGTCTCATGCTCGGCAACCAGACCATCCACTCCTATACGATCTGCTGTCAGGAAGCGGGAAGTAATTCAGGTAAGCCTGTCAATGAATGTTATCAGTATCACACTATCTCTTGGGCTAATGCTTTCCTTGGCTAGGGAAATTCTAGAGTCCTTTTCCGCCCTATTAGTGGGCTTTTTTGGTTCTACTGCAGTTCAATGCATTACAAGGCACGTGGTTATAAACGTCCTCAACTTGTCGATCTGATATTTGCGGGAAATGTTGCCGATAGTAATTCTGGTAAAATTCTAGAGTCCTTTCCCGTCCTTATTATTATTTGTTATCCGACAGACCTTCACAGATCCCTTCGACACCTCTAAAACGTAATTATAAAGTGGGAGAGATGGCCCCCTTCACACCCCCCCCCTCTGGACCCCCTAAAAATAATATTACGAACTTACCCTAACCTCACCAAGAAGCTTCGATCAAAATCTAATTGCAGGAAAAAACAAAAATTTTACCAGGATTGGTTAGGTTATAATAGAGGTTATGTTAGTAATTATTTTTTGAGAGGTCTCGCTAGGAGGTTATTAGTGAGGTTAGGTTAGGTTAGGTTAGGTTAGGTTTAGGTGCAGATGAACCGTGAGTGTTTCTTGTGCCCAAATGTAAACAATACAACCGCTGACCATGCTGCCAACCTGGGTGGACGTCCACCGCCACGAGCAGGGTGGGCTGGTCAAAGTGGGCGACGTTCAGGGTGAGTTGAGAGCGTAGCCACTACATGGTGGGAGTGGAAGCGCGGACACTGCAGCAGAAAGTGTTCAATAGTCTCAGAGACGTTCCTGCACCAGGGGCAGTGGGGTTCAGGAGACTGACGGAAACGGTGCAGGTGAACCGTGAGTGTTTCTTGTGCCCGAATGTAAACAATATGACCGCTGAGCACGCTGCCTCCTGGCGGGAGGCCGGGACACTGACCAGGGGTGACAGGAGACGCCCGGACCGCCGGACAACGTTGTCGATTTACGGACTGGACCAGGCATTCGTCCGGGACTCTGCCATATCCCCGACCTCGGATTTTGTCCGGCAAATCTGATATCCGGGAAATGGAGGTCCGGGAAAACGAGGGTTGTGTGTAATATAAATTTATTGGGAAATTGATTGGTCTGGTAATACCTTGGAGCGAAGCGACGACCAGGGGAACACAGCTGACTCGCCCTCTTTTAGTCACACACCACCGAGGCGAGAACTTCATCGCCCTTTGCTCCTTATCCACATTTAGAGACACCTCATGGTTATGGTGTTCTCGTGTAAATATTGTATATACAGGGAGGTCCCGATATACGAGCATTCGATATATAGAATCCGATGATACGAGATGTGTAAATTAGGGTCTATTTTCAATATACGAGATCGAAAATCCAATGCTACGACATTCAAACTGGATGAGTAAAATTACAAGGTTATTTACTAAAGTAAATTACAAGTTATTTACTAAAATTATCAAGTCATTTACTGACCATATGATTTTACCTAAGGTTGTACGATAAGCCAGCGAGACATATTCCCGGGCAAGAATGGCATGCCAGACTGCCTCTCTCCGCCTTCTGTCCCCGTCATCTAAAACTAATTATAATTTTATTTGGAATGCTTGCGTTTTAAGGAGTTTTAATGTATCAGATAGTAAAATATATAAGTAAGGAGCCTGTGTTGCTAGTGTTTTGTTGGTAGGTGTGTATGTGGGTTAAAATAGTGAATATTTGTTATGGGGCGGCTCCGCGGGAAGAATTTCTCCATCACTCACTGCCCCGCCAGCAAGTCACCTTATCATAACATCTTTAAATCACCCTTATTTATGGTGACACACGGTGCTACATTGATTTAGATAATGACACGTGTATATAATATCTCACCATAATCACTAAGTTGTATAATAACGAGTAATAAGACGTTTAAGCCTGCCCAAACCTACCGTAGCGGAGGTGGCGCCCGCGGCCCGTCGCCTCTCAAAAGTTTTGAGTCAAAACCCACCGTCATCCGCCTCACCTGTGCCTTCCTGAAGAAGACAGTCAGCTCTTACGCCTGTGATAGCACCATAGGATTTCACCAGTGATCATAGGATTCCTCAAAGGGTCCTCGCTCCCCTACTAAATAATTACATACCAAGGAGATCTCCGATGGCGGGGAATTGCGGGCGACGGCCGGTTTCCGCCGCCCACACAACCCCCCGTTATCAGCTGTAGCTACCTGTGCCTTTCTGAAGAAGTCAGTTCAGCTTCCACGCATGTGATAGCACCATAGAATATCACCAGGGATCATAGGATTCCTCAAGGGGTTCTCGCACCCCTACTAAATATACCAAAGACATTTATCTGCCTTGGTGTTGAATCTGTTGATATCCACCTCACGGGCTTCATGCTGCTGCTGCTGCTGCTGCTGCCGCTGCCGAAGACCGTGCTGCCAGACGTGGATGAGAACCTTGCTTGTATTTCATCTCTTACTCGTATATATGACTAATATCCATCCAAATGCAATCATATGTCTACATTTACCTAGAGAAATGATATTTCATAGCATACCAAGCAATAATAAGCGAGCCTGGAGACTCCCTACCTCTGCTAATACCAGTCTCGAGCAGTCGTTGGCCAGTGTGCACGTTTACGACCAAACCTACGACTTTGTCGCGCTGTGAGTTCCTGTTACGACCGACGTCGGGCTTCCTACCAAAAAAGGTGATAAAGTGTTTCGTGGCTTCACCCCAAATGGACGATGTAGTACAATGATTCAGATGCGCAGAGAAGAGTTTGTGGGCAGTGGAAGAGGTCTGCGCACCCTCCCTTGTCCCTTACCTACCGTACCCTCTTGAGTCTAGTGTATCACGCAGCGTCCGTTAGAGTACATACAACGTCTTTGTTGCTTGTATGTATTGTGTCTTGTGAGACGATTTTAGTGATTTGCTGGTTTACTTAATGTGCTTATTGTGACTTATTTGTGCCCTGTCCTACTGTGCTGTCACACTCTTAATTCACTGTGATTTGTGTGGTGGTGTGGTATATAGAGCCCTATATTTGAGAGTTTGTTGTGTTTGCTATAGTTATTTTAGCTTGAAAAATGTTTTTTTTTCTTTTTATTTTATTTTTCTTTCTTCTTTTTATAAAAATTATTGATGGGGTCTGGAACCGAACCTATATTTTACCATTAGTTTTGTGTTTCGTTATACGAGATTTTGCTTTACGAGTATGCCAGGTGGAACCTAACTGCTCGTATCTTCGGGACCTCCCTGTAGTATTCATGGAAAGCATGGGTTACTAAACCCAAAATATCCCTGCCCATGAGTGCGCTTGTTCCATCGAGAAGGTTTCGTCTGCCTGCAATATTGTCTTCAATCTTCAACATCTAAGACGCCACCAGCTAAGGTACACCCTTTTGCAGGAGGTCTGGCAGTTAACCCACTACAGTTCTCCTAGTTTATTGAGATCTCAATATAAGGTTTAGCTTGGTGACATTAGTTGGACAGCCACTACCACCAGGTAAATATTTTTAGTGGTAGTTAGTTAATTTCTAGTTGTCCCTTAATTTAATTCTCTTTTTCAGTTGTGAGTTTAATTCAAGCACCAGTGTTTTAATTTATATTTAGGAGTGTAACCATTCAAGTCATCCTATCAATTTATTTTCCACACCTACCAATATTTCAGTTACCTGTATGATATAAAAAATAGTGTATTACAGGGAGGTCCTGAAGATACGAGCAGTTAGGTTCCACCTGGCATACTCGTAAAGCGAAAATCTCATATAACGAAACACATAACTAATGGTAAAATATAGGTTCGGTTCCAGGACCCCATCAATTAAAAAAAGAAAAAGAAAAAAAAGACATGTTTTTCAAGCTAAAATAAACTATAGCAAACACAACAAACACACAGCGTCTATATTACCTACACTGTACTACCTATTCTGTAGAAAAACCATTCTGAAAGAGAAAATAGCAAACAAAATAATAACTGCACATTAATTAAACATAAAACATAAATGATGTCATCAAGCTCATCATCAGTCACCAGCCAATGACAAACTGTTTTTAAAACTTTTCGACCAATCACAAGTCAGCGAGACATATTTCCGGGCAAGAATGGCATGCCAGACTGCCTCTCCGCCCTCTGTCCCCGTCATCCCAAACTAATTCTCGTTTTATTCGGAATGCTTGCGTTTTAAGGAGTTTTAATGTATCAGATAGTAAGATATATAAGTAAAAAGCCTATGTTGCTAGTGTTTTTGGTGTTAGAAGGTGTGTATGGGGTTGAAATAGTGAATATTTGTTATGGGGCGGTGGGGCCGCGGCAAGAATTTCTCCGTCACTCACTGCCCCAGCAGTCACCTCATCATAACATCTTTAAATCACCCTTATTTAAGGTGACACACGGTGCTACATTGATTTAGATAATGACACGTGTATATAACATCTCACCATAATCACTAAGTTGTATAATAACGAGTAATAAGACGTTTAAGCCTGCCCAAACCTACAGTGGCGGAGGAGGTGGCGGCTCCAGCGGCCAGCCGCCACTCAAAACTTTTGAGTAAAAACCCGCCCGTCATCCGCCTCACCTGTGCCTTCCTGAAGAAGACAGTCAGCTCCCACGCCTGTGATAGCACCAGGGATCATAGGATTCCTCAAGGGGTTCTCGCTTTCCCCTACTAAATATTACCAAAGACATCTATCTCCCTTGGTCTAGTGGTGTTGATATCCACTTCCCACGGGCTTCATGGGGGCTCATGCTGCTGCTGCTGCTGCTGCCAAAGGCCGCGCTGCCAAACGTGGATGAGTCCCTTGCTTGTATTTCATCTCTTTTCTCATATATATGAATGATATCCATCCAACTGCAATCATATGTCTACATTCACCTAGAGAAATGATATTTCATAGCATACCAAACAATAATAAGCGAGTCTGGAGACTTCCTACCTCTGCTAATACCAGTCTCGAGCAGTCGTTGGCCAGTCTGCACGTTATTTTCAGATTGATTATCGTACAACCTTAGGTAAAATCATATAGTCAGTAAAATTTTTAAAATTTTAGTAAATAACTTGTAATTTACTTTAGTAAATAATTTGGGGTAATTTTACTCACCCCAGTTTGAATGTCAAACATTGGATTTTCGATCCCCGTATATTGAAAAATAGACCCTAATTTAAAAATCTCGTATCATCTGATTCTCGTATATCGAATGCTCGTAAACGGGACCTCACCTGTACTTGAAACATTATGTAATATTCGCAATTCGCATTCGCATTCGCGAATAGGGGGAAAAAATTTGGTCCATCACTACTGTATATATATATATTTTTAATATATATAATATATATAATATATATATATATATATATATATATATATATATATATATTATATATTTTATATTTGAAGATAGGCGTAGAGTAAGGGGCGATCTGATAGATATTTTTAAGTGGATAAAGGGATACAATAAAGGCGTGTAGGAAAAGCTTTTACGGCTATTAACCAGGGGTAGAACAAGAAGTAACGGATTAAAGCGGAAAAGCGAAGACTTAAAAAGGAAATTGGGAGAAACTGGTTCACAAATAGGGTGGTAAATTATTGGAATGGACTCAGCCGTCAGTGGTCAATGCGGAGTCTATTGGGGTCATTAAAAAGGAGTCTGGATAAATTTATGGATAGGGAAGAGAGGTGGATATAGGTAGAGTTAAGTAACAGGAACTACCTCGTGAGGTCTCACGGCCTCTTGTAGCTTCCTTATTTTCTTATGTTCTTTTTAATATATATAAAATATATATTTTATATATAATATATATATATATATATATATATATATTATAATTATAATACACACACACCAAACCTCGATTTCCCGGACCTCCATTTTCCCGGATATCGATTTGCGGGACAAAATCCGAGGTCCGGGGATATGTCAGAGAGTCCCGGACAATTATTTATTATTTTTTTATTTTTTTATTTTTTTTTATTTTGAAATGCCTGGGCCCATACTTATAGAGATTTAGGATTCGTCCTAGGATTCGTCCTAAACCCTGCGTCCTAAGGGTTTGAGGGAAAGTCTAAGCGGCTATTACACGGGCCCCTATTCTGCTCAGTGAGCAGATTTCACCGAGCAGTTTTGAGGATTTGCTCAACCAAAGCTGTTTGGTTGAGCAACAGGGAACTACTTCGAAGCTATTTTTGCTCGTCATTTCAGTGAGCAAAAAACGTTTTCGTTATAAAGGACCGAAATTAGTGGGTGACTATATTATTTATTGCAAGATCATTTTTTTCTAAAACTCTCAAGAAACATCTACATGACTGCTGACTGGACAGACAGATGGAAAGCTTACTAATTGACTTAGTTCAGGCACATCCTACAATATGGAACATAAAATACCCTTTATTTGTTAAAGAAAACATTAAAAAAGAAAACATACCCCCAATACTAAGAAGCCTGACCTTCCAAGTCATTTTTTACGGTGATACACAGCGACAGGTGTTGCGAGGCCGTACAGGGGTGTAGTGACAGGGGTGGGTATATGGTAAAGCGAGAGAGGCTAAGAGTGCGTGTTAGCACCCGAGTGTGTGTGTCTACCTAAAGAGCGAACGCGTAGTTCTCGTCCACTATTCGGCGTCAGCCCCGTACCCCCGCGGCCACGGGTACGGCGCGGGCCACAGTGGTCCCCTAGAAGCTACTCACGGGGATTACAGGAATTTTAAATTAATAAAAAACCTTTGGCCTAATAAAAAAAACTTTCTTAATTAGGTATTTTAAATTTGAAAGTAGTTATTGTACTGTTTTTATATTCCGTACATCCCTGGTGTCTTTTTCGTAACTCTAAGGGCAAGTTCACTTCCCTGATGCAAACGACTATGGTTTTATAGATACGAAACAATTTTGTAAAATGGACGAGAGTTTTGCGGCGTTTTCAGAGACACCAATATTTTTTTGCCCACAATAGGTCGTTCTAATGGGATATTTTATTTTGCGCACCCCCCCAAAAAAAAAAAAAAAAAATTTTAATAAAATGAAACCTAACCTACCTTAAGGTTTTAAAGAAACCAACCTAACCTTATAGGTTTAAAGAAACTTAACCTAACCTTAAAGGTTTTTAAGAAACCCACCTAACTTATAGGTTTTTTAAATTAAACCAACTAACTTTATGGTTTTAATTAACAACCTAACTTTTAAAAGGGTTTTTAATTAAACCTAACCAACCTTTAAAAGGTTTTTTTTAAACCAACCTAACTTTAACCACAAAAGTATACTTTTTTTTTTTTTTTTTTTTTTTTGCGAAAAAATAAAGCTATCTCCATTAAAAACAAAACCGCTTTTTAAAAAGCACTATGAAATTTGTATCAAAACCGACTGGTTTGTATGCATTTTGTCATAAAAACACAGATCACGTGTAATATTTTCTTTGAGCAGCTAGTGAAATTGCTCAGTGAGCAAAAAAGTCCCCGTTTTAATAGCCCTTAAGACGGTCCAAATAGGGGGGCTTAGGCGAAGCGTGAGGTAATTTAGCAAGAGCCCAAATTTTGGTTTTCATGAAATATCATACTAAGTCATCAGAAAGGGTAAAAAATATAAAAAAAAAAGAAGATTAATATTTTTATGAAAATTTACGAAGACTAAAAAACGAAGAATTATTTAAGGAAAATTTGTACAGTTTTGCAACTGTTTGCAACTTTTCAAAAGACAAAAATTTACATGGTTTTCGCTCAAAGAGGAAAGAAAATTGTTTTCAGGACGACTGGACGAGACTTTCACCTTGGCAGTTTTCAAGCAAGGAAAATGCCCTTTAAACCCTGCGGGGGAAATTTTTCCATGCCAAATGATCGGCGAAGAGCAAGGCGAGCCTGAAGGCATCACCAACCCCAAAAGATGCCGTTTTCCATAGCGAGAAACGTCAAGGACTACCTTTTAAATGGACGAGGACCGGGGGTCGTTTAAAAAGACACCGACTTTTTTTTCCGGGCCCCTACAATAGGGGTTTTTTTCAAAGGAGATAGGGTTATAATGGACGGAGTTTCGCGGCGTTTCAGAGCCCCGATACTTTTTTTTGGGCCCTAAATAGGGCTGCTAAGAAGTTTTTTTTTGGCAAACCCAAAAAAAAAAGAAAAAAAATGTATCTTTGGGGTTAAGTTGGGTTGGGGTTTCATTAAAAATTTTAAAAGTTGGGTTTAGGTTCATTAAAACCCTTCCCGTTAGGTTAGGTTTATTAAAACCTAAAAGGTTTTAGGTTAAGTTAAATTTTTTATTTTTATATTTTTTTTTTTTTGCGCAAAATAAAATTATCTCCATTAGAGCAAGCACCATGTGGGCCAAGAAAAAAGTCGGTGTCTTGTAAACGACGCGAAACTCTCGTTTTATTACCGGAGATAGTTTTATTTGGCAAACCCATTTAAAAAAAAAAAAAAAAAATCATCCCCAAATTTCATGGTACCATTCCTTTAAAAAAACACTTCCCCATCAAAAAAAAGCAAAAAAAACTTGGCCGGGAAAGATTTGTCAAGAGTTTTATAGGTTTTAATGAAACCTATAATTTTTAGGTTAGGAATACTTTGGGGTTTAAAGGGTTTAGGGGTAAATCTTAAAAACAAAGGCTCCCCCCTCTATTTCTTTATACCCAACAAGTTTGGGGGGACATGGTGGAAACGGGGTTTTTGGGGGGGGGAGCAAACAGTAAGGGAAATAGGCCCCAAAAAAATCCCTAAACTGGGGGATTTTCCCCTAGTTCATGAATTATCGGGGAAAATTTCCCCGTTTAAGTCATGTATGGGGAAAATTTCCCAGTTTAGGGTTTTTTTGTGGGGAGCCATATTTTCTTATGAGGTGCTCCTTTTGTGGGGGAGCACAATATAAGGGAAATTTTTCCCGATAAAGTCCAAGAACTAGGGAAAATTTTCCCATTTTAAGGTTTTTTTTTGGGGGGGGGCCATATTTCCCTTTTTTGGTGGGCTCCCCCCCCAAAAAAAACCCGGTTTCCACCAGCCCCAAGTTGTTGGTATAAGAGAAGATGGGAGATTGAGTTTTATTCTAAAGATGACAAACTCACAGACCTAACCTAGCACCCCTTTCGACCCCCTTGGGCTGTGCACAACCTAACCAACCAAACCCTAACCGACCTCCCCCAAACCAAAACCTAAAGGCCGTTTTTGCACGGACATTTTTCCCCGGCATCTTTTGGGTTTTATTTTGTACCAAAAGACCCCGTGTGGTGGAAAAATATGCACGTTCGTCACACGGCGTTTCCTCTACGAGATCTTTACTGGCATTTCCGGGCCCGCAAAACCCAAAAATAAATAATAAAATTATGGATGCGAAATTAATATCGGCCATGTAGGTTTGGACCTTAAAAAAAAAACAGTGTCTTAAAGACAGAAGTATAATAGTAGAGCCAAAATTTTTGTCAGCTTGCGTGGAGACCTGGTTTTTTAAAATTTTTCCCGGTTTGTTTTTGGTTTTATTTAAACCTAAAAGGTTAGGGGTTTGGTTTCATTAAAAACCCATAAGACCCTGAAATTTTTCCCGGCCAAGTTTAAGGTTTTCTGAGGGATACAGGTTTTAATGGAAAACAGTACCCTAAAATTTGGTGATGATTTTTTTTTTTTTTTAACTTGGGTTTGCGCAAAAAAAACTTCTCCCCCTTTGAAAAATCACTATTTAAGACCAGGAAAAAGATATCGGGTTCTGAAAAGACCCGCGAAGTCATGTCCCTTATTACCAAATTGCGAGTTAGGTACGTTTTGGGTTTGATTAGGTTTTGTTTAAATTTTGGTTTTGGGTTTGGTTTTGGTTAGGTTAAGCTTAGGGAGATTTTGGGTTAGGTTTTGTTGAGTTAAAATTTAGGTTAAAAATTTAAATGGTTATTTTTGGTTAAAAAAAATAAATTTTATGGTGCGCGAGTTCCCGGGGGGTTTGGGACCCCCAAAATCCTGCGGAAAATTACCCTTGGTTTTTGGTCATCCCGAGCCCGAAAATTCTAACCGTTCATAGTGTAGATTTTCATTTTAGTTTTTAAAAACCCAATTTCTATGGCGCAATTTTAATAATAATGTGAAAATATATACTGAAACAGTCTTTCAACCCAAAAATGTTAAGTTAGGTAGGGGGTGGGGTTTTGGATATTAACAGAGATATCAAAAACAAATTTAAAAAAACTATCAAGAACGGCAGGGGGAAGAGAAATAGAGTTATTGATTTGTTCCATGGCTTAAAAAATCACGACTTATTCAATTTTTTAAATTTTTTATTTTAGTGAGCCATCTAAAAACGCCTTTTTTTTCAACATGATACCATTTTATCAACAGTTTGGGGGGAGGTGCACTTCAATCTGTTCACGAACAATATCAAGGCAGGAGGAACATGACCACCCAGAGGAATAAAAAAACCCCTCGTGACTTTTAGCACTGACGCCCATTTTTTTTCAGTGTTTCTTTATATTTCATCTCCCACTATTCTGCCAAAATATAAACCCTTTTCGGTCCAACGGTACGCTTTATTAGTTATGTATCAAAAAGTTGCCAGACATTCTCCTGTCACGAAAAGTTCTCAGGAGTGGGGGAGCATCCAGTTTTCGTTTAGGACGAGTCTTTGCCGCCCGCCCTGTCGCTAGGAACCCACACCCTGTCCTAGCCCAAAAATCGAAATTTGGGTGAGTCTTACCCATTTTTGGGTGCGCCAAAAATTTTTTAGGACGCCGGCCCCCATATTTTTAAGACTCGAGCGGTTAAAAAGAATCCTAAATCTCTATAAGTATGGGCCCCCGGTCCCTTTGTAAATTGACAAAGTTGTCCCGGGTCCGAGGTCTCCGTCACCCCGGTCAGGTCCCTGCTCCCGCCCCGGTGCAGCAGCTCAGCGACGATTGTTTTCATTTTGGGACACGACACTTACGGTTTACCCGCACCCCCTCCGTCAGTCCCCGACCCCCAGCCCCTGGAGCAGGAACGTTCTTGAGATTTGAACACTTTTGTGTCCCGCCCGGTGGAGCAGTCACGGTCGTTTTTTACATTTTTTTGGGAACACACTCACGGTTTCCCCCACGCCTCCGTTTTAAACCCCCGACCCCCCCTGCCCCGGGCAGGAAGCTCTTGAGACTATTTAACACTTTTTGCGCCTCCGCCAGGTGGCAGATGGGTCAGGGGACGTAAAATCCGCGGGGGGTAGGTGAATTGGGGTTGCGGACAGAAAATAGAGTAGGGGAAAAAGTCCGTGGGGGGTTTAAGGCATCGGACTTTTTTTTTTTTTTTTTACCCGTTGTGATTCCCCGGGCTTTTTTGGGGTTTCCCCCCCAGTGCTCCCCCCTATTAGTCGGGAGCTCCCGGGGAGTTGCCGCTCTCCCCTGAGTCTCCCGGGGGTGAGTGCCGCTCTCCCCCTTAGTCTCCGGCGGTGAGTGCCGCTCCCCGCCCGTGTCTCCGGGGGGAGTCGCCCCTTCCCCCTCTGTAGTCTCCCGGGGGGAGTCGCCGTCTCCCGTTTAGTCTCCGGGGGGGAGTCGCCCCTTCCCGCCTGTAGTCTCTGGCGGTGAGTCGGCTCTCCCCCTGTAGTTCCCCGGCGGTGAGTCGCCGCTCTCCCGCCGTGGGCTCCGGCGGTGAGTCGCCGCTCTCCCGCCTGTAGTCTCGGCCCGGTGAGTCGCCGCTTCCTGCCTGTAGTCCCCGGCGGTGAGTCGCCGTTTCTCCGCCTGTAGTCCCGGCGGTGAGTCGCCGCTCCCCGGTCATGCGGGGTGAAAAACTACTGTTTATCTGCACACACATACATCTGCCCCACTACTAAACATTTAGTAAGGAGCAAGTAATGTTCTACTATAGAATAAACTGATAAATAATATAACTACTCTATATAAATATCTATTATGTTACCATCTATTTATAAGAGATGGAAATAAGCTAATTGACCTCTCTACAAACCTGCCGGCTTCTCAATACTACTGAGCCAGCAGTAATGCAAACTGGGGCCGGCAATACAATATCCCACGCCCATACCTATCACACCATGCATATGCCTTAACATTGCTCCCAGTCACATCTACATACAAAGAAGACAAATCATCCTATTTAGAACATAAGAACAAAAGGGAAAATAAGGAAGCTAAAAGGGGCTGTGAGGCTACACGTGGTAGTTCCTGTTACCTAAACACTACCTACATCCACCTTCATCCCCATCCATGAACCTATCCAGCCCCCTTTAAAGCTCCCTAATGACTCTGCACTAACTACCTGTCTACTGAGTCCATTCCAATCATTAATTGGAATGGATCAGGCATGAGCTGCCAACTTCCACACTGGCACTTGAGAGATTTAAAGTGATCAATGAACTCTGTGGAAATATTTACAATTTTTTCAGCAGATCCATAATACAAACTGGAACTTCTATAGAAATTTGATAACAACATGTATTACCTAGTTGTATTTACCTAGTTGTGATATACAGGAAATGGGTTACACTGGTGGGGTCCCGTCTCCTTGTCTCAAGGGTCAATCTTAGCTTTAAAAACATGAATACTTTTGGCATCTATAATTTCACATGTCCAGGCTTTTCCCCACATATCAATGCACCGATAGGGAAAAACTGTACTTCTTGATGTCCTTCAAGCACTTGTCTTCTTAAGCTTCTTCGTATGACCTCTTGTGGCTCCTATGTCCATACATACATGTCCTCTTTGTCATTTCTCTCCATTCCCCGACATGGCTCTATACATTGCTATCAAGTTTTCTCTTTTTCTGCTTTCTTCCAATGATGGCAACCATAATTTCCTCAGCCTTTCCTCATAAGTCAGGTCTGACAGGCTTTGGGAACACTCTTGTGGCTGCCCTCTGTAGTCTTTCCATCTCTTTTCATCCTTCCTCTTGTGCGGAGACCAAAATACCCTGGTGTGTTCCTAATGCAACTAATGTGGGCCCTAACTGGCTGTAAGACTGTTATATGGAAATGTGTGTGCAAGAAGTTTTGCATCGTAAATACCAAATAAAGTAACATCTCATCTCAATTGAATTAAGTCTTGTATCCATTCACCCTTTAGGCCTGTTGTGTCTCGGTCAGGCCTAATCCTGCGTTGTTTCAGAAGATCTCATCAGTTACTTTTAATACACTGACTCAAGACTGACAGGACGGGCGACACCGAGACTTAGAGGAAGGACCAACTGACCCTCAATTAGACTGGCTGACTGGCAGTTTCTGAAATGGAGGACTAGAATGTTTGAGAAGGCTTATAGTGATGATGGTTTTCCCTCACTTACCAATCCATGTTTGGAGGAAGTGCCAGGTCCTCCTCATCCTCGGGTTCCGCCCAAAGTCTGTGCGTCAGTCGGCTGGTTCCGCCCAGTATTCTGGCTCGGACATGCACGGCTGCACTCCCATCACCATCGGCGGTTGAAGTTGGGTCCTCATAAATGTCACCAGAAGCATCTGATTCAGTTTTAGAAAGGACATCATTTTTCAGATAGTTTCATACTTTTATTGTCACATCGACAGATTTACTGTCCGACCCCGAACTGTAATCACTCATAATTTACGTCTTGTAGACACGACAATGACATATCTATCACAAATGCAGACGTTTGTTGTTTACATTCTCATATGTCGTCATCAGCAATTATCGCGCAGCGGCTGGAACGGAGCCAAATTTCTTCCCGCGCTTTTTACAAAAGTAATGTTTAATGGAAATAAGGCGTGGAAATTAATAATCTTTTGTGGTTTAGGTGTTTTTTACATGAACATTTTAACATACCTATGCTAAGGAAAAGAGTACGTGGCCAATGCCTCTAAAGCTTTTTCTTTTTTACTTAACAGATGCTTCAATCAAAAAGAGAAAAAAACAGGCCAAGACTAAGGCGAAGAAAACCCAGAGAAGAGACGGATGACTAGAAAGGCGGTTGTGTGGTCCAAGCAGGCCGCCCTCACCACCCCCCAGCCATCACCTCCCAACTGGCATCAGACAACACTGCACCTTCACCCACCACAGTGTACACTTCCTCACCGCCTCCACCACCCACCCTCCACACTCCCCCGGGGGTGTTTCCACTGCCTTCTTTCCCCCGTCTTTACTGCCAACTCCTGCAGACGCGGAGCACCTTGTCACTTGCCTGATGTGGTATTCCGGGCAGCCCCGTTCTCCAACCTGCAATGCAAGAGTGTGGGAATGGCGACAATCTCTGTGACGGTTTAAAGGCCATGGATGGGAGCCAGGTGGAGTACAGGTGTCCCTGCAGAGTCTTAAGCACCGTCGCACCACCTTTTCCCGGGCTGTTTAAAATGGAGGTTCTTGAGGACGACGCAAAAATGGAGATTCTCGAGGAAACTTAAAGACGGAGTTTTTGAATGACATTCGAGCCCTTTGTTGACTTTGGCCCTTATTGATTTAGGAGGCAGAGTTTGGGTTTAAGGTAAAGGATGAGTTAATATGTAGCAATGTAATATGTTTGAAATGATAGACAATGATAAGGAAATGATAGATGGGTGTGTACAGACTCATGAATGCCCAAAAGGGACTTGCAACATAAGCCAAGTAAATTGACAGTTTATTAGTGACAACAAGAACATGGAACATAAGAAGCTGCAAAGGGTGTAAAGACGATGAATAAAGACATTATGGCATTAGCTTTTACTTACAACAGACAGGCATATTGAGGCCCCAGTGTAGCTTTTTTCAGAAGGAAAATAGGACATGTAAAATTTTGTGTTGACCCAAGGCCCCGAAATGACCCCTGTGCGGTGGGTGAGGTACAGTACGGGAGGGTCATGTGGAATAATGCGGAAATTGGGGAAAAACAGGAAAATACCTTTTTTTCCAGATATATCCGGGCTTCCCCGGGTAGCCGGTTTTAATAAAAAATCCGTTAAAAAGGGGAAGTTATTACGAAAAATGCATTATAAAAAAAACATAATATTGTATATGTTTCTATTATTATTTGTAGATCATTGTGAACTTTTCTCTTTTTTTTACTTTTTTTTTTCCACTAGCACCCGCTTTCTAATACCCTGGGGGAATCTTTAATTTATTAACCCTCAATCGGTAACCACACTGACTGGACCCCCCTTTTTTCATGGAAAAATTTTTTTTTTCAAAACCAAAGGGGGCCCAACGCAAGTTTTTTCCCATGGTTTTAGGGCCAACCCACTCCTACACTGCCTTGTCTACCTCCTCCTGCTTTGGTTTTTGTAATGTTTTAAGCGTTTTCACACCTAGTCCAGTCTCAGACTTCAAATAAAATTGCCTTTAGTTGTTTAGCCTGTGCTTTTATATCGTACATAGTTGACATGCCAATTTTATATTGTTCTGAATATTTTGTCTCGTTTCCCCACTTTCAAGTCTTGGCAAATGTCTAGTTTGTCTTTAATCGATAATACGACACGTTTACGTGTTATTTTTTTTGCCGTAAAAACTTTCGGCGTGTTGAAAGTACGGAGGCCCAAAAATACCATCCGGTCGTGGGTGCATGACCTTGCCCACGGACTGATAAACACTGAATTATCATGCGCATGGCGCATTATGGCGGGAATAAACAGGTGGCGATAGGGGGCGCTCACGTCTACGGGGGCCCAAAATTTAAAAAGTTAAATATTTCGTTACTTTTTTATTTTTTAATACTATTTACTTACCTGCCACAAATTCCGGTTATTGGGTATCCGGATAAAAGGTATTTTCCTGTAGTAATGGGAATGGGGAGCTGTTAACCATTATGTCGAGACTAATCGCAAAGACAACAGAAAAAGCTTTTCTGTTCTCCGAAAGTGTATCACCGACCGTCTAACCAAAAGACACTATGGGAAAATCTGAGTTAAACAGAAAGATGAGAATTGATAAATGATAATGATGATGATGATGATGGTGGTGGTGAAAAGAGGGTGAGAAATGCCAGAAAGGTGGTGAAAACAGAAAGATGAGATGATGAAAACAGTGCAGGACAAAATAGGAATACTAACGTCCTCCTGTGGTGTCTGCGTATCCAAGAAGTTCCTCAGGAGTAGAACATAACAGAACATTACTTTGTCCCGGTACACTGTTATAAAGCCTTGAGATATGCATGCTAAGGAGGGAGGCCATAGTGTGCAACAAAGCTCAGTACATCAAAAATTATCAAGCATGGTGTCCAAGTTAAGAGTGGCTTTGCTGTCCACCCAAGATGCCTTCAACTCTGTCAACTCCTGTCACGCGTCACAAAACAGACATGGACTATAAAACCCCAAAAGGGTGCCAGGGTCGTTTGTATGGCTGCAGGGACGTGGAAAGCTATGCCAGCTAAGGGAGCTATGCCAGCTATGGGAGCTATGCCAGCTATGGGAGCTATGCCAGCTATGGGAGCTATGCCAGCTATGGGAGCTGTGCCAGCCCATGGAAGCTATGGGAACTATCTGCTGGTGGTTTGCCCCCCCCCCGTTTCCCATTTCTTCTCTCTCTCCTCTCTCTCTCTCTTCTCTTCTCTTTCAGTTTTTCCTTTTCTATGCATGCCTGCCACCCTATTATGCCATTCTAATCTTTTTATTAGGCATTATTCTGAGCATTGTTGAATAATGTTTTTTAATTATTACTTACCAATATTTCATTATTTAAATTTTCATGTGTAGTATATGTCCGTTACTATTATGGCATTAAATTTTAACATCTGTTCTTGTGGTGCTGTCATGTCAATGGTTAGGAGATGTAGAAAGAATTAGTATGTCAGCAGTAAAAGAGGTTAGCTTTTGGAAGATAGCATGGAGCCACACGCCACTTTACCTGCTGTTTTATGCTGCAGTGAAGGCATAAAGCTAAATAATGAAGTGATTTTGTGATATGGATTACAAGGGAAAATTTCTTTTTAAATGGTGAAGTAGTTTAAAAATTTTTTATTTGGGTTTGGGAAGATTTTCTGTTTGAAAACGTTGTGTTTTTTTTGGTTTTTTAAAAAGGGGCATTTGTCCTTATTGCACTGTGCACACTTTTTTGTATTGTACACAAAACGTGGCATCGCGCCTTTTTTGGTGCCGCTATCGCCACGCTGTAGCCAAAATCGCGATACCCGAACAAGAAACTAAGTTTTTAAATTTTGGCTTCTTACGGCTTGACCAGTGGGCCAACCCATAGAACCCAGCTTCTTAAAAGTCCCTCGCCATAACAGAAAACGCAAGCTGCAAGAACCCGGCTTCTTTCGGTTTTCACCAAAAATTCGCCTAAGAAGCGAGAGCCAGGTTGTTTTACCACGGCTTCTTCCCGTTGTTGCCGTGACGTCAGAGAAACAAAAAAATATGGCGGGAGGGCAGAGATTCTACACAGGGTATGGGCGTAGAAAACTGAAAATTACAGTAACGGGACCAAAAAAAACACTTTGTGTACATTCAAAAGCATGGACATCCCTTAAAGCCCCGAAAAAGAATATCAAGGTTAATGACACGAAGGAAACTTTAAATCTTGTGAAAGAATGATCTGTCTTATACCGGAAAATATCCTAGCTGCGCAGCAAAGTTTTTGCTGAATTTCGCTGATGATATGGCAAAATTAGCCTGTTTTGTACATTTAGTAGCACGGGTTAATTTTGGACCACACTAATAGAGCTAAAAGGAATGACATGGGATAGGAAAACGTCGTTGTGAAAAACTTTCTTGGTTTTTTAGCTTTAAACAAAAGACGTTGTTTTTTAATTTTATAATTATGTATCAAAACGACCGGAAACTTTTTCGCTGTTTCATTAGCCCTTTTTGGTTTCTTAGAGATTTTCCCACACTTTTTGAGAACGTGAAAATTTGGGAACTCTCGCCGAGGGGGGACGAAACCTAAACCTTACCATTCCAAATTTCCCACCAAAAAACATTGAAAGATATCTTAAGTATGCATTACATTACTTTTGACGGACATGAAAATTTTAAAGTGTAGGTGGGTGCTGTAGGTATTGTGGAAATGACTACTTTGCGTGAGGGAAAATCTTAAGAAAAAAGGGCTCCCCGGTAAGCTGACCTAAATTTTGGCTCATGTGTTATACTTAGTCCTTAACAATTGTTTAGTTTTAATGAGGTCGACCCTTATTTTCCCTCCTGGCCGTATTAAATTTCGGGGTTTTTGAGAAAAACTAAAGCCAGTGGGGTTGGGTGGGTTCAGGTCAGGTCGGGTGGGTTAAGTTAGGTTAGGTTGGGTTTAGGTTATGCACAGCCCGTGGGTCGAGAGGGGTGTGGGTTGGTTTTAGAGTTTTGTCATCTTTGAAAAAAGGCAAAACCTTATCTTTTTCTTCTTTCTTATAGCCAAAAAGGGGGCATGGGGGGAAAAACCGGAGTTTTTGGGGGGGGAGCCACAATAGGGAATATGGCCCCGATAAAATCTATGAACTAGGGAAATTTCCCGTTTATGGATTTTTTTTTGGGGGGGGCCATTTTTCCTTATGTATGTGCCCCCCCCCAAAAAAAACCGGGTTTCCCCCATGCCCCCCAAGCTTGTTGGCTATAAAAGAAAAGATGGGGGGTGGAGCCCTTGTTCTTAAGATTTACCATAATATATAATATATTATAATATATATTATATATATATATATATATATATATATAATATATAATATATATATATAATATATGGTTATTCTGTATATTTTGGTTAAATTAGTATGTTTAGAAAAAAGGGGTTTAATGGCAATTTTTTGGTGTACTTGATTTTATGTTGACATATAAATGGGTAAAGATGTCAGTAACTTCGCTTTGACGAAAAAATTGGGGGGGGATGCAGGTTTATAATTATCCGAGTGATCCAAAATTTTTTTCGCAAAATTCCCAAAGTAGTCGTTATATGAGGTGAAAGTTCCCCTTTCCGACTAATTCCGTGTATCGTGAATTTTGGCTTTACATTTGACAAAATTTCGTAACACACAAACCTCAATTTCCCGGCCCTCCTTTTCCCGGATATCGGTTTTCCCGGACAAATTTCCCGAGGTCCGGGGAAGCATCTTTTTTTACCCTGGCCTGTTCGTAAATTTACAAAGTTGTCCGTGGTCCGAGCACTCCTGTCACCCGGTCAGTGTCCCCGCCTCCGCCGGTGGCAGCATGCTCAGGGGGGGGGGCGTATTGTTTACATTTGGGAAAACCGACACCACGGGTTTACCTCACCCCTCCCTTTTGTCCCTACCCCCCCCTGCCCCCCGGTGCAGGAAATCTCTGAGACTTTGAACACTTTTTTCTGCCTCCCCAGGGGGCAGCTGCTCAGCGGACGCAAAATCCGCGGGGGGGTGTTGATTTGGCGGTTGCGGACAGTAAATACTAGATAGGTAAACGTCTGGGGGGGGTAATGCATCGGGCTTCTTTTTTTTTTGTTTTTTTTAAAGGGTAATTCCTGGACTGTTTCGATTTCCCGGGCTTTGTGGTTCCCGGGCCAGTGTCCCCCCCATTAGTTGGGAAAAAGGGTTTGTGTGTACTTACATACTGCAGCACACAAATACTACACGAATACGGCAAAAAAAACAAACAGAACCCTACAAAAGCATATAGAACTTATTTGGTAAAAAAACGCAAAACCCCGGGCTGGCAGAAAAATGTTTTAACCAATATTTGTTATCAAAGGTCCGTAAAAGGAGGGGGCAGTTATCCACTAAATTTTGAAAAAATACTACAGGACTTATGTTATACCTAATACGTTCGGTTTGGTGACATTAAGTAGGGGTTTGGTTATGGGTTAAGAGTGTTTTTGCATATAGGAAATAAAAAAAAATAAACTAGTTATAAGAAATTGTATTTTTTGAATAAATGTTAATCGTATTTCTGGTACTTTGGTTGCAATTATCTGACCAATCAGTATTACAGGCCCTTTTTGCTTAAATCTGAGGTTTAAATAAAATTTTATTTAGTTTTAGTTGGATTTTTTGCTTTGTTTTTAATTTTTACTTTCCTTATAAAATTCTATATAGGACACATCAAAAACATACTTTTTATATTATTTTCATTTCCGTATTTTAGCCTGTTTATCTTAAAGGGGGCAAAAACGGTAAAATTTTGGTGAAACTAAAACAGATTTGTCATATGAACAAACATCATAAAGGTCTGTCTCTATTTCCTTTTTAGGGGAAGGGTTTTAAACGCAAAAGTAACACATCTATGTTTCAGGTATGTAGTGCCCGGGTTCATGAACTGTTTTCCGCCGAAATAAAGGGGAAAAACTGAGAGAAAGTGAGAGGGGGAGTAAATAAATAAAAAAAATTCTTTTTTTCCATAAACATGGTTTTTCTATCAAAAATTAATCACAGAGTTCTAGCAAAATATACTAAAAATGAAAATTCTGAAAATCACCAAATAAAAAAATACATAAAAAGAAAATCAAACTAAAAATTAAAAGGAAATTAATTATAACATTAAAATTAAGAATAAAAACACTTCAAATATCTTTAAAAAACACAAAATATGCAATGCTATTTGATATGGGGAAAAAAATTATAGTTTACTTGGGTCAATTAAAAGTAAATTGTAAGTCAGACTTAAAAGTGGACTTCATAATTAAGATGCATGAAGCAAATTGTTCCATAGTTAAGGCCTTTGTACAGTGAAGGTCGGACCAGTCTGTTCTGGCTCTTTGGACATAAAAGGGCTTTTACTGCCTTTTTGTAGGTGTATTTTCCCTGACAGGAAAATAATACCACTCCGGATACAACCCCTTGACGCCTTATAAACAGCGAAATATTTTTCATAAATATTTCTTTAATTTTTTAACCCTTTTTCTTTTATGATAGGGGTAAGTGACCCTTCTTTCTGCTCCCCAATTTTTCTAAATGCACTGCAAAATTTGCAGTTTTAAAAAAGCAAAAAGTAAAGTTTAGAAAAGTATTTGTTTAGTCCCCTATACCCAACAGTAATTCATTAAAAAGGAGGAGAGAGGAGAGAATTAATTTAATGCCAAAAAATTAGCCAAAATGAAAAAAAGCCCCCCTATCTCCAAACAAAATATAAAACAGCCCAACCACCCAAAACGGAAAATCCCGGGCACTGGCCCAATGATGGCCTTTAAAAAAATCCCTCTTATACCGAACCCCTTCCATCAGGTCAGCAGTTAATAAAAAAAAAAATCACTAAAGGGAACCGACCCGCCCCCCATAGATGTCCGAGGTCCGCCTCTTTACCTTGCCCCATTTAAAAGTCCTTGGTTTATGGACAAAAAAAAACCATTATTGTGAAGGATATGTTGTAATCCTTCACATATCGCAGTCAGTTATCGTCACTATAATGAGTTTCATTCGAACGGTACACTTTCGTATCATTGTGTGGTTGGGTTTGTTTACAGTTATCAGCTGTGGAGCGCCGAGCGGGCGAGCCTCGATCAGCACTGTCAGCCGTTCTGGCGAGGCCGAAAGCGAGAAGAGAACCGCAAGAAGCCGTACAGAGTCCGGCTCTTATCTGGGCTTCTCTCACAAATTTGCCTATAGAAAGGGAAGGAGTAATGATGTTAATAAGGAGTATGGAGACAGGATGGCATGACAGCATTGTGTGGGATGAAGGAGGCTGGTAGAATAGGTAGAGGAAGGAAGGTAGGCAAAAAAAAAGGTAGGAGGAGTGCAGGATACTCATGAAGACAAGGCAGGAAGAACTAGTGAAAGAATCAATCCTAAACCAGGATATAGAAAACCACTAGGCTATAATAAACAGGAGATACTATAACGTAAAAGTTAGAGAATCAGAAAGAAGTCCTGGGTGGGTGACAGTAGTGTACATGGGACAAGTAGAAAGGTTTGTGCAAATCCAGAAGACAATATAAAGCTGTTTGAGCGATGCTTGAGAATCAAAGAAAAGGTCCGGGAGGACAAGTGGGTGATATTGCAACATGAATGGTCATATCGGCCTGATGGAGAGAGTTACAACAGGAACGAGAGATTTATTTTTTATCATATTTTGCTGAAAGCGTCGGGGCTGTATAATAAGAATTGGGAGTTAGACAAACACAACAACATGGGAGAGATAGAAACAACGAGTCGGCGATATATTATACGTAAAAGCCTTATAACTCATGCCTGTATAACTCGGAATTATGATATAAACTCGGCTGGCAAAGAGAAGGTTTTTATTTCCTTTTTTTCCCCACCTATGCCTATAGTGCCGTGCAGGCTGACCTCCAGGGTGGGATGGCAGGCCCTGAGACTCACTAAGGGCTGTGATGGTATCCGTAGCCCGTGGTGGCGCAGGCAGGATTGTTATAGTGACGCCTGTGATTAAGAGGCTCATGCACCCCTGTGTGTCCTCCCAGGCACTCACAGTCCAAGGTAGAGTAATCAGGACAGCATAGTGTTGCAATAATAAGTGTTCAAGTGATGGTAAAATTAAGTTGTAACAGTACTGTATACAATACAGTAACAAGAGTTTTGTATTATAAAGTGATTCAAGTGTAATACCAGTGTTCAGTGTTACAAATGGGACTGAGTCCACCCTAACATCTTCTGACATAGTAACACCAAGGCACACCTCTCCTTGGATTACATGCCTCTGCTACCCGTTCACTGGGAAGTGTAGTTTTTATGCTTTTATAGTATTTTTTTTGTTTTTTGGGGGGGGTACCCATATGAGAGGACATAACATAACTCGGCCAAGGGCCAGAGCCCCTACTCAGTGCGGAGTGTATTAAGGCTTTTTACACTGTATACTCGTCAATGATCTGTAAAATAGACAAGGATGCAGGATTTGGAAATGAGGATGCTAGATATATCAGATCATACACGATAGGATCACGTGTGGCAAACAGGAGGAAAATAATGCTAAAAGGTAATATGGAAAGAAAAACATGGATGTGACAAACGCTGAACTGGATAGAGTATTGTCGAGGAATGGAGAATACCATGCAGGAGATACAGAAGGGATTTGGACAGCACTTGTTAGTGAGATGGGAACAAGGGATTCAGAACGTCCATTCAGACAAGGAAGCCAAGAAAGCTCGACGGAAACAAGAATTCCAATAGTAAAACGGCTCAAAGGTTGGTGGCATAAGGAGGTCTGTAGACATGCAATACGATAGGAAAAGAGAACAGGTACAAACAGACAAGTTTTGGCCAATAGCAGACTTCACAGGGGGATGTTGAGGAAGAATGGAGGGAGGCCTGATAGATACCAAGAGCAAGAAACAACGACCAGTCCCCTGAGTTAGACGAAGATAGGAGATTGTGGGCGAGAAGAACAGGCCACAGTACTTCGTAATATGCCTAGAAGGGGAAAGAGAAAAGGAAGGATGGAGAAGACTGAGGAAGACAAAACTAGGTGTGGCCAGTTGCAACTAGACAATTTAGGCTGAAGATGGAGGTATAGAGAAGTTCAACAAGAGGAAGAGAATTATACTGTATTGGAACATACTGGAGGAAAGTCATATGGAAGGTAAGGAAGAAGTGAAAGGAAGTAGGGAACTTAGTTATCTACAGTGCAGAAAAGAGAAATGGAAAGTATAAGTAATAGAGGAGCACGATGTAGCATCTGCTATAAAAGCACTTAAATAGGGAAAGCAGGAGAACGGTATGAATCATAGGGAATTTCACTACAAGTATGGAGGAGACATCAGGTTGAAACTAGCTCTAGTTTAATCTGTTTTAGAGAGAGTTGGAGAAGGCGAGGTGCCCCCACGGACTGGAAAAGGAGTAGGGTGACACTTATACATAAAGGAAGGGCAGTCCTAAGAGGAAATAAAGAAATTACAGTGTCGACCCATAGCATGCATGAAATGTTACTGCAAAGGTAAATTATGGGTGGTGATAAACAACAAGCTATGTCATGGCTGAGGAAGATATGAGGTGCTGGGAGAAGAGCAAATCGGGTTCAGGAAAGGGTCCGAGGAGGTTTGAAAACTTGTTGGTGAATAAAGGCAACATCATAGAAAGGAGCCAGAGGGGAGATGAGGAACGTACCTTGGTATTTAGATATTGAGAAACAGCATAAACTCGTGATAGAGGAAAATTAATGAGACTATTGGCACACCTAGGAGTAGATAATAAGGTGGTGGCAGGTAATTAGGGTAGTATTTATGAGGAAATGAGGTAAAGTTTCCCCACTAGAGATATCAGCACAGGATGGATGAAGAATAACATAAGAGTCCGGCAGGGATGTGTTACTACTCTCCAACACATTTTATCAACATCTAACATGGAGGAACGATAGTGAGGATCAGAAGTCAGAGAAGGGAGTCAGAGTAGGAATAGAAAAACTAGGATGTTTTAGACCTATGCGCGATGTAGTTCTTAGGCAGAGAGGAAGATCATACATGGAGGAGTTGCTGGGAATAGTCCAACAGTGTATGGGAAGTTGAATGGAACATTAGGTTACAGTGTCAGGAAGATGTAAAAAGGTGATTTGAGTTCAACAGCAGAGAGGAAGGTCACTGGGTTCTAGATGAACAACATTTTAGAGGTATTGATAGAGTATACAACTTAGGACGGAAGTAAGTAAGCGAGAGGAGTGGGCGAAGAGAAAGAAAGGCAAACTAATGAGGGAAAGGCTAGGAGGATGACAGGCATGATCATTAACGGGGGAAGTAGGACAATTAACAAATATGAAGTAGGTAGGATCGAGTCTTTGGAAAGGAATGGCAGTGCCATATTGCTTGTATGGGTCTGAGATAACCTATTATCGGGAGGGAGACATTATTAAGCTAGAGAGGACACAGAACATTATGGGTAGATGGGGATTAGGAGCCCCAACCAGCACAGCTGTGGAGGCCATTCGAGGAGAATGGCCTCCACAAGCCGAATAATCCATTCCTCCAAGGCTGAATGGGGTGGAGCACTTTCAGGGAAAGGATTTTAAAAGGGAAACTTAACCTCCTGAAGAAAATAGAGGGACTTAGTGAGGATAGATGGGTGAAGCAGATCCTGAAGGAGGTTGGGACAAGCTCAACATGGATAAAGGAATTAGAGAGGTGGAAAAGGAGGGAAAACCTAGTAGAAACCTGGGACAGGATAAGAACCAAGGAGGTGAAGATAAGAATAGAAGACAATGGACTAGCGAGGTGGAGAGCAGGTATGGAGGGTAAATCCACGTTAAAGTGGTACTGTAAGAAAGAGAAGCCTGAGGCACTTCACTGGCATACAGGTGATTGGGGAAGCAGACTGTTGGTGAAGGCAAGGACAGGAACACTAGAGGTGAAGGCTAGGAGTAGGGATGGGCAGGACCAGGCCTGTGCTTCTGTAGAGGAACAAGGGAAACTATTGAACACTTGATAATAGTGTGTGGCAGATATGAGCAGGAGAGGAGGAGGCTGATACAGTCCATATTAGGAGTGATAGGAGACGGTGAATGGGATAGGAGGATATACGAGGTGGATGGGGGAATCCTTACTGTGCTAGGACTGTATGGGAGTAATGAAGAGAGAAAGAAAATAGTAGAAATAACTAAGGTGTTTTTAAAGCAGGCTTGGGAAAAAAGATTGCGATGGGAATGTGGAAGATGTATAGGAGGGTAGGTGATAGGAGGGACTTATGTCTATGTATATACTGCCCTGTTGTGCCCTTCTCTCCCCACAGGTGGCGGGGAAAGAAAGGGCTACAGAGAGGCAAGAAGGAGATATGTGTCAAGTTCGACCTCAGCTTGACAGACGACCTACAAAGCGATAATAAGCAGAAAAGGTCACAAGAAGAAGAAGAAGAAGTGATTGAGAGAGCAAGGAAGGATGGAAGAAAGAAATATCTAGCCTTTCTAGATATTGAGAAAGCGTATGACAGAGTGGATAGGAGAATGTTATGTAAGTGTAGTGGTCAAAATGACCATCTACACCGTTGTCACCATTATGTAGTGCCCACCTTGGGAGTGTACTCTACAGTCCTGGTTACTCCGCTGCCACCACCCCCATTAAAGTGGGAAAAATATATGAATAAAACAAAAAATAAAAGATTTAAGAAAATATGTAAGTACGGGTTGGAAACTGAATGACAACGCGTTAATAAATTTCTAATTATAATATTTTTAAAACTCTTTACTGTCTCACTTTGGTAATTATTATACATTCACAAGTTATCTTAATATTAAGTCTTCCTTTCCCTCCTAGCGATACGCATGCGTAATGCTAAAAGTCGTCATCCTAATATAGTTTACTATTTTCTGGTAATTTTCAGTCGCACTGTTACCCCTTAACGATACGCACATGAATGCTCAAGTCGTTATCCTAATATAATGTATACGTAGTCTATCCCACTTCCAACGTTTCCCTCTCACTTATTTTCTATTTCCTTCTTTCTCCTTGTCCTCACACGGCTGGCTGTGACATGTTGTGGTTGCCCCTCTGCTAATTTGTGAGCGCTTGGCCCCCTGGTCCGCCAACAGCATCTTACCTTGGGGACCCAAAGTAATACATTTTATTAGTCCTGGTCAACAAAGGAATCACCAGTAAGTCATGTCAACATCTTTAGTTAACAAACATTTCATAACGTACCTTTACCAAGGGCGAGAATACCACCTTCCCCCACAGGCGACAACTCAATGAACGTCGAGCCGCTTCAAAAATTATCCTAACCTAGAATCCCCGTTCTCACCCTCGTTTCGCTACGTGTCTAATTACTACTGGCTTAAAATATAAGCCTAACCAGTGATTCAGGAATGAGGCGTGGAGGAAAATTCCTTGTTAGCTTATTATCTTATGTGTTATTTCATCTCTTCCCCTATTAATGTAATTTCTCGCAATTACATAGCTTCTTCCCCCCCCAAAAAAAATTCCTTATGCCTCACCTTCATCAAGATCCTACCGGATATCTAACTATAAAAAAAAAAATTTTCATATACATCACACATAATTTCATATAAATGTTCTTAGGATCTTCTATCACTTACAAAACAAATATTCTCATCCTGCATTTTCCAATTCCTTCCCAACAAATTTACAACAAAATGAGATAGTATGTATTCTTAAACTTATCATTCCCTCACCAAGAGTAGATTTGACCAGTTTGGGAATACTCACTTTAAATGTGAGACTCTACTCCCTTTGAAATGAGAACCTTCTCACTTCCTCTCTTATTTGTTATTTCCCGAAACCCTATAGAGTTGCAACTGGACTCGTCCCTCTAGTCTGGAATGGTCAATTTCCTTTTTACCCCACTATCCTAGGCGTAGGGCTTAGGGAGAAATCACGACTGGATCTACTCCATACCCTCAGTATCTTGGGATAAGGCTCCCCTCCTGCTTGAGGCATACATACTCCTGCGTCTATCACCCATCGAGCAAAGCTCAGAGCCAAGCACATCCTCGGGTCTTACGACTACCTAGCGGGTTTAGTGTTCATTTGCAAACTGTGTACACCCTCTAAAGCAAAATAAAATTTTTAAAAACCACTACAAGTCTGTCTAGGGGACCTTCCTCAAAAATCTCTCTTCACTAGAGATTTGGTGAACGTTAATCTCTTTCTCTCTAGAGGTTAACACTTTTTCGCCTGTCATCAACATTGTTCTAAGTATCTCCTCACTGGTCTCCTCTCTCTAGGTGGGGGTGTTTGCTCAAGTTCTTCTTCTACAACAAATATCTCTGCTGGTTCCAACAGCCAGCCATCTTGTCCTAAATATCGCTTATTTGCTCGGGCCGCGCGCTGTACATGTTTGCCGTCAAATATATTTTCTAATACATATGAAACCTCCATCTCAATTATTTCCACCACTTTGTATGGTCCCAACCACTTAACTGAAAGTTTCTATTGGTGCCGTCTCAAAACGTTCTCTTTTTACCCACGCCAATTCGTCTTTTTCCAACCTTTCATTTTTCCTTTTCACATTAGTTTTCTCCGCCATTTTCTAACCTCTCTCCAAATTTGTTTTTTTGATTATTTCGTGTGCCACTGTTGTTTCATCCTCTGAGTCAATTTGGGTTGGTAATTCACACTAATCAACCTTGGAGCGTACGGGAAAAAAAGCATAGAAAGGTTGGGTACCCATTGTCTCAATGCACTGCACTTTTTAACTCTTTGAGTTTCTAAGAGATAATTGGGCCACCTATGAGGATAACCCTTGCACAGGTTTGAGAGAATTGTTTTCATTGTTCGGTGCATCCTTTCTGAGATACTATTACCTTGTGGATGGTAAGGCGTGGTGTTTTCCTAATTGTATCTCACATGAGTCACACAACTCTTTGAATTGTTGTGACGTAAACTCCTTAGCATTATCCAATAACAAGGTATGTGGTGCTCCAAATAAACTGACATATTCCCTAAAATTCTTACATACTTCGTCGGTCATCCTAGTCCTTAATTTATAAAAGGTAGTAAAACCTACTATAATGATCTATTATGGTTAATCATAGCGGTATCTGGGGGGCTCCCTTCCCATGTCAGTTATGCCCTATGCTATCCTCTCTAGAGGTTACTTACTGATGGTATTTCTTGCCATTGTTGTTGGAGTCCACGACTACCCTTATGCTGTTGGCATGTCAAACAGTTTCCTCCATATTCTCACATCCTTTTCAGGTTGGGCCAAAAAAAATAGCCTTCTGCTTTATTATTGATTTTCCTTTGCCCTAAATGACCCGATTCCTTATTGTGAATTAATTCCAAAGCCGCTCGTTTTCATTTTCCACTAGGTAAAACAAATAAATAGTGTATACTGTTATCGAACTGTGGTTTAGTTAAATATAAAATTCCTCCTTCTATTACGAATTGATCTAAAGTATTTCGGGGGTATTTAGATCTGGGTATTCTGCCTCCTTCTAGATACTCTATCATTTCTCTCCATCTACGGTCCTCTCGTTGCATTTCCTTTACTTCTTCTTTAGTTTTTCCTAACCACCTCTCTTCTACTTGACATCGAATGATTCTTACTGGTCTACTAAGTTGGTCTGCTACAGTGTTCTTTTTCCCTGCTTTATACTCTATCTGATACCTATAGTCTCTCATCTCTAGGATCCATCTGTTCATCCTAGTGACTTGGTTCGTTGTTTAAAGACTGACCCTAACGGTTGGGGGTCTGTTCTGATGATCACCTTGGTTCCCCACAGGAAATGATGAAAACTGTCAGAAAGCTAAAACTATTCCTAAGGCTTCCCTATCTGTTGCTGAGTATCGCATCTCAACGGGTTTTAATTTCTTTGAAAAATAAGAGATTACTTGGGCTTTGCCCTCATCACTATACTGCATCAGTACTGCTCCTACGTGATTTTTGGCTAGATCGGTATCCAACACAAATGGCTTTAATGTTGGCCTTAGTTAAGATGGGAGCCTAGTCAGTTTATCCTTTAAATATCTGAAATGCTTGCTGGCTTTCCTCTGACCATTTGAATGGGTTATCTTTCTTGGTCAAATTAGTGATAGGCACTGCTATCTTAGCGAATCCTTCTATGTACTTCCTATAAAAAACCTACCATACCTAGAAATCTTCTGGTTTCCTTGACATTATTTGGGGGGTTTCATTTTTTCTACGGCTGCCATATTGTCTGGGTTGGGTTGGAACCCTTTCCCTTTGGTTCAACTAAGTGTCCCAGAAATTAACTTTTCTTTGTCCTATTTACATTTGGTCAGATTTAATTTGACTCCAAATCTAGTCAGATGTCCAAATAATTTATCGATCCTTCCAATAATTTCTCGTAACGGGTGCCATCAAGATTATGTCATCCAGATAATTTTTAAGCCAAT
Organism: Chionoecetes opilio; assembly: GCA_016584305.1. Taxonomy (NCBI): domain Eukaryota; kingdom Metazoa; phylum Arthropoda; class Malacostraca; order Decapoda; family Majidae; genus Chionoecetes; species Chionoecetes opilio. Next base: position 367,730 of record JACEEZ010005659.1, on the reverse strand, counting down.
TTTTTCTTTCAGTAAAGGAGTTAAGATCTGGGCTAATTTTTGCGAGAGAAAATTGCTGCACTGCAATTTAATCCAAAGGGAAGTCTTTTGAATCTATATAAGGATATCCTTCACTGAAATTTGGGTTAGATCTTTACTACTTTCATCTAACAGTACTTGATAATACGCATCTTTCATATCTAAGGTGGCATGGGTATTCATAGCCCGCTACCGATTCTACTAACTCTTCCAATTTAGGTAGGGGGTGTATATCAGTGGCTAAATGTTGATTCACCTTTCTATATCTAGATACATCTTTTTTTTCCCCATTCGGCTTGTTAAACCAGTACTTAGGACTTAACCACGCACTGTGGAATTTTCTATTATGTCCTTCTCTTCCATTTCTCTCAACATTTTAGCTATTATTTTCTTTAGCTTTCTCCGGATACCTATATGTAACCCCTCTCATGGTTTTGGATTCTAACACGCTGAATAGAGGGGGTTTTCATTTTTCATGGTGCCTAGTTTCTCCTGCATCTAAGATAAATATTTCATGGTGCTCTTTTATCAAGGCGAAAAGATGATGCCTCTCCTGTTCACTTAAGTGTTTCCAGTCTCAATTTTCTAGAATTGCCTGTATTCGTTCCGGTCGAGTACCATTACCCTCGCTACCATCACTATGGGTAACATTGCGTTACTCATCCTAGGGTGAGACAACGTGTTTCGGCCGTAACTTGCTTTTTCTTGAATTTCTTCTGAGTTTACTACTCTATATTTAGCTAAAATTGTACCAGGACGTAACTTCAGCTGTCCACAAACTTTTATTAATTATGGTAGAAAGATAGTTCTTTCTTTTGTAACCTGGACGCATACAGGTCTATATTTTGCACTTGTTTTTTTGTGTCCACAAGAGAGTGGTTCCCTCTACCTCGTCCACTGACAATTCTAACCATTGAGTTCTTTCGGGTTTTTTATGGTCACACTTGTTGTATCCTTATATGACAGCTTGATTATGCACCTCCTCTTCGCACTTTTCACTCTTAACTGTCTGATGGTACCGTATCGGTGTTTAACAAATTTAAGGGATAAGTTAGGTTAGCCCACATGACTTTCTTTTGTTTGTAATTGATAGTTATTTCTTCTAGTCCTATTATGTTCATCCTATCAGGGCTTGGGGGGAAATAAATACTGATCTGGAACAGCTAACATCAACACTTCTATTGTTCTCTCTATTCTAAGGGGTATTTTTACTCCTACTTGACCTAAGATTCTCAACTCCTTGCCCTTTTATACCGGTTTTAAACTAGGGATGTTTACTGTTGGGTTTTCTTTTTTAAGTTGTAAATCTAAAGCTGCACTTTTTTTTTATAAGTGAATATTCGCTTCCTGTGTCTAAAAAACTTCCATGACGGATCATTAATGGCTAAGGGGATTATTGGGGATTGATGTTTAACTAGTCACCCGGGAAGATCCTGTCCTCCCCCGGACAATTTGGATTCCCTTTTTCTACACCCTATTCTCCCGCAATCGAAACAGCGTTGCTATTTGTCTTCCTTTGACAGTCTGCGGCTGAGTGGTTTTTCATTCTACAGTAGGGACAAAACACTGTGAATCCCTTTTCCAAGCTAAACTCGACGGCTTCTGGTCGTTACATACTTTCAAGGCTTGTAATTTCCTTCCCATCCCTTCCATCTGTGCACGCAGTTCTCTAACCTCTGACTGACTAGCCGACAGTTCCTGTGACTGTTCCTGTGTGTTGGGAGGACTACTCTGGGAAGCGGGTGTTATTTCTGACGGCTGTCGTGGCTGGTTTACCCGAACATTTTGTCGGTGTCTCTTCCGATGGCAATGGCCCTCTCGGTCTCCACTCTCTCTATGAATTTTTTTAGAGGGATTTGTTCATCCATAAAAAGTTCTAATTTCTCTTTACTGTGACTTGGCAATCCTCGCAATAGTTTTTTCTTAATAATTTTATCCCTACGGGGAATTTATCCTGGGTATTTTGACTTCGCTTCCAGTATGGCGTATTTGCATTTGAGTTTATTTGCAAAGTCTTGTGGATCTTCCATCCAGTCATAATGGACTTCAGAAATCTGTTAAGGATTCTGTCGACATTATTGTCTGTTAGCTCATCGTATAACCAATAATTTGGGTTTTTCCATGATCTAAAATCATGCTAACCGAGGGCATTCTGTATCAATAAGGCTAATTGCGGATCTACTGTAGTCATAAGAATCCTCTTTCTCTCCTCCAAATCCTCTGAACAACTTTTCTACCTGGGGAAAAGGAAAACTGTCAACCTTCCTCTGCTTCGATACTTGTAAATCACCGAGGTTCAGTATTTGTATATCTCTCGGTTTTTTTAATGATCTCATTGGTCTCCTAACTTCCTGCTCCTCCTCCTTATTTTTAAAAATAACAACCGTTTCTTTCGTCTTGCTACTTCTTGTTCTAGCTGACTCCCTCCACTTGAATCGCTCGCATTGTTCGGGAGGGTTTCGCCTCTCTCGTGTGTTACTCCTTCCTCCTTCTTAAGCTCTCTACCAATTGCTTCCTTTTGGAGGAAATCCTCCAATTCCTTTACTGAAAAACCCATTAAATCCTCCATCCCCCCAAAAAATTACTTTTACCGTAAATAAAAAAAAAAAAAATCTTTCCCTGATTTTTTTAACTAGTGTTGGACTTCCACGGTGGCTATTAATCACGACAGCCCTCTGAAGTTGCTTACTTGCTGGGGGGTCTTCCAAGCCTCAACACTTATTTACGCATTTTATGTCCTAATTACGGTGGGTGCCCGGCCCTCCTAACGCCTGCACTGCCGCCCATTTCCTGATAGTTGTGTCCTATTTTCATTTACTAGCTTCTCATATATAAAACCCCTTTCTCGTCCTATCGAAATGCACCCCGTCATACGCTAAGCCGTGTGCCTAGGGTTTGGCGTTTTAAAACTTTTAATTTCCTATACTGCGTTAGTTCTTTTATTTAATTTATTGTTTATTGCCCTGCTTATTTTATCATAATTTTCTTGTTCTACTCTCCTAGCGTAATGGTCTGTTTGATCCTTATGTTCTATCAAAACAAATCCTTATCTCACATCGGCACGTTGCCGGCCCAAAGTTTCTACTACTTTCCCCAATTTTTCCACTATTGCTTCCACCTTACTGTTGCCTTTAATATCATTACTGCCTAACACAGGATGACTAACTCAAATTCTTTCTGTAATACTCCGTTGAGTCTGTCATCTACAAGGAAGGTTCCCAGCCTTGCCTCCCCGGGGCTCTGTAAACTTTTTACTGTTACGTTAGGCTCTCCACCTCCACAGTCTGAGGGATCTGGTATGTCCTACTAACGCTACTCTATACATGGGGTAGACACTGTGTACTGGCACTTGGCAAAAATAATAACTAACAAGGAGTTAGTTGGCTCGTGGGTAAGCGGAAACCATCGAAAGGATCCCACCGCTGCCACCATAAATGTAGTGGTCCAAAATGACCATCTACACCGTTTGTACCATTATGTAGTGCCCACCTTGGGAGTGTACTCTACAGTCCTGGTTACTCCGCTGCCACCACCCACATTAAGTGGAAAAATATATGAATGAACAAAAATAAAAGATTTAAGAAAATATGTAAGTATGGTTGGAAACTGAATGACAACGCGTTAATATATTTCTAATTATAATATATTTAACTCTTTACTGTCTCACTTGGTAATTTATTATACATTCACAAATTATCTTAATATTAAGTCCTTTCTTCCCTCCTAGCGATACGCACGCGAAATGCTCAAATCGTTTTCCTAATATAGTTTACATCTTTGGTAACTTCGGTTGCACTGTCACCACATTAACGATACGCACATGTAATGCTCAAGTCGTCATCCTAAATTTGTTTTTCTATCTCTGGTAAACTTCAGTCGCACTGTTACCACTTTAACGATACGCATGCGTAATGCTCGTCGTCATCCTAATATAGTTTACTATCTCTGGTAACTTCAGTCGCACTGTTACCCCTTAACGATACGCACATGTGTGTTGCCAAACTCCTATGGGAGTTTATACCTGGTCAATGTTACTTGAGTGGGTATTAATTGATTATGATTTTTCATTTGATTACAACTTGAAAATTGAGAATTTAACTTAGTCTTATGACTTCACTATGTGATTATAGTATGAAAAAATTCTCGCTGCGGAGAGTACTGAAATGGGGGATTTAATTTAAGGGAAGGGGTAGGGGTTTAGGTTAAGGGGGCAGGGTATGAGTTAAAGGGGGAGTGCTGCCACCAGCTCAGGCGAGTAGTTCTCTGGGTTACTCCCTGGGCGCCGTTTGAATAAAATTAAGATTAGATTTATCTTGGTAGTCGTGATTGATACGTGGAACTATAAACCCAGTTAAGGCTGACTCTTTTGGAAGTGTGGGGAATTACTGTCCTAACACAGAATAATCACCTGGGTTTTTTTTAATAAACACAAGAACTATATTTGAAATCATCCCATTTATTCACCATGAAACATTATTTCTGTTTGAGACCTTAGACCCCATACATAAACTCTAATCTGGAACGGGCAAGCTTCTTTAGAGCATAACCTCCCCCACAGAATCATTCTTAGAATTACCACCTATGTTTTCCGTATCAACTGAGCACTATAGGTATACATGGAATATATATATAGGAGAGAAAATGTGAGAGGAATGAGTTTGGGGTGGGGATTCACTGTACCATGTTTGGCCTGGAGAGGAAGGAGCGAGACACTCCCGTCGAAGCCTCTCTCTCTGCAGGAGAGTTGAGATGAGACTCGTTAATAATACTTATAAGGATAGGGAAGGGCCCCCTTTACGTTAGCGAAAACTAAACATCGGTACCCATATTTGGAAATATAGATAACAATATTATAACAAGGAAAGGGGGGGGGGGAAACAGGAGCGAAGCTTGATACGTTTACCCGCAGGAGAGTTGAGATGAGACTCCCGGGCTGGGTTAAACCCCGAGCCCGCGGCAAAAAAAGGGGAATTGGTTTGAATGGTCTAGACGTGGCCTCAAATGAATAGCTATAATCCCGAAATAACTAATTAAATAATGAAACTCGTGTACCTAAGAAAAGGCTGCCTATAATACAGACCTGTTTACTTTTATATAGAAGAATTTAATAGTTTAATCTAAAATCCGAGGAGGGTGTGATTACTTTTCATGTCAAAGGTCCGAACGCGTATTCTGGAGCGAGAGGGTATGGAAGTGTGTATAGAAATTTGGTAGAGTTTCAATTTAGCGTTATAACTTTACTAACAATCCATTTATGACCGTGATCTCTCACTATGGGACTATTTTGAAAGACATTAAGAATCTAGAAGTGTTCCTTGATCTGATAGGAGGGTTGGGGAGGATGAAAAGATTTGAATCCATTAATTATCACTGATCGCGAAAAAATTATTCCCCAAAGTTGACTCGCAACCGGCATGTCGGGGGGGGGGGGGGGGAATGAAGGACGGAAAGAAGAAAGAAATGGCGGTAGGAAGAAGATAAAAAAAATGGCGGATAGGAAAGAAGGGCGATGACTCACCCGTGAAACTAAAAGTGAACTGCTTACGAGACATAACTCGGGAATTATATGATAATAATTCTCATCCTATCTCTCCTGAATAACGGGCATTACACATGTAATGCTCAAAGTCGTTATCCTAATATAATGTATACGTTTGTCTATCCCACTTCCAACGTTTCCCTCTCACTTATTTTTCTATTTCCTTCTTTCTCCTTGTCCTCACACGGGTGGCTGTAACATGTTGTGGTTGCCCCCTCTGCTAATTTGTGAGCGCTTGGCCCCCTGGTCCGCCAACAGCATCCTACCTTGGGACCCTAAGTAATACACTTTTTTAGTCCCTGGTCAAAAAAAGGAATCACCAGTAAGTCATGTCTACATCTCTAGTTAACAAACATTTCAAAAAATACCTTTACCAAGGGCGAGAATATCACCTCCCCACAGGCGACTTAACTCAATGAACGTCGAGCCGTTCTAAAATTATCCTAAACCCAGAATCCCGTTCTCACCTCGTTTCGCTACGTGTCCCAAAATTTCTACTGGCTTAAAATATAGCCTAACCAGTGATTCAGGAATGAGGCGTGGAGGAAAATTCCTCGTTAGCTTATTGATACTTATGTGTTTTTTCATCTCTTTTCCCCCATTAATGTAATTTCTCGCGTTACAAAGGTTTGGAGACGATTGGCATGAGTGGGGAAAAGGTTTTTAAAATAATAAGCAGTATGTATGAGAAACACAGGCCAAGTCAGTATGGGTGACCTCGAGAAATGGATGGGTAAGAGAGGAGTAAGACAGGGCTGTGTCCTTTCTCCTCTACTTTTTGATTATATGTTGAAAGGGAAATGGCAGTGAGAGTGAAGCGTACAGGTCTGGGTGTGAAAAAATTTGGGGATGAAGTGTTTGAGTGTACTGACGTATGCAGATGATGTGGTGATCCTTTTGTGAAAACCACAATGAGCTACAAGAGATGCTGAATGCTGTGACTGAGTATGGAAGGGACTTCAACGTTAGGCTCAGTAAGGAGAAGAGTCAGGTGTTGGTGGGGAATGGGGGTGACTGATGATGACAGGATTTGGATGGTGGGTGGGAATGAAAAAAAGAGAACGAAAGAGTACAAGTATCTGGGTTTTTGGTTGGATGATAAAAGGGTGTGAGAAAACTAAACATGAGAGGATTTGCTAGAGCCCACCAGTGGGTTGGAAGGCTAGGCAGTGTGGCAAGATGTCGGGCCAACAAGTATGAAGTAGGAGAGGAACTATGGAAGGGTGTGGCAGTCCCTAGCATTATGTATGGCCTGGAAACAATGGTGGGGGTCTAGGAAGGAGTTGGGGCAGATTGGAAGTAACAAAAGAACAAAGCAGGCAGAATAGCATTAGGAGCCAAAAGGTATGTGGCAGTGGAAGCGATTAGAGGAGACATGGGATGGAGCACCCTTCAGAGAGAGGATAGCAAAGGCAGGACTGAGGTACAGAGCTAGACTGCAACGAATGGATGGGCAGCAAAAGGGCAAGTAAGGTTTGGGACTGGAATATGTATGGGAAGTGGATGAAAGACTCGTAAAAGTGGAAAGGTAGACAGGTGAACTGGGGAAAGTTTTTTGACAGGAGTGATGAGACCCTGGGAGATGGCTGTGTGCAAAATTAAAAAAATAGGAGAGTGGAAGAGAAAGGGAAAGAAGAATGGCTGAGGGAATGAGTGAGAAAACAAAACTGGAATGGTACAGGAGAAAGGACCACCACGGTATGGGAAAGGTTCTATGATGGTGGCTATGGAGGGGACCTACTCTTCAGAGCCAGGACAAAGTCGCTGGAGGTAAATAGTCGTATGTACAGATGGAAGAATGATGGCAGCAAGGTGTGGTGATGTGTATGACAGGAGGGGATGAAACCGTGGAGCACTTGATGCTGGAATGTGAACGGTATGAGTAGGGCTAGAACAAAGATGTTGGAGGTAGGGGTAGGAGAGGTCGGAGTGGAAGAATGGGGAGAGATGAGAGACAGGAGAGTGGAGATGGAGTACCTGCTGGGGTTTGTGCTGAGGGGGAGGAGTGACAGTCGTGTGATTGAGAGTGTAAAAGAATTCTTGGAGAATTCTTGGAGAGCACGTGGAGAGAGCATGAGAGGCAGGGGGCCCCTCAGTGATGGGGGACCCCGTATGGGTGTGGTGCTGGGGGGGGGGGACACTGGCTGGTTCCCCCCCCCCCTTTTTGCTTCTCTTCCACAAAGCTTACGTTTTGTTGGAGAACGCCGGACCAAAGGCTTCACTGACACCATCCGCTGGGCGACTCCCAACTCAAGATCAAGATCAAGATCCTTTCTTTCCCTAGACCCCTCTAAGAGAGAGCTTGTATTTCCCCTCCGTTTTTCCCCCGGGGGGGGGAATCCCCCACGTGGCTGCATACTCACATAGCTCCCCGGGTCACGGTGCCGTCTTGGTTCAGATGAGAATCAGGGTACGCGCCTCGAATACACATAACTAGCGCGTTCCCTTTTCCACTCCACTGAACGTCTGAGACGAACGGACTTCTACTTAGTCTTCAAGGGACACCATAGCCTGTTTGCTCCACCATGTGTGTAATCATAGTGGTACAACCCAGCGTCCGGAGTTTCGCCCAAGTTTGGATACCGTTAGTCCGCGGAACAGGGGAGTTGGTAGTGCAACACCCCCCCCCAACGTGTGCTCCAGACTTCACGGAACCTGTTCCGGAGTCGCACCTCGCAGCATTTGTGGCCATGGGCATTGCCCAGGGTGCCCTCCCCAGACAAGACACCGTATAGGTCCATCATGATCCGCTCGGCAGATTGGCCCTAAAAGATGCTGGCCGCAGTGGCCAAGCACTTCTACTCTGCAAAAGACCAGACCCAAATCTGGTTTATTCTCTACAGGCGGGCTGCTATCCCACTCTAGTCAAGGCAAGGCAAAGCGAATAAGTCTCTTTCCCTTGGTTCTGAGACCTCACCGGGATTACCCAGAGGGACACACGCAACAAGAACAATCTTATGTGCAAATAGTTATAGTCTATGCGAAGACTCTACACTTGGCCTTTACCGGGTTTCATAAGTAGGACCACTCGTGGACCCCCCATGAAAGCCCGGAGGTCCCAGAAGAACAGCAGTGATACGACTGGGCAGCCTAAGTGCATGGGGATTGCTGCCAACCTTTCAACGTATACCCCAGTCAAAAGAAGCATGCTTCCTCTGAGTCGTTCCGTACCAGTCGACTCAGAGATCACCCCGGTTACGCCGCCCATCCCACCCAGGGGACTAGGAAAAGGGTGGCCATAGTCCCACTATAGGAATAGCAGCGGTCAGGTTAGTAGCAAGAGTGAGATGAGGCCCACTCTGCACACTGACACCGGATTAATGAGGCTGACGTCCCCCCCGCGTTGCATAAACCATTACGGCGCGTGAGGTAGCCATTACTCTTGCGTGTTGTACTCGGATCTAGCTACAAAGCTAGACCCTGCTGTGTAACACGCGGGATGGAATCTCAGCCGCTGTCGTATTGACTAGCGTTGCCCAGCGTTACCCCGTGGAGGTGACCATCCCTGTGGCGTATGCCAATGCAACGTTAATACTGCTAACTGGGTGTTCCAACCACAGCCGCCGCGTTGCAAATGGACTCCGAAGAGCTGGCGCTTCCTTATACTGGCAGCCCCATAGCCACTAGAGCAACTATGCCCCCAGGGAGACAGACAAGGCCCCCTAGAAGAGAGTCATAGTTACTCCCGCCCGATGTGTGGGAGAACGCCGGACCAAAGGCTTCACTGACAGCATCTGCTGGGTGACTCCCAAATCAAGATCAAGATCAAGATCAAGCCAACCAGTGGGTTGGAAGGCTAGGCAGTGTGGCAAGATGTCGGGCCAACAAGTATGAAGTGGTGAGAGGACTATGGAAGGGTGTGGCAGTCCCTAGCATTATGTATGGCCTGGAAACAATGGTGTGGTCTAGGAAGGAGTTGGACAGATTGGAAGTAACACAGAACAAAGCAGGCAGAATAGCATTAGGAGCCAATAGGTATGTGGCAGTGGAAGCGATTAGAGGAGACATGGGATGGAGCACGTTCAGAGAGAGGATAGCAAAGGCAGGACTGAGGTACAGAGCTAGACTGCAACGAATGGATGACAGCAAATGGGCAAGCAAGGTTTGGGACTGGAATATGTATGGGAAGTGGATGAAAGACTCAGTAAAAGTGGAAAGATGGACAGGTGAACTGGGAATGTTTGACAGGAGTTGATGAGACATGGGAGTATGGCTGTATGCAAAAAGGAAATAAATAGGAGAGTGGAAGAGAAAGGGAAAGAAGAATGGCTGAGGGGAATGAGTGAGAAATCAACACTGGAATGGTACAGGAGAAAGGACCAGCCACGGTATGAAAGGTTCTATGATGGTGGCTATGGATTGGACCTACTCTTCAGAGCCAGGACAAAGTCGCTGGAGGTAAATAGTCGTATGTACAGATGGAAGAATGATGGCAGCAAGGTGTGTGAAATGTGTGTGACAGGAGTGGATGAAACCGTGGAGCACTTGATGCTGGAATGTGAACGGTATGAGTATGCTAGAACACAGATGTTGGAGGTAGTGGTAGGAGAGGTCGGAGTGGAAGAATGGCGAGAGATGAGAGACAGGAGAGTGGAGATGGAGTACCTGCTGGGGTTGTGTGCTGAGTGGAGGAGTGACAGTCGTGTGATTGAGAGTGTAAAAGAATTCTTGGAGAATTCGTGGAGAGCACGTAGGAGAGAGCATGAGAGGCAGGGGGCCCCTCAGTGATGGGGGACCCCGTATGAATGTGATGCAGAGAGAGGAAGGAGGGGAAAAAGAAATCCCTAGTTTTGCTTCCCCCTTTTGCTTCTCTCCCAACAGATTACGTGTGTGGGAGAACGCCGCACCAAAGGCTTCACTGACAGCATCTGCTGGGTGACTCCCAAATCAAGATCAAGATCAAGATCAAGATCAAGATCACTTTCCCTTTCTTGGGGATGACTCTGATGATGACAGGATTTGGATGGTGGGTGGGAATGAAATAAAGAGAACGAAAGAGTACAAGTATCTGGGTATTTGGTTGGATGATAAAGGCTATGAGAAAACTAAACATGAGAGGATAGCTAGAGCCAACCAGTGGGTTGGAAGGCTAGGCAGTGTGGCAAGATGTCGGGCCAACAAATATGAAGTGGTGAGAGGACTATGGAAGGGTGTGGCAGTCCCTAGCATTATGTATGGCCTGGAAACAATGGTGTGGTCTAGGAAGGAGTTGGACAGATTGGAAGTAACACAGAACAAAGCAGCAGAATAGCATTAGGAGCAATAGGTATGTGGCGGGGGAAGCAATTAGGGGAGACATGGGATGGAGCACGTTAAAGGAGGGAAAACCCAAAGGGCGGGAACTGAGGTACGAGCTAGACTGAAACGAAATGGATGACAGAAAATTTGGGAAAGGAAAGGTTTGGGCCGGGAAATATGTAGGGGAAAGGGGAAATGAAAGCCCCGGTAAAAGTGGAAAGAGGGAGGGGGTTTAAACTGGGAATGTTTGTGACGGGGAGTGTGAGACATGGGGGTATGGCCCCTGTTGAAAAAAGGGAAAATAAAAAGGAAGGGGGAAAGGGAAAAAGGGAAAGAAGAATGGCTAAAGGGAAATGAGTGAGTAAAACCACGGGGAATTTGGAAACGGAAAAAGGGAAACCACGGTATAAAAGGGTTTTTCTATGTGGTGGTTTTATGGAGGGGACCACTCTTCAGAGAAGGAAAAGCCCGCTGGAGGAAAATGTCGTATGTACAGATGGAAAATATGGCAGCAAGGTTTTGGTGTGTGTGTGACAGGAGGGGAAATTAAAACCCGGGGAGCATTTGATGCTGGAATGTGAAGGGTTTAGGGATTAGCTAAACAAAATTTTGGGAAGGGTAGTGGAAGGAGAGGGGGGGGGGCAAAAAAATGGGGGATAAAGGCCCAGAGAGGGGAGAGGGTTTTTAACCTGGGGGTTTTGGTGCTGAGGAGGAGGACAGTGTGTGTTGAGAGTGTAAAAAAAATTTTTGGGGGAATTCGTGGAGACCCCCTAGGAGAGAGAAAGGAGAAGGGGGCCCCTCAGTAAATGGGGACCCGTATAAATTTTATGCAGAGGGGGAAAGGGGGGAAAAAAGAACCCCTGGTTTTGCTTCTCCCCCACAAACCCTTTTTTTGGGAAACGCGGGCCCAAAAGGTTTCACTGACAGATCTGTTGGGGGGCCCCCAAAATTAAAAGATCAAAAACAAACCCTGCCCCGGATGAAGAAATTAAAAATGGATGAGATTAAAGGGGTATGAAAGGAAAACTAAAAAAAAGGGAAAGGGGCCCGGGAAAAGGGAAGGGTTTAACCCCCGAATGAAGGGTATGGGAAGGGAGGTGGGGGAGAAATTTGGGGGGAATAAAGGAGGGTTTGGACATTTTATGGAGGAAAAAGGGTTTCCGGGTTGCCTGGAAGGACGTAAGGACCTCATCAAAAGGGGAGGACAAAGATGGGAAAGGAGATTAAAAATTACGGGGCCAATAGCGGTATGTGAACGGTAGGAAAAGTTTTTTCTGTGGTTTTAATAAAATAAAAGGGATAGGTAAATTTGGGGAAAGAAATAATGTTTTTGGGTTTGAAGAGGAAAAATGGATTCAGAAAGACAGGAAAAGGTGAGGACAAATTTTTTGAGTGAATGAAGTGAGAAGAAAAAGGGAAGGGAAAGGGAAGAAAAAAAATATCTACCTTTCTAGATTTGAAAAAGCGTATAAACCGAGTGGATGGGAGAATGCTATGTAAGGTTTGGGAGACGATTGGATAAAGTGGGGAAAGGTGTTAAAAAATAACCTTGTTTTGAGGAACACACGGGCCCCAATTCAGAAATGGGGCCTCGGGGCCCGGATGGGTGAATAGAAAGGGGAAGGAGAAAGACGGGGCCTGTGCCCTTCTCCCCCTATTTTTTGGTTTTATATTTTGGGGAAAATGGCAGTGAGATTGAAGGTACAGGTCTGGGTGTAAAAATTTGGAGAAAAGGGTTTTGAGTTTTACTGTTTTAAATGCAGATGATTTTGGTATCCTTAGTAAAAACCACAATGAGTACAAAGTTTCCTGAATGCTTTTGACTGAGTAGGGAAAGGGACTTCAACGTTAGGCTCAGTAAGGAGAAGAGAAAGTTTTGGGTGGTAAAGGGGGGTACTTGAGGATGACAGGATTTAGAGGTGGGTGGGAATGAAATAAAGGAAAAAAAGAGTAAAAAGTATCTGGGTTTTTTTTTTTGGTTGGATAAAGGTTTGTGAAAAAAACAAAAACATGAGGGGAATACTAGACCCAAACCAGTGGGTTTTAAAGGGGCTGGGCGGGTTGTGGCAAGATGGGGGGCCCAAAAAGTATGAAGTGGTGGAAAATAGGGAAAGGGGTGTGGCAGTCCCTAGCATTTGTAGGGCCGGGAAAAAATGGTGTGGTCTAGGAAGGAGTTGGACAGATTGGAAGTAACACAGAACAAAGCAGGTGGGAATAGCATTGGGGAACCCAAAAGGGTTTTTGGCAGGGGAAGGATTAAAAGGAGACAGGGGATGGGGGCACGTTCAGAGGGGGAAATAGCAAAGGCAGGACTGAGGTACAAAAGCTGGGGACTGAAAACGAAGGATGACAGCAAAGGGGGCAAGAAAGGTTTTTGGGACTGGAAAGTAGGGGAAGGGATGAAAGACTCAGTAAAAGGGGAAAAGAGGCCCGGGGAAACTGGGAATTTTGTGCCCGGGTGAGGGGACAGGGGATATGGTGTATGCAAAAAGGAAATAAATAGGAGATTTGGAAGAAAAGGGGAAAAAGGGAATGGCTGGGGGGAATTTAGTGAAAAACCAAAAAGGAAGGGTTGGGAGAAAGGACAGCCAGGGTATAAAAGGGTTTCCTATGTTTGGGGGGCTATGGAGGGGCCCTACTCTTCAGAGCCGGGACAAAGGCTGGGGGTTTAAAAGTTCGTATGTACAGAGGGAAGAATGTGGCACAAGGTGTGTGAGATGTGGTGACGGAGTGGATGAAACCGGGGAGCATTTGATGCGGGAATGAAAAAAAAAGGGAAATAAAATTATGCTAGAAAAGATTTTGGGGAAGGTAGTGGTAGGAGGGGTCGGGGGGGAAGAATGGCGAGAGAGAGAAAAGGAAGGGGAGAGGGATACCCTGGGGTTTGTGCTGAGGGGAGGAGGACAGTCTTTGTGTTTGGGAAAATTTGTAAAAAAATTCTTGGAGAACCCTTGGAGAGCCGTAAAAGAGAGCAGAGAGGAAAGGGGCCCCCTCAGTAAAGGGGGGCCCCCCGTAGAATGTGATGCAGAGAGAAAAAGGGGGGGAAAAAAAAACCCCTATTTTTTGCTTCCCCCTTTTCCCTTCCCCCCCCCAACAGATTACATGTGTGGGGAAAAAACCCCGGAAACCCAAAGTTTCCCGGGAAAACCCTTTCCGGGTGGGGACCCCCAAAATCAAGTCAAGATAAAATCAGGAAAAACCCCTGGGGGAAAAAACTCTTCGACTCTCCCCCCGCCCGGGCGGGGGAACGTCCCCAAAAAACGGGTATATCTATATGAAAGGGTCCGCCTTTTCTTGGGGCCCATGTAAAACCCCTGGGCGCTGGGGACGATATAAAGGTTTCCCAAATAAAAAAGGTTTGCAGGGGCCCTACTGCGCAACCTTATTTACTTTTTTAAGGCGATATATTTGGTTCCCTGATAAATAGGGTCCCCAAAAAAAAAGTATTTATTTTCTCATGTAGGTCATTTATCATACAGTCAGTGAAAAAATTCGATCATAGACCCTGTGGTACGATAAGGGGGTTACTATAAAAAGCCCCTTACATCTTTTTTCCCAGTAGCTAAGGGCGATGAATGTGGAAACCCTGATAAAAGTGCCCACTAAAACACAAGTATTTTTTTTCTCAGGGTAGGTCTTTTATTTATCTGGGCCTTCCCCAATTTTTGGGGATAACTTGATCATAGACCACGTGGTACAGATACAGTGGTTATAGCTTTTTACATCTTTTTTTCCCTTATAGCATGGGGCGATGAATGTGGTACCCTGATAATAATGTCCCCAAAAACAAAAGCAATTATTTTCCATGTAGGTCTTTTAAATTTAACTAGTCAGTGAAAACTTCGATAAATTAGACCACTGTGGAAGATACAGTGTATTACCCTTTTTTACATTTTTTTAAACCATGTAGCTATGGGGGCCCGTGAATGTGGTACCCTGATAAATAGGACCAACCCAAATTCTATTTTTTTCTTATGGGGGTCTTTATTTATACTAGTCGTGAAATTTCGTTTCTAGCCCAACTGTGGTACATTTTACAGTGGTTTATATATTGGGGTTAAATGGGAGGGGGGTTTTAAACTTTCGCTCCCAGACCTTACTACTCACTTTTTCCCTTTTTTTTTGGGCTCAGTACCTTTTACTGTACATATTTACTACTCTACTTGCACTCAATTTTAAAAAAAGTTATATTTTAAAAATTACCCTTTTTGTTTTTCCTCCATTTTTAATTAAAAGCTTCTTTCCCCTTTTATTTCCCAATGTAGCTATGTGGCGATGAATGTGGAAAACCCTGATAAAAAAGGGAAACCCCAAAACACAAGTCATAATTTTTTTCCTGTAGGTCATTTTTTTTATACTAGCCCGTGAAAAATTTCGATCATAGCCCACTGTGGAAACAGATACAGTGAAATATATGCTTTTTTCCCATTTTTTACCATGTAGCTATGTGGTGATGAATGTGGTCCCCGGATAAAAAATGCCCCAAAAAAACACAATTTATATTATTTGCTCATGTGGGCCCTTTTATTTATACTAGTCAGTGAAAAATTCATCAAGACCCCCGTGGTATAGATACAGGGAATTATCCTTCTTTACATCATTTTTACCTTGTAGTAGTGGCGAGAATGGGGGCCCCAAATAAAAAAGGAAAACCCCCCCACAACCATTTTTATTTTTATTTTCATGTAGGTCTTTTTTATCCCAATGGTAACTTTTGTCAAACCTATTCACCCAGGGGGGCAGTGTTTCAGTGCATATTTGTGCAGGGGAGTACTGGGGAAAAGGGGAAAGCTGGTCAGACGTAAAAGGGGGCCCTTTCCCCAAAGGGGGATGCCGGCTTTTTTTTCTTTTTACAAAGGGAAAAACCCAAATTCTGTATTCCCTTTGGGCACAATACAAATTATAAAAATTTAGTAAACCAAAAACCCATATTTTTCCCGATAAGACACACAAAAACGTTTTTTTACTGTTAAATATGTTTTTTTCTATGTCACCCTTCCCCGCTGCCCCCGACGGGATGGGTGAACGGGAAATTGATTTACAAATAAAAAAGCTTTGTTTGTACAAATACTTAGCCCACCTGTACAATCTGATTATTAAATGTACGCCCAAAGAAAAAAACGGGGAACATTACTGGATTTTTTACAAAACAGGAGCACAAATTTGCCATGGTGCCCCTCGTCCTTGCAGTTGTGCCAGGTGCCCCAAAACACCGTATATGTTCTGATATCAAACCCGGGGGGCTTGTGTCGGGGTTTTCAGCGTTTGTTCAAGTTTCTTCTATCAGGAAACAGCCTTATAGTGTCGGACACTTATAAATTTTGACATTTTTTGCCATATTTGCTGGTTTGGGGGGGGGTTGGTCGGTGCAAAGGACCCGGGGCCAAAGCAGAAAACCTAAGAACCAGAAACCCAATGAAAAACAACACTTTTTTGGGCGGTATTTTGAGGGCCAGCAAAGATGAGGCATTTTCTATTGGGGGAGGGCCCCCTTTGGTGAAGGATGGGATGTTTAAAACGTTTTGGGGCGAAAATTTCTTTTTCCCTTAATTATTTGGTTTCTCACGCCACCGCCATGCGCAGAAAGGGGCCAGAAAACCTTTTATTTTGGGCCAACCCTTTATACGTCCACGCGCCCCCGGGACTACAAACACGGTTTTGATTGCGGGAATCTGTTTTTTTGATTTTCCCGGAGGTGGGAGAGGGGCCCAGTCGTTTTATAACCCGGGACCCCACCCTGTGAGGAAAGGGAAGAGCCCGCCCGTTTTTCATAGCCCAGGGGTTACATTCAGAGGGGGCTTATTTCCCGGGTTTGGCACACCTAGCGATTAAAAAACCCTGTTTGGGGCTACTTCAGAAGGTTTAAATTCCCGGTCTGCACGCCTTTAGGGGATTTCCCAACAGCTTTTCCCTGGGGATTTTTGGGCTTTTTGGGCAGGAAACTTTTTGGGAAAAGTTTAAAAGGGACTTTGGGGGCTTTTCAAAATCCACAAACTGCCCCCAGGCAGTTGTAAAAGCCCCAAAATATACATAAAAAAAATCATTTAGAGTATAATGTTTTTTTCTGACTCAAAAAACCTGAACAGGGCAAGTATAAAAAAAAAATTGGGCCCCTTTTAAACAATCATCCGCCGGATGAGTTTTTTAGGGGGGTGAGGGGGCGAGGGGCGAAGGTGGCACTCACCAAACTCACCACACCATACACCACCACGCACAGCTCCGCGAAACAGACAAGGTACAAATATAATTATATTCCTTCTCCTTCTCCTTCTCCTCCTAGCCTTTTCTTGTAGCAGTTGTGGTAGTTGTGGTATTTGGGGAGCAGTGATAGTGGTAGTGGTGGCAGCAGTAAAAAAATATAAACCGTGTAACACACATTTCAGCGGGTTATTGGAGTGGTCTTCGTACCAAGACGATGCTTGGACGACAAAAAAACGGCTTATATTTTTTTACTGCTGCTTCTGCTGCTGCTATTGCTGCTGCTGCTAATGCAAACTGCTGCCGGCTGCTGTGGGAAGGGGTTGGGAGGAGGAAGAGGGGGAGGAGAAGGAGAGGGAGAAGCTAGGAGGTGGAGGAGGAGGAGGAGGAGGAGGAAGAAGAAGAAGAAGTACCTTTTCTTATAGCAGTTGGTGGTGGTTGTAGTGGGGCAAATGGTGATGGTAGTGGTGGTGGCAGCAGTAATAAAAAATAAGCCGTGTAACAAACATTTCAGTAAGTGTTATGGAGTGGTCTTCGTACTATATAAGACGATGCTTGGACGACAAAACACCGCTTATATTTTATTGCTGCTGCTACGTACAACTGCTGCCCGGTCTATAAGAAAAGGTTAGGGGAGGAAGAGGGGGAGGAAAGCTGGGGTGGAGGAGGGGGAGGGGAGAAGGGGGGAGCTTTTGGTGTGGATGATGATTTGTTTAAAACAAAGCTGAGAGCGTGGAAGCCTTTGTTTTGGCTGAAATTTTTTGGAAAAATACTAGTGATTCGGGGCGAGGCTGGACGTAATTGTCTCGTCAGCCAATCAGCTATCGAAGCCATAGTAAACCCCGTAGCGCCACCCCATATCTGTACCAGAATCCCGCGTTTCCCGGGTTGAAAATGGGGAAAGTTATTAAGAAAACCCCCGTCCCCTTTTAAAATCTTTTAAATGCGCCCTGCGGCAGACATTCAAAAAGAGTTAAAGGGCGGGGGGTTTTTAGCTTAATAACTTCCTCTATTTGTACAACCCGGAAAGTGCGGGGATTTGGTACGAGATAGGGCAGTGGCGCTAGGGTGTCACTATGGGTGTTTTTTCCCGCTTAAATCTCTCTATTCGTAACTGGTTTCGCCAAATTTGGGGGGAAACAACCACCCCGGGGGGCGGCACAAAAGGGGGATTTTTTAGTGTCCCTTTCCGGGGTAAAATTATTTATTTAAGCTCCCCCCGCTTGCCTCCAAAATCGATTGAGCGCTGCCAAAAATCTTTTTGTTTGCCCAGAGTAAAGTGTCGTACATTCATTACCTCTTACAGAGGGTCAAGGAAAACGTTTAAAGGGTTTACTTATTTAAGGGCCCGCAAAGAGAGTAGGTGTTGTCTGTATTACACATCGATATCTAATGTTTTGACTTTAGAAGGCCTAGTTTTTTTCTAACCTTTAAAATGGACTGATATTTAAATGAAATGTTTTGGGGGCTATGAAACTGTTATTGAATATCTATTTGCTACACAGCTTTCACGATGGCGTCGAGGAGTTCAATGCTTTTTAGGACCTGTACGTATGTATACGTGAGGCTACCCATTACTTTCACCAATTATTTTTGCCTAAAACCCAATGAATGCTGGGTTTTGATTCCCCCCAGGCATCTCCCCCGTTTAACACCATGGGCGGGTGTGTGGGGGCAGGGGTGGAGGACGTTTGGGGGGGGTGTGTGGTGGGGGATGTAGATGGGGGTGGTGGGTGGGTGTTGGGTGGGGGGGGATGGGTGGTGGGGGGGTGTGGTGGGGGATTATGTGGGGTTTTGGTGGGTGGGTGTGTGGTGGGCGGGGGGTGTGGGGTGTGGGGGCGGTGGGGGAGGGGGGTGTGGTGGGTGGGGGGGGGTGGGGGATGTGTGGTGGGTGGGTGTGTGGTGGGCGGATGGGTGATGGGCGTGTGGGTGGGTGTGTGTGTGTGGTGGGCGGGTGGTGGGCGGATGGGTGATGGGCGTGTGGTGGGTGGGTGTGTGGTGGGTGGGTGGTGGGTGGGTGGGTGGTGGTGGGCGGGTGGGTGCCTGGGTGGTGGTGGGTGTGTGGTGGCCCGTGGGTAGAGACCTCCTTACCGTGTTGGCGCTGAATCAGACTGATGAAATGTTCGTATTCGTGCCCTGCGATAGGTTTCTCTAAAAGGCTTTCTTTTTGTGTGATATAACATATATACCAAATTTATACATTTCTATTGCAAATGTAATATCACTCATGAATATATTTAAGTATTTGACTATACTATAGCAATAATAGGCTACACCTGTTTTGGTGCTAAGCCAGCAAGCATCAACGAAGATTCGGACACATTGAAAAATTCGAGGGATTGGGAAATTTGTTCCCAGACGTCGCTGGAGAATTTTAATATTTGTGACTTCTTACCTGTTAAGAGTCACCTACTCTACTCCTTACTACTCCTTACCTACTATTAATTAAATACACTATCCTTTGCATGTCGTGCGCATGTAATGAATGTTGAATTGGATGAGAATTAAAGGAAAAGAGAAACATTTACGGGAGGAGTTTTGATAAGATTTTCTCATGGCGCGCGATCTGATTGGCCAGGCTCTTGAAACCACCACCCAACACCACGACTGTATAATTTTTCAGGAAAAGAGTAAAATATCGCTGCCGAAGTGTATCTGCTCAGTTTTCTATGCACGCAAAAGAGTAAAATATAAGTGGGCGGAGCTTAAATAAGTAAAATTTTACTTCCAAGGGCATGGACAAAATACGCCTAAACCCCGGCTAAAACCCGATACCCATCACGGCTGGATGGACAAGGGCTTGGGGTTTTATTAAGGAAAAGGGAGCCATTATACCTTCAGTCTGATGCGTGGCGGTTGGTGGCAGCAAACCCGCCGGGGTGGTGAGGCGAGGTGGTCTCGGTCAGGTCTGGGTGAGGTGCCGCCGTTAAACCACTAGGCTCATCACCCCATTATAAACTCACCATGGGGGTAGGAGATGGGTTTTTAAGGCCTAATTTCATTTGTATACTTCCCCCTGTTCAGTTCTTGAGTCAGAAAACATCATATATCTAAATTTTTATGAGTATTTTTATGTATATTGCGTGCTCTACGCCACCCCTACCGTGGTCGCTTTGTTTTGACAGCTTAACGTCTTTAAGTACGTCTGCAGAATGCCAAAAGTTGCCCAGAACAGCTGTTGGAAGTCGCTAGGTCGTGCAGACCGGAAGTAAGCCTCTCTGAATGTAGCCCCAGGACGCCAGACTCTGAGGTAGAAGAGAGGCTAGGCTCGCGCTCAGAGTTAGCCAGCTGAAGGCAAGATGAGGCGACCACTACAAACACGGTTGTGATTGCTGGAGATCTGTTTTGTTGACTTTCCCGGAGGTAGGAGAGAGGCCAGTCCGTGTTCATAGACCCAGGACGCCAGACTCTGAGGTAGAAGAGAGGCCAGTCCGTGTTGTGTGCTACATCACAGCCTCACAGGTAGGAGAGAATGGCAGGATGTAGGAGAAGGCTGCGCAACAACAAGAAAAGTGAGAAACAAGGCTCGGGTGTGGCTAGAGGAGCAAGATCTAAGGAACGTAAACCCGAAGGGATGATGAAGACACAGGAGGGAGACGTGCCGGAGGGCGAGGTGGATGCACATAAGTGCGGAAAGTGTCAAGTAGAGGTGACGGATTTGGATGATGCACTTGCATGTGGGGTTTATGTGATGATTGGATTCACATTGAATGTGATAAATTACCTGAAGCTGTGTACGAGTTCATGAACGAAAAACGAAGCAGGAAAAACAGTTTGAGTTACAATTTGCAGTCGTTGTCAACTGGGAAGTGTCAAGCTACATAATAAGCAGCTTCAAAGAATCATGAACAACTGAAAGAAATGATAGGTAAACATCAAGTTTTGGAACATGCAGTGGACGGGGATGAGAGCCGATAGGGTTAAAAGGCAGGACAAGGAGAAGAAGTTTGATGACCGACTGAGTCCATGGAGGCAAAATCAGTCCTTTTTAAATGAGTAGTAAAAAAGAAACTCGGAAGGCACCCATAGCCTGATGAATAGGCTCGGAACCTTGGAAGCAAAAATGATAAGCCTCGAGGATAAGATAGAGTCACATATCAAGCATAATGTAATGGAAGTTCGGGAGAATTTTGGCTGAACTAAAAACCAAGGTACAAGATGAAATGAAAGAACACGTTAGTTATCATAAAAAGGATGTTCTATTGGCTGAGGCAAGGAAAGTTTATGAGAACATTAAGAATGACAAAAAGCAAACAGCATGTGGGGATGAAGTGTTTTCAGCAAACACTCAACAGATCCAGAGCAGACGGGATCAGCAAGGACAATAAATTATGTATGGCGTACAGGAGGAGATTCGACGGGTATGACCTTACAAATCAGAAAGGAAAAAGAAAAGCATGACAGAATGGTGTTTAGTGAAATATGTAATGAGATTGGGCTGACCTGTTATGATAGTGATCTAATCCACATAAATAAAATTTGGGGAAGATAAAAATGGACTGGTTGAGACAAAGGTGAGGCAATAAGAGCCAGGCCCCTACTTGTGAAAGTAAAACAGTGGACTAAAAGAAAGGATCATGAGAAATGGATTTAGGCTAAAGCAAGCAAAGAAAGTGGTGTACAGACACGTTAGGGTGGCACACGACATGTCAAAGGAGGAGCATCACAATGACAAGACACTGAGGGAGGAAGCCAAAGCCAAAAATGAAGCTGAAAAGAACACAGAAAATGTTTACATAATCAGGAGAAATCCTTGGGAGCGATGAATACTAAGAGTGAAGAGGAGAGAGGTGAACCTGGAGCCAATAACAGCACCGAGGAATGCGGCAGAAGAATCAGAAGGAGGGGCCGCACAGCCCAACAGGAACTAGCCGGAAATCAAAATCACTTGAGGGGACGAGGAGGACAGACAAAAGACACCACCCAGACGAGAGAATACATGAAGTTTGGATGTATAAATGTGAGGGGTTGGGGTGTTGGTAAATATGAGGATGTATGCAAGGAATTGAGTGAATGGAAATTTGAACTAGTTGGTGTGACTGAAACCCATTTAAGAGACGATATACGAATGCATGATAGTGAGTATGAGATGATTGGAAAAGGACGAAAGAAACAAGAAAAACTAGGAGGAGGGGTTGCCTTTCTTCATAGAAAGGAAGGAAACCTTAAAGTAGATGAGATAGACGTGGGTAACAGTGCCATGAGTGAGGATGTTCTTGCTGCTAGAGTAGAATGTTTGGGTCAGAACGACAAGGAAAAAAGTTTTTTAGTGATTTGGTGTACATGACGGTTGAAGGTGATAGAGCAGGGAGAGAGAATAGAATGAAGTACAACATTATAAAGAAGATTTTTAGAGACCATGCCGGAGAGAGTGTGATGGTTATGGGTGATATGAATGCACATCTGGGTATGCTAGGAGAGCAAATAAATCAAAATGGAGAAATGCTTGCTGAATTTATAGATGAGTTGGAGTTAGAAAACCTGAATGAGACTGTGGCAGAGGGTTCCGTGCGTGGAATGCAAGGAACCAAGAGTCTGCAATTGATTATGTGTGGTGAATGGCAAAATGTGGGAGAGTGTTGCTCGAATGTGGATAGATGAAAGAGGGAATAATTGATATTGTGTCGATCATAAAATGCTTGTAGTGGACTGTTGATGTGGAATAAAAGTGACCAAAAGTAAGGACGGTGAAGAACAAATGGAGGTTGAGAGATGCAATATGGGAAGATTTTCAAATGGGGTCCGAGTGAGATGTGGGGCAGAGAAAGAGTACAGGGAGTGAATGAGCTAAATGAGAGACTAACGGGAAAAAGTGAGGAGCGCTGCACTTAAAAAAATAGGGTTTATTAGAAACAAATGGAAGAGAGTGAATAAACCATGGTGGAATGAGGATATTAGAGGGGAAGGAAGGAACGAAAAAAAGGGTTTAAAAAGGAAATGTAAGGGTTAAAGAAAAGGAGGCAAGAAAGTGAAGAAGCGGAGGATGAATACCAGAATGCATGGACAAATATGTGAAACAGCAGCGACTAACAAAACGAAAGATAAGAGATGCGAAAGTTATGTGTGACAGGAGTAAGATCCGATCCCTGAAAGAGAAAGGACTTGCAGGTGGGCGTGAGTGGACAGATTCATGAGAGGGGAAAAGATGGCTCGGAATGAAGATGTGAAAGTCTTGGAAAGTAAATGCTGAATGTGTAACAGATGAGACAAAAATCAAAGAGGTTATAAAAAACTTTTGGGAAGACATAGGAGGGTGGGTGAAATCTTTGCGTAAACCAGAATGTATAACGTTGGAAAAAAAAAGATGCGGAAGAGTTGAATGAATGGGTTAGCAGGGGTGAGTAGAGAAGTGTGTAAGGAGGGAAAAGAATGAAAAAACAGCAGGCCCGGATGAAATACCATATGAGAGTACAAGAATGGGGGTGAGGTGGTGATTGACAGGATGACTGACCTATTTTAAACCCTGTGTGGAAGAAGAAAGGGTGCCTAGAAAATGGAATGAATGTAGAGTGACCCTATTGCATAAATGAGGATACAAGAGTAAGAGTGAATTGAAGAACTATAGACCAATAGCCCTAATGAATACAGTAGGTAAAGTTTTTTGTGCAGTGTTGAAGGAAAAGGGTTTTGTAAATGGTTGGAGAGCTATGGTGTTAGGTGAGGAGCAAAATGGTTTTCGAGTGGATAGGAGGGCAGAGGACAACATGTTTGTGGTGAATGAAATAATTGAAAGAAGGAAAGGGAGGGAAAAACACTGTACCTTGGGTTCCTAGACATTGAGAAAGCCTATGATAGAGTAAACAGAGAAATGTTATGCAAGGTTTTGGAAAAGGTTGGGTTGAGCCAAAAGATAGTGAATATAGTGAGAAGCATGTATGAAGACACTAGAGCAAATTATAGGCTAGGTAATATAGAAACAGAATGGGTGAGGAGTGAGAGAGGTGTTAGGCAAGGATGCACTCTGTCCCCAACCTTGTTTAGTCTGTATACTGAGGAACTGGCAGTAAGGATGAGAAGAATGGATGCAGGAGTGAGAGTAGAAAATGACAAAAAAAGCTTGTTTAAAGTATGAGATGATATGGTAGTTATGAGTGAGTCGGCCGAGGAACTCCAGAGCCTGTTAGATGTGGTGAATGAGTATGGGAGAGACTTTGGAGTAAAATTTAGCCGTGAGAAAAGTAAGGTGATGATAGTAAATATAACAGAGGATGATAGAAACGCTACATGGAGACTGGGAGAAAATGAATTAGAACAAACTAGTGAATACAAGTACCTAGGGATGTGCATGAGTTTCAATGGATGTGGCTGAAGCAAAGCAAAGGCTGAAAAGATCAGCCAGACCAATCAGTGGGTTGGTCGACTTGGGAGTGTGGCAAGGATGAGGGCAAGCAAGTATGATGTGTTGAGGGAAGTTTGGAAGAGTGTGGCTGTCCCAAGCATTATGTATGGTATGGAGGTGATTGCATGGAATGAGAGTGAAATAGAGATATTGGAAGTGGGACAGAATAGAGTAGGAAGAATGGCACTGAATGCACCCAGGTATGCAGCGACTGAAGGTTTGAGAGGTGACATGGGATGGAGTACATTTAGGGAGAGACATTCGAAAGCAACACTCAGGTATAAGAT
Organism: Chionoecetes opilio; assembly: GCA_016584305.1. NCBI lineage: Eukaryota > Metazoa > Arthropoda > Malacostraca > Decapoda > Majidae > Chionoecetes > Chionoecetes opilio. The sequence continues at coordinate 343,111 of JACEEZ010005659.1, read as the reverse complement.
CAGACTGGAACGAATGGAGGATACAAGATTGGCACGAAAAGTTTATTTGTGGAGTGAATGTCAGGAAGGACACACGAGGCTGACGAGGTGGCGTCTCCCGCGGGAGGTGAAGTCTATGCTGGTGTTGTGCCTGAAGGAGGTAAGGTGGTGTCTCCCGCGGGAGGTGACGTCTACCGTGGCACTGTGTGGCGCCGGAACGAGGCAGCCGGCACTGGGGTGGCACTGTGTGGCACTGTGTGGCGTTGAGAGGCACGGGGGACTTCCTGGGAGATGAATTGCCCTTGTGGTAGTGTTGCGGCGCCTGTACGAGGCGGCCGGCACTGTGGTGTGCCTGGGGTGGCCCTGTGTGGCGTTGAGAGGCACGGGGGACTTCCTGGGAGAGGAATTGCCCCGGTGGAAGTGTTGCGGCGCCTGTACGAGGCGGCCGGCACTGTGGTGTGCCTGGGGTGGCACGATTTCGCGGTGGGTTGTGGCGCCTGGACGAGGCGTCCACTGTAGTGTGCCTGTGAGAGGTACTGGGGTTGTATTGTGACTGTTGTAGCGTCTCCCTACGACGGCCGAGGAAGAGGTCGGGGGTTGTGACGTTGCATTGGTGTCAGGAGTTGTAGATTTGTAGTGAGTGACCTTGCAACTTGTACTGTGAGTTACTTGAATATAACACCGTGCAAGGCCCCCTTGTGTTTGCCTAAAGCCCTAAACCATTCCCCCCCTGAGTGTGTGAACAGCCAGAGAAGGAGAACCCAGCCTGGTAAGTCCTCAATTCCTAGCACGAGCCCTGTTTACGAGCTACGCGTCCCCCCGCGTAGGGGGAATTTCCTCCTTATGCGTTTTCGAGTGAAGGTAAGGAGGGGTCGTTCGTTGCAGTATCTACATCCTCTTTACGCATCTCATCTGGTAACATATTTATGAATGCCTGCTTGTTTCCTTTGTTTTGCAGGAACGTTTTCTTTTCTATCTTAAGTGGCAAATCGATGACTAGCTTGATCTGATCAGAAAATTTCCAGTGACTTGATTAATGAGGAAGGGGGACCCTCACTTTACCCTGACAGTGACTGTAATATTACCATTATAGTGATTGTGACTTAATATCATTTCGCAATTCACATTGCTGAAATTTTGACAGATACGGTGAATGTTAACTGCTCCCAGGAGGCTCTCTAAAGTTCACTATATCGTATATCTCACCAAGGGGCATAAGGCGAGCAAACCGTACAAACCGACATATCGATTGATTAATACGATTGTTGTGCTTAACGGGCCGGTTGATCATTTCGGTCCTCCCACTATTTTTACACACCATATCCCGGCGCTGGTCGTTAAACTATTCCTTAACTTAAAGGCTGATTCACACTGGCGTTTTTTCGGCATTTTTATCTGACGAGAAGTCGGTCTCTTGAAAGACCGAGCGATCGGTGTGTGATTTTTGTTGAAAACCTATTGCGATCATGACACCAGCCCCAGACCCAGACCCCTTCTCGTCAGATAAAAATGCCGAAAAAACGCCAGTGTGAATCAGCCTTAACAATAGTGACGCTACCTGCCATGGAAAAATCTGGTCCAAAATGGCCGCTATGCCTATGCTATAGGCCCTATCAATCTACCACAGTAGCGATAGTTAACTCCTACCCAGTGTTTTTCTACCTTAAATGCTATGCTAAATAAGCATTTTAAAGTTTTAATATTGGCTGTTATTTAAGCTTAACTTTCCAAATTTTTATCCACTAATATTTGCTGTAAAATATTGGACTTACCACGTACGCAACAGGCATATACATCAGCGACTGCCAATGTTGAGTTGAACGTTGAAATGCTCCAAAACACTGTACATTAACAGTACACAGGCCCAAGCATGTGCTGCATACACACCATGATATTTCAAGTAGCATACCCATCTCATTATTAAATAACAGCAACCTGACACTGTACAGATCTACTAGGAGAGAGAGAATATATCATGCTAATAATAGAACCAGGGAGTTTCCTGGAAAACAGGTAGTTATTGTTGTATGTATATAAACATTAATTAGCATCACAGTTGGCAAGGAATATGATGCAATGGGGTTGGGGTCAAATTACTATCTGAGATCATGCAGCTTATGGCAAGTTGATGGTGTGGTTGGAAGAAGGGTGATCATCGAAGAGGGTGGGGTGGGATTCAGGGGTGTCTAATTTTGTATTAAAACAGACCTAGAAAATGTTGAGAAAAGAAAATTTATTCAGATTATTAGTGCCATACAGGCATACGTACACCATCCATAGTTGCATACCTTGAAAATAATTTTGCCACTGAGGGCAGTGACTCTATAATCTTGTTTTTTAAGAGGCGACGCAAAACATTAAACATGCATAAAATACATTTTCCGTAAAAACGGCCATTTGACCTATTTTGTACAACTTGACCACCTACATGTTTAGAGGGGTCATGTGAGTTTGAAAATATGTTTTTCAGATTCACTGGATCATGTTTCTATTCAAGTGTAATGCATTTATTGTGCTAAAAATGAGTAGTTTTAGAGATAATGGGCCATATATATATAAATGGCGGCCATTTTGAAATTATGCAAATTAGGTAACTTCTGGGTTGAAACCTGTGTCCCATTTTGGATATGTCATCAATAACTACTTAATAAACAATAATTAACAATAAAACAAACTGTTGCAATTTGTTTGACTCAACATAGCAAATTACTCTAAATATGGTCGACTATTGTATCTCTTGTAAACTGCGGGCAGTCTAAAAGAAAGACTTCTCGGGGAATGGGCCCCAGACATAACTACATCACGATTTGTTTACATCGGTGCATTGTGGGGATAAGACGGGGTCGCCGCGGATGGACCTACGAAGGGAAAACTATGGCGATGGAAGAATTTCAAGTTATTTTGCGCAAAATTGATATTCCAGGTGCTATATTACAGTGCTCTGTTCTCGCTGACAACACTATAGAGAAGACCTGAGGTAATGGCTGATGTGCAGAGGCTTTTAAACCAAGAAAACAGAGTCATAACAGAGCCTCGTCAAAAGATAAGCAACTGGTAGGTATGTAATGTGTCCCTACCACTTGCTTACTTCTTAATGAGACTCTGCAGTGACTGTTTTCCTGATTTAGAAGCCTTTTCACATCAACCATCACCTTAGGTCTTCTCTATGTTGTCAGCGAGCACGGAAATATAGCACCTGGAATATCAATTTCGCCCAAAACAACTCGAAATGTTTTCATCGTCGTAGTCTTCTCTTTGTAGGTTGTACATATTCATGGTTATGATAGTATTAAAATACCTTATTAATTGAGTTCCTTTTGTTGTCTTTCCTCATAATAAGTAGTGGTACATCATGGTTTAAGTGTTACTTGACGAGCCAATGAATACTCTTGAGTCTATACCAACATCACCAACCTTTGCTTTGATTTATCTTATTACTCCATCCATAAACAAGTTGCATAACCACCGTGACATTACCCATCCTTGCCTCATGATATACCTGGTACTGTCGTCTACCGATATTTTTCTCCCTACACAAATCGGGAAAACTCGCCGACGGTAATGGCTAGGTTAGATTTTGCTTTGATTTATCTCATTACTCCATCCATAAACAAGTTGCATAACCACGGTGACATTACCCATCCTTGCCTCATGGTATCTGGTACTCTCGTCTACCGAAATGCTCGTCCCTACATAAATCCCACATTTTTAGAAAGAAACTTATAAGGAAACCAAAACAGACAGTTTTCATTGTTTCCATTCAGAAAGCCTTCTCTTGAAGGTCCTCCTTCTTTTCCCGCCCCACAAGTTTCCGATGGTGGTGGACTAACTGGAGGAGATACTTCTCCTGTGCGGCCGACTTCGTGGACCCCAGGTAGCGCTGGACTAGGGCGATGCCCCGCTCCGCGGCGTCGTTGACCACTCTGAGGCCAAGTGCCCGTTTCCGAGCGTCCTTGAATCGGTCGTCCTCCTCCCACAATGCTGGGTCCTTTGCCAGGAAGCCCTCGTCCGCGTCGAGTTTCTGAAAGAAGGACCGTGTCTTCAAAGTGACGAAGGACGAGAGGGAGGAAGACATCGTCATCTTTTTTCCCTCCAATCGCTTGAGTTCCTTCTTTGAGGCGGGCTTGTCCAATGCCTTGGCCATCTGCTTCTCCTCCAAATCAATCCTTGAGTCGAAGAAGGCCAGTCCCGCGTTTTCCTCGGAAACGTACCACAGGTGGCGTCGCAGGGCTTGTTCTGCTGCCTTGGCAACGGTTTGGTCAGGGTATGTCTTGAGGATCTCGAGGAAGAGCCGCCCGTTCAACGGAGCTTTCACAGAGATCGGTGCCTCATGCCATTGCTTGCAGTACACCAGAGCAACGAAGAGGCCACTCGTTCCACTCCGGCCTTCTCTCGACCAGTCACGACAGCTGGGATTTCAGAAATCTGAAGCTTGAGGCAGTAGATGGCCTTGGCCATCCACCGGGCTTGATGGGACCCCCGGACGGCGGAATGGTTTTGCTGGACCTTCACCACCGAGGAACAGGTAGGAGGGGAACGGAGAAGTTTTTTCATAGCCCCTCCCTGGGATGGTTCTTCGACATCAAGCCTCCTTCAGGAAGGCCAATGCGTCGTCCTTCAGCTTGCTGGCAGTGTCATTGGTGGCGAAGAACTCTACGAGGTCCTCCGATGTTCCACCGTCTCTCTCTGCGAGGAATCCACGAAGGACCCCCCGATCACGGAGTCGTTTGAAGATTCCAATGCCCAGGACTAAAAGGAAGAGCCGAGGCTGGCTTCGAAGACATCCTTGAGGATCACCTCATGGACATGATGGCGGCGGGCCCAACCAAAGCAAGCTTCGTCCGGTTCTTGCTCAATCTGAATGCAAGCACCTTGCACCATGCCAGTGTTCGAAGCCGTGGTGTCGAAACAAAGGCGATGATCTTGTCCCTGACGCCCGCTTCGTCCACCTCCTTCAAGACCACTGCAGCCACGTTTCTGCCAGTCGAATCCGAGCTTGCCGGGACCCCAAGAAGGAACTCTGCGTCATCTTCCCCTGTGAGGAGGACGGCGATGCGGTCCTCCGTATCGCCAGAGAGGGACGGGAGGAGTTTTCTGTCCCAATGCAGGACCAACCTCTCAGGTATCTCCTGGTTCCGCAGTTCCACGATCTTCTCGGCGGCTTGCTCTCTCCCCGCAATTCGTGCTCGATGGACCGTGCTCTTTGAGACCGCCATACTCCCAATGTCCATTCCAAGAACTTGAGCGGTAGCTGCGAACGTTGACGTTGCTTGCCGCACCGACAACTTCTCTCGATCCCAAGTTGAAATGAGGTTAAGATCCTTCACGGAGATCGATGGTGACTGTTTGAGTTTTTTCCTTTGGCTTCGGGATCCACGAGCCGGTGATGACGTCGTCGACACATGACTGCTGCTGCTGCTACTGCTTTGGCTTGGGATTTCCGCCCTTTCAGTCAGCCTAGCAATGTCGCTGTCTTCACGTTCCAGAGCCGCTTGAGCCCGAGTTCCGCGCTCGCCCTCCCTTTCTCCACCTTCTTCGCTGTCACGTGGTCAATTCCAGCCATGGATGATTCCCCTGTCTTCTCTCTGACTCCGTAGGAACTCCTTGTCCTCGTCCTTCATGTCTCCCCCGTTGAGAGAGGAGGAGTGTGCGAGGTCGAATTTCTTGGAGGTCCCCTTTTGAAAATCTCCTCATCCATACGATGTTTCGGCCTGTCTTTGTTCTTGTTTTTCTTGAGGTCATTGTACGCCTTTACCAGCTTTGACAGCTTCGTGCCGGTGTGTATTACTGTAGTTGTCGGAATCCCGGCGCGCGACCAGAAGGGGAGAACCTCCTCCACCACCGCCTTCCTGCTCCCGCTCGCCGTTTTCCCCATCTCCCGGTGGTGGTGGTAGTAGCGGAGGAGGACCTGCTCCTTCGATGGTAGCCGGGCTCCGGTGATTTCATCGATTGGAGCCTTGTCGATCAGCCAAAGATTACTACGGCTCTTGTTCCCCATGTTGATAACCTGAGGGAAAAAAAAAGTGGAAATTTTAGAAAAATCCTGAAATTCGAGTCACGTCACCTAAATTTTTTCTTTGTCGGGACCCTAAATTATTACTCAATTCGCCCAAAACTTCAACGCAATACTGTTTTACTATGAGAAAACCGGAATAACACACGAGCGTGCAACATTTCAAAACTTTTGCATTTTGGGACACCCTACCTAACATGCCACAATCAATCATACTTCCAAAGACAATAATTGTGATATTAATCATTTAAGCTCATTTACCACCTAACTAGTACAAAGACAAAACAATATACAGGGTGTAACACAAGTTTCTGCAAATATTGATACAGGTGAAGGAACATGTAATTCTAAGCACAAAATATTCTATAACCATATGCATTTTGAAGCTTCCTTTAGACGTGAGATGAAGTTAGACAAATTAGCGCGGCCAGTAATTTCACCATGGCAGGCGGCTGCCGCTCTGTGACATTTTGTATGATTTAATCATAATGTTTACTAGTAATGGAGCATTACATTATCTTATAACAACACAATTGGTATTAATGGACATGTTATTACTAAATATGCAGTACATGAGAACAGCAGGGCTGTAATAAACAATACTGTACAAGGCAAATAGCGTATTTTCGCGACCGCTCTGGCCCGGTCTGGACTGGGCTAGTCCCGGGCGGCCACTGTTTTTGCGAGGCAGGTTAGACCGGGCTGGAACGGACTGGGCCGGGCTGAGCCAGCGACCAGGACCAAGTTGGACCAGTGTGGGGAGAACTGGCGCATGCGCACTACAGTCAGCGGGGAAGGCGACCAGGAGCTTCTCGTGCTGCTGATAAGACATGAAACACCATGATGGTCGACCATAAGACTATAGTATCACAGGCGTGGTAGTTGTAAAGTCTTCAGCAAAAGGTTAAAGGCGGACACAAAAAGGATATTGACAAGATGGACCCCCTGCCGCCCCCCACAGTTTCAGTTCAGTACCGCCCACTCGATCCCCCACCCCATAGGAACGACGAATGGGACGGGGCCAGTCTCGATGTATTTTCGCGACCATCAGTCCACCCTGACCCGGTCCGGACTGGACTGAACCAGGGCGGTGAACGTCACGAAAATGCGCTATAAGTGGCAATGCGTCGGGGCGGGGAAGGAAGGAGGGATTAGGCTGCGAGGCCTCACGCCGATCAGCTGAGTCACGTGTTCCATCCTACCCCTCCCTGACACAATGCCATGTAGCCTTGTACAGTATTGTTTATTACAGCCCTGCTGTTCTCATGTACTGCTTATTTAGTAATAACATGTCCATTAATACCAATTGTGTTGTTATAAGATAATGTAATGCTCCATTACTAGTAAACATTATGATTAATTCATACAAAATGTCACAGAGCAGCAGCCGCCTGCCATGGTGAAATTACTGGCCGCGCTAATTTGTCTAACTTCATCTCACGTCTAAAGGAAGCTTCAAAATGCATATGGTTGTAGAATATTTTGTGCTTAGAATTACATGTTCTTTCACCTGTATCAATATTTGCATAAACTCGTGTTACACCCTGTATAGGTTTGTGATATTAAACATTACCGTAGATAGCACTTTAGTTGCCACCTGCCCTATGTCGCCAGCCGCCATATATTACGAATTACAGCATCAATACTGATTTTTATGTGCTACTGAAGATGATACACAGTAGTTTATATCATGACTGTATAATCTACCTTGTTTCAGCGTTGTTTTATGCTTTGTATCTGCAAGTATAAAATGTTTCAAATTTCACTACCCGTTTTTTTTCGGGCGACAAGACAAGGCTGACAACAGACAGCAGCTGACGGGAGGACGTAAACACTAGCTGGTGATCTTTATTAGCACCGTTACCAACGTCGCCACTCGCCTTTGATAATTTAGTAATTTGTTCATTTATAGCCATATGATACAGATGAAGACACAAAATGACACAGACTCTCCAGATAGCCCCGTCTAACTTTCCTGAAATCATGGATGTAGAAATGTAAGTATTAACGTCACCAGACGTCTCTAAATTGAAAAGAAACGTTGTCCTGCCGACTTTAGTGTTATCTACGGTAGGAAATGTTTTCAGTATGTTTTATTACCAACCAAAGAGAAAGGGGATACCATCAAATAGAGACACTGGAAAGAAATTTAATGAGTAATTTTTTCAAATTCAAGATCATATTGAATATTCCAAATTTTAGAACACACTGTTGATTTATGAATATTTGCTCTTTCTGTGTCCTGCATGCCTAGTGTGTGCACAGGGCCGAATTAAGGGGGGGAGGCTACCGGGGCTCTAGCCCCAGGGCCCCCACCATATGTATATTAGCTTTAAGCAGTAATATTAAAAACATTGGCAAGTTACAAAACCAAAACATATTTGCCTGTCTCTGTTTCATCCTTTATCTCTGAATACCAGTCTATGCATTAATAGTTCTTTGCCAAACATAGGCCTCAAAATACCCACAAAAGTGCTTAATTTTCGTGCGAATATAGGGCCCCCACAAAAGCTGAGCCCCAGGGGGCTCTTGATCCGGCCCTGTGTGTGCATTCTCCCGAAGTACCTCCTGTCCATTCTGATTATCTGAACGATCATCATCACCATTTGAGGCGGAGGCGGTAGCAGAGTGGTTAGCGTCTCAGACTGGCGTTCTCGGTGACCCGAGTTCGATCCCTGACGAAAACCAAAACCTTTCTGCACCTTCGAGTGGCCTAAGAACACCCATATCCCCTGCCCATTAACTCTATCTTCGATTGCGAGTGCATCGGAGGACACAGGGGGGCGGCATGAGCCTCTAATCACAGGCGTCACTATAAAAATCCTGCCTGCGCCACCAAGGGCGAGGACCAACCATCACAGCCCTCAAGTGAACCTCCAGAGCCTACCATCCGATGTAAACATGACTCAAATGTAAAAAAAAAAAAAAAAAAAAAATCAGTCATCTAGACCGATGATGATGATGATATGATGATGATAATGATGCTAATTGCTGATGATGATAATGATGATGAGGAGGAGAAGGAGGAGGAATTCCTAATGTTTTCATTAGAAAAAATCACCTATGAATGTTTTAACTCACTGATGATGAATATTTGTCACGTTATTTTACCTTTTTACCCCAATTTAAATAACTAGAAAGGGTGGTGGATAAAATATACTGTAGGTATTACTTTTTTCACATTGTGTGGATCGTTTTGAGACCAAATCCACCCTTCTAGGTCTTCTGAATGCTGAATTATTTTTTTATTATTTTCATGTGACCTGTATACCCCGGCTGACCTTGACCTTTAAACCTTTGGCCTTTCATATCAAAATGCTTATATTACCAAAATGTACTTATGTGCCACGTTTCGGGGGGGTTTTCCACAGTTGCGGAAAATTTGCACTTTTTCCCCTGACTATCTCAGTAACGCAATACTCCATAACAGTGAGCTCGATCTGCCATCTGGTGGCCGTCTGGGAACCTCCTGTCAGCTCAGGACGTCGGGTCTCGGGGTGTCGGGCTAGACTTATTTTCCATTATTCCCTACCAAACCAGCTACAATTAAGTGTTGTCATGGTCAACATAGGTTTATGCAAAATGAAAATATACGAGTTTTACATTATTCATGGCGTTATAACGAGGATTGTTGGCAAAATAAAAGCATTCGATCATGTGTGTCCTACAACATTCTACTAAATACAGTAGAGGAATGCTTCAAGGCAGGTGTATGGGTAAATATTACCTTCTTCTTGCATGCATGAAGGTAATATTAACCCATACACCTGCCTTGAAGCATTCCTCTACAGCATTTAGTAGAATGTTGTAGGACACCTGTGGTCGAATGCTTCTATTTTGCCAACAATCCTCGTTATAACGCCATGAATAATGTAAAACTCGTATATTTTCATTTTGCATAAACCTATGTTGACCATGACAACACTTAATTGTAGCTGGTTTGGTAGGGAATAATGGAAAATAAGTCTAGCCCGACACCCCGAGACCCGACGTCCTGAGCTGATGGAAGGTTCCCAGACGGCCACCAGATGGCAGATCGAGCTCACTGTTATGGAGTATTGGCTTCCTTCCTTAGCTTCCTTATTTTCTTATGTTCTTATGTTATTATTAGCAAACCGGTGGGGCAGTATATTATCACACTTTTCTAACAAGATCATTGTCTTGTTTATCAAATCCATGCACGTTTGTTTGAAACATAATTTTCTCCCTATAAGTGCCTATAGTTTATAGGCACTATAATAGACACTCCCTAGCAATTATCTGACCTCACACTTTTGACCTCCCCTCCGCAGCTTTAACAATTCCAACGTAGCAAACATCCACAAACCCGAGAGACCTACATATGATGATATCACCATGTTGTGAGATCACATTACTCCTCATCATGAAAATAAAAGCGGGAAAGAAATCTAGCCCACAACAATATAGCTGACTGACAGTTCGTTGGCTTAATTTCAACCCGCGCGGCTCAAGCGTCTCCACAGTCCACCCTTAATCAATATCTCCATGGTCTTAAAGGTAGGTTCACACATATAGTCCAGCAGCCAGGGGGGGGAACCTTGGAATTTGTGGTGCATAATTGTTCTCTGCAGATTTTGATCACTGAGTTAATAAGATTAATTAATAAGAATCCGTCGGGTGCAATTATGGCACCCTTGAGCATTTTGAGAAATTCAAGATGGCGGCTTATTAGCGTACTGGTTATATATTATATGTATGTGTTAATCGATACTAATACAGGATGTCTGAGTGTATGTGTGTCTTGTACTGGCGTCTACCGGATGCTGAGTGTTGACACCTTTTGATGACATTATGCTGACCCAAGCAGCCACGCCATCCCATCATGATGACGTGGATAGCCTGGTCTTGGGAAGCACGACGTAAACACCTCGCTCACCGGCTCACCGGAACCAAAGCTTCCGGGCAGCTTTCCTCATATGCTGCAACTAAGCCGGAGAGGAGACAGAACTAGATAGAGCTACAGGAGACGCGTTAGCTAGCGCTCCAACTCACGACACACCTTCCTGTGTGCCTGTGTGTACCCCACACCTGGGGGTGTGGAGTACCTTGTCACGACACTAACTGTTCACGGCCCTGTCTATAAGACATTAGTCTCAACGGCCCGTTACTTAACATACTGCGTGACATTATTATTGTATAAATCTCACATTGTACAGATATGTATATATATCTTGTAATTATTGTTCTGGTACTTACCGATTAACAAGCCTTATAAAACAACCGCTCGACCACTTTTATTCAACTACCATCTGAAGTGTCTGGCTAGGACGGTATACGCCTACCCATCAACCTTGCACTTCTGAGGCAATCAACCCCTACTGTGTCACCAACAGTTGTAAGTATTCTTACTTGGGTTGACCCCTGTTAACTGTATTATTTATTTTATTGTCGATGAATAACATAACAATCAATAATTGTTAGATACAAATAATCTGAGAAGACTAAAAAAGTTTGACTAATAGAGTAAAGTAGACTAAAATAAAGATTCCAAATATTTATAATTCTCATTTCATACATAATAGAAGCCCCTAAATAGAAAACTACATAAGATGACAAAATGACTAAAAACACCCCAGTGTAAGCCTTAAAAATTACCGTTGCATTGCACAGTATATCACTAAATATCAACACTAATTGATAGAAACAACAGACAAACAACAATTCGATACTAAAACAAGATTGCCGCTGTTTTTTTTTGGCTTACCCATGTCCACATTTATGACGCGGCAGCATGTAAATATGTATCAGTAAAAGGAAAAGGCCAAAGTCAGCTCGTCGAATTTCATTGTCACGCCAAAAATTGTGACCTTATGACCTACTATGACCTTATTGTTGATGAAATTCATATATCATTAGTTTGAGGTGATAAAGCTAATCAATACGAACATTTTGGTAGTAAAAACATTGTCAAAGATCTGTACATGTGTAATCTATGCCCGTTTATTATTACCCCTACCTCAAACTTTCAGTCCCAAACAGTGATTCCCATTCCTATCTTCAGTCGTCAATTTTGCAAAATCCTCAAGGATGCAAAAGTTGCACCCGACAGATTCCAAAACTAGAGGTTTCAGGCTATCAAAATCCGCAAAGAACAATTATGCACCACAAATTCAAAGGTTCGGCCTAAATGTGGGGTTTGGCCACCGGTCCAGTCCGTAAATTGACAAAGTTGTCCGGCGGTCCGAGCGTCTCCTGTCACTCCTGGTCAGTGTCCGCGCCTCCCGCCAGGTGGCAGTATGCTCAACGGTCATATTGTTTACATTTGGGCATAGGACACTCACGGTTCACCTGCACAGCCTCCGTCAGTCCCCTGACCCCCACTGCCCCTGGTGCAAGAATGTCTCCGAGACTATTGAACACTTTCTGCTGCAGTGTCCGGGCTTCCACTCCCACCATGTAGTGCTACACTCTCAACTCCTCACCCTGAACGTCGCCACCTTTGACCTGCCCACCCTGCTGGCGGCGGCTGGCCTCCCGCCAGGTGGCAGCATGCTCAGCGGTCGTATTGTTTACATTTGGCCAAATGACACTCACGGTTCACCTGCACGGCCTCCGTCAGTCCCCTGATCTCCCCTGCCCCTGGTGCAGGAACGTCTCTGAGATTATTGAACACTTTCTGCTGCAGTGTCCGCGCTTCCACTCCCACCGTGTATTGCTACGCTCTTAACTCCTCACCCTGAACGTCGCCACCTGTGACCTGCCCACCCTGCTGGCGGCGGCTGGCGTACACCCCTCCCGGCAACATGCTGTCATCCGCCTCACCTGTGCCTTCCTGAGGAAGACAGGTCAACTACTGTGCCTGTGATAGCATCATAGGACATCACCAGGGCTCATAGTGTTCCCCAAGGGATCCTCGCAGCCCTAAGAACAACAACAAAGTGACGTAAAAGTCCACGGCGGGGTACAGTACCCTCCCGAGTTAAATGCTATGTGAGTTTCGCGATCCTCGAGTTTCGCGCTGAGTCCTAAATTCTTACCATCCCGACATTCGCGCATTATATCACAGAGTTTCGTGCTGCTTCGTACAGTTTTTTTTTTTTTTTTGTGTGTGTGTGTGTTTGTGCGTGTGTGCCTACAGCGCCGTTAGGCAGTGACCTCCAGGGGTGGGATGCTAGGCCCTGGAGGTTCACTTGAGGGCTGTGATTGTTGGCCCTCGCCCGTGGTGGGGCAAACAGAATTTCTACGTATAGTGACGCCTGTGATTAGAGGCTCATGCCGCTCCCGTTTCTTACTTATTTACCACAAAATACTCATTTATAAGTAATTAACCATGACGTGTGTGGTACTGTGGTTTCTGGAGGTACTGGAGGACACAGGAGAGAAGAGAGGAAGGCATTGTGACAGTGTTATTGCCGTATAACACTGTCACACAACCATCAGCTGCCGCCATCACTCACTCAGACCAAAACAAATGAAAATGTTTTAGTATCCCAGGTGAAATAAACAAGGGAGGAGTTTATAAATCTGTTAACGAAGCAAACGAAGTTTGAAGAGAACCTGTGAAGCGATACTAAGCGTCAAAGGTCACAAGAAGAAGATGAATCGAGAGAGACAGAGATGGAAGTTTCTAACAATAGTAGCTATAATCCCTTCACCTGCCTTGTCATTCGTAAAAACACACTAATATAGACATAAGACGTGTACAGAGCTAGCTCACTCAATGCCTTGCTCTTACTAACTAATCACTACACTAATGCTTTCCTCCCTTCCCTACGGTACCTCTAATGCCTTCCTCTCTTCTCTCCCGTCTCCTCCAGTACCTCCAGCAACCACAGTACCACACACGTCCTTGTTAATCACTTACAAAGGAGTATTTTGTGGTAGATAAGTAAGGATCGGCGGGGGGGTGAAGTCAGGTGCTACTTATTTTGTGCAACACCAGTTGAAAGGCCTGGCCTATGAAGAATAGGCCACCTGTAATATCAAGATCAAGATCAAGTATCGTTCGTAGGACAGAATGCGTGTGCAGGAGAACGCCAGACTAAAGGCTTCACCAACAGCATCCGATAGGTGACTCCCATTTCAAGCTCAAGCTCCTCTCCTCCCTTCTCTTCCTCCTTCTCCTCTCCTCTACGTAGTGTTGGCCGAAGCCACCACCCCGGGAGGCGGGTCACAAACCCTTGGCTAACACCAGGTACCCATTCACTGCTGGGTGGACAGGGGCTTGGGGCATTTCAGGATTTTTTGGGGGGGGAAAAGTGCAAGGTAAAATACCTTGATACCCCCAATTACCTTAAATAAGGGTGATTTAAGGTGTTGAGGTGACGGGGAGACAAGTCTTGCAGCGACTACCCCATAACACTAATAATTGCACTACTTTAATTAATACACACTTTCTGCCACTAAATCACTAGCAACACAGGCTCCTTCCTTATATATATTAATACCTGATACATCAAATCCCATTAAAACCCAAGCATTCCAAAATAAAACGCGAATTTTTGTTGAGTTGACAATTCGAGCGGCGATAAGTGGTATGGCATGCCATTCCTGCCCGCAAATTTGTCACGCAAATGGAGTCCGTTAAATCCGAAGTCCGTTAAACCGAGATCTGTTAAATCGAGGGTCGAATGTATATATATATATATATATATATATATATATATATATATATATATATATATATATATATATATATATATATATATATATATATATATACACACACAAACCTCGATTTCCCGGACCTCGATTTCCCGGATATCGGATTTGCCGGACAAAATCTAAGGTCCAGGGATATGTCAGTCTAAGATTTTTTTTTTTTTTTTTTTTTTTTTTTTTCGTTGAAATGCCTGGTCCTGTTCGTAAATTGGCCAAGTTGTCCGGCGGTCCGGGCGTCTCCTGTCACCCCTGGTCAGTGTCCGCGCCTCCCGCCAGGTGGCAGCATGCTCAGCGGTCGTATTGTTTACATTTGGGCACACAACATTCACGGGTCACCTGCACAGCCTCCGTCAGTCACCTGACTCCCACTGCCCCTGGTGCAAGAACACTTCTGAGACTATTGAACACTTTCTGCTGCCTCCCGCCAGGTGGCAGCATGCTCAGCGGTCGTATTGTTTAAATTTGGGCACACGACACTCACGGTTCACCTGCACAGCCTCCGTTAGTCCCCTGACCCCCACTGCCCCTGGTGCAGGAACGTCTCTTGAGACTTGAACACTTTCTGCTGCCTCCCGCCAGGTGGCTGCAAGCTCAGCGGACGTAAAAGTCCGCGGCGGGGTAGTTGGTATTGTCGGTTGCCAGACAGTAAATACTAGAGTAGGATAAACGTCCGGGGGTGGGTAATGGCATCGGACTTACTTACTTACTTTTTTTTTTTTTTTTTACTTGCGATTCCTGGACTTTTGCGGTTCCCGGACCAGTGCTCCCCCCTATTAGTCCGGGAAATCGAGGTTTGTGTGTATATATGTACAGGGAAGTCCCGAAGATACGAGCCGTTAGGTTCCACCTGGCATACTCGTAAAGCGAAATCTCGTATAGCAAAATACATAACTAATGGTAAAATATAGGTTTGGTTCCAGGACCCCATCAAAGACATGTTTTTCAAGCTAAAATAAATGCGGTCCCAAGGTTGGGGCCGCACACCTGGCTAATTACCCCTAAAGGTCAGGCTGCACACCTGGCTAATTACCCTTCAGGTCACACCTTGCTTGGGGTGACCTGACTGGGGTCAACCAAAATCCCCCTTTGTCCAGCCCGGCAAGCCTGTATTCAGTCAGTTACCTATCAACCACTACAGTGAAAGGAACACCACTCCGCCTCTCCCTGTGTTCCTCTCACTGTAGTGGTTGGTAGGTAACTGACTGAATACAGGACTCCAGGGCTGGACAAATTGGGATTATGGTTGACCCCAGTCAGGTCACCCCAATCAAGGCGTGACCTGAAGGGTAATTAGCCAGGTGTGCAGCCTGACCTTTAGGGGTAATTAACCAGGTGTGCGACCCCAACCTTGGGTCCTCTACAAAACTATACCAAACACAAAGTTTGAATGTCGTAGCATTGGACTTTCGACCGTATATTGAAAATAGACCCTAATTTACTCAGCTCGTATCATTGATTTCTCGTATACCGAATGCTCGTATAACGGGACTTCCCTGTACAGGGAGGTCCCGAAGATACGAGCAGTTAGGTTCCACCTGGCATACTCGTAAAGCGAAATCTCGTATAACGAAACACATAACTAGTGGTAAAATATAGGTTTGGTTCCAGGACCCCATCAATTTAAAAAAAGAAAAAGAAGAGGACATGTTTCAAGCTAAAATAAACTATAGCAAACACAACAAACACACAGGATCTATATTACCCACACTGTACTACCTATTCTGTAGAAAAAGCATTCTGAAAGAGAAAATAGCACACAAAATAACATAACTGCACATTATTTAAACATAAAACATGCATAACACTCACAAGTGGTAATGTTGTGTGAGGAGACAGGAAGCTGGCAAGTAGCCAGCTGAGAGTCCCTGTTTTCTCATTCAGATGCGCAGAGACGAGTTTGTGGGCAGTGGAAGAGGTCTGCGCACCCCTCCCTTGTCCCTTACCTACCCTACCCTCTCGAGTCTATTGTATCACGCGGCAGCACCGAGGATCTTTCCTCTTCCCCAAGTGATCAAGGGGAGGAGGAAGAACTCTAACCCAGTCATCCCTGCAAACGCAGTCACCCCTGTTTTCTCTCGAGCCTCGGAGAGAGAAAACAGGGGTGACTGCGTTTGCAGGGATGACTGGGTTAGAGTTCTTCCTCCTCCCCTTGATCACTTGGGGAAGAGGAAAGATCCTCGGTGCTGCCGCGTGATATAATAGACTCGAGAGGGTAGGGTAGGTAAGGGACAAGGGAGGGATGCGCCCTCTTCCACTGCCCACAAACTCGTCTCTGCGCATTTGAATCATTGTACTACATCGTTCATGGATGTGAATTTTTGTAGGCCACATTGTCGTACCGAGCCACCAGAATTATCATATTTTCAGATTGATTATCGTACAACCTTAGGTAAAATCATATAGTCAGTAAATGACTTTATAATTTTATTAAATAACTTTTAATTTACTTTAGTAAATAACTTTTAATTTACTTTAGTAAATAACTTGGTAATTTTACTCACCCCAGTTTGAATGTCGTAGCATCGGATTTTCGATCTCGTATATTGAAAATAGACCCTAATTTACACATCTCGTATCATCGGATTCTCTTATACCGAATGCTCGTATAACGGGACCTCCCTGTACTTGATATGCTTTGAAATAAAAAAAAATTAGGGGAATGTAGACATATAATCGCATTTGAATGGCTATTATTCATATATATGAGTAAAGAGATGAACAAGCAAGGGTCTCATCCACGTCTGGTAGGGCGGCCGCGGCAGTAGCAGCAGCATCATGAAGCCTGTGAGGTGGATATCAACACCAAGAGAGAGATCTTTGGTAATATTTAGTAGGGGTACGAGGACCCCTTGAGGAATCCTATGATCCCTGGTGACATCCTATGGTGCTATCACAGGCGTGGGAGCTGACCTGTCTTCTTCAGGAAGGCACAGGTACAGCGGATAACGGGGTGTTGTGAGGGCGGCGGGGCAGAAAATCTGCCGCCACCCGCTACTCCGTCAGCGGAGATCTCCTTGGTAATTATTTAGTAGGAGAGCGAGGACCCTTTGAGGAATCCTATGATCACTGGTGATTTCCTATGGTGCTATCACAGGCATGGGAGCTGACCTGTCTTCTTCAGGAAGGCACAGGTGAGGCGGATGACGGCGGGTTTTGAGAGAGGCGGCGGGTGGGGCAGGCCGCTCGCTCCTCTGCCACGGTAGGTAGGGCAGGGTTAAACGTCTTATTACTCGTTATTATACAACTTAGTGATTATGGTGAGATGTGATATATACAGAGCTGGGCAGTATTTAAATACAATTGTATTTAAATACATTTGTGTATTTACAAATGTATTTATAAATACATTGGTTGCCATGTATTTAAATACAGTATTTAATTACTTTTATGAGTATTTAAATATATTGTATTTGAATACATTTAATATAAAAATTAAATACTTTTTTTATCAGTAAATTTGGCCATAAACCCGCCCAACTATCTGGCAACCCTGATGTTACAGTGAACCAGTGTTTCCACTGGCAAGGAAATGTCCTGATTTCAAGGAAATTTAGGCCTGAGAAGGAAATTTCTAAGGAAACCCAAAATCTAAGGAAATCCTAAGGAAATATTTTTTTTTCGGAAATGTTAAAATTTGTGTGTATTTAAAATGTATTTACAAATGTATTTAAATACAATTGATGTATTTAGTATTTAGTATTTAAATACATTTGTAAAATGTATTTAGTATTTAGTATTTAGTAGTTAGTACATTTCTCCCATGTATTTAGTATTTAGTATTTAAATACATTCAATGTATTTAGTGCCCAGTAGGGATGTGCACCGGTTTTCGGTATACCGAAATACCGGTATTTTAGCACCGGTATTACCGGTATTACCGGTGTATTTTGTTTTCGGTATACCGGTATCGGTATTGGTGGTGCATCGGTATACCGGTATCGGTATTGGTGGTGCATCGGTATACCGGTATCGGTATTGGTGGTGCATCGGTATACCGGTATCGGTATTGGTGGTGCATCGGTATACCGGTATCGGTATTGGTGGTGCATCGGTATACCGGTATCGGTATATTATTTGGTCGGTATTGGATTTCGGTATTGTGTTTTTTTCTCGCAACAGACCGGACTGCCGAGACACGTATGGTAGCGTAACGCTCATTGGCTCAGAGCCTCAGAATCTGAGGCGCGTGTTATCATTGGCCGATTACAGCTCAGCTGACAATGCCGCTCTGACAACCTCCCTCCCTCCCTCTACCCCTGAGGGAAGAGTCCCCCCGCAAGACCATCAAAGAAAACGGATCATTACATATCACACAGGCGTCACTATACAAATCTAGCCTAGATAAAATTTTCATTATTGTTATTATTATTATTATTATTATTATTATTATTATTATTATTATTATTATTATTATTATTATTATTATTATTATTAGTCTACTATTATTATGGTTAATAATGGCATCATCATTTTCATTATTGTTATTATTATTATGATCCAAATTATTATTATTATTTTATTATTAATATAATTATTTCAAAGATATGTGTGTGTGACTGACTGTGTGTATTCATCTTCATCTAGTTGTATTTTTACAGGGACAGAGCAACGCTCGTATGGCCGCGTCTCCATATCAACATTTATATAAGTATTCACTTATTTAATTCTAAAATATCTAGAAGTACAAAATAATGAAATCTAAATTTCCAAACTCTTTCTTCTATTTGCAATATAAGTATGCATTCCTTTGATAATTCTATAAATCATCTATGACACTATGGAATCCACTCCCTGACATAATGTTAGAGTTGCATTATTATCATAAAAGTTTGCACACACCTTCAACAATATGAAATTCTTGGAGCTAAATACAGTATAGAAATGGCTGGAGGAAGCACCGAATACTAGTGACTGATGAAAACAGAATCCCAGACATGCTTATCAGACAGCAGGACAGGAACTGAACTTGTCATTAGAGCTCTACCCTCCTGTCCCGCGGTTCACACCAGCCCATCGTAATTGGGTAGATAAAGCCTTATTTTTCTCCTCCATTATCCTCTACCACCTTATTTTGCTCCACCTCCCTCCTCCCCATTCCCCAATATTCTTGCTGTGGTAAATGCTATAGATATGAATATGATAAGAAATTAGGACCGAGAATTTGTTCTTTGGTCATTTTGTCAAAGGCAAATAAAATGTGTTAATATTATTATCTCACCTGGCTATTTAATCTTAATCTACATATCTCTAGAAATGTCTGAATTTTTTATTTATTTCCTTAGGATTTCCTTAGATTTTGCGTTTCCATGGAAGTTTCCTTCTCAGGCCTAAATTTCCTTAAAATAAGGAAATTTCCTGAAAGTGGAAACACCGGTTCACTGTAACATCAGGATTGCCAGATAGTTGGGCGGGTTTATGGCCAAATTAACTGAAAACAATAAATAAATAGAATAAAAAAGTATTTACATTTTTGTATTATATGTATATAAATACAATGTATTTAAATACTCATTAAAGTATTTAATTACTGTATTTAAATACATGAAAACTAATGTATTTATAAATAGATTTCTTAATACACAAATGTATTCAAATACAGCCCAGCTCTGGCTATATATCTATCGATACTGTTTCTCAGGAATCTCAGGAACTCTTTGTCCAAAAATAAATGTTAAAAGGAAATTTTAATCAAATTGTTATTTTCCTTATTTAGAGGTTACATTATACATACTAACAAGTGCTTGTGGGCCCTTCGGACCCACGTATTGATGTGTGTAGTAGTAGTATATATTAGACAACATGTGATTGCAAACTCCAATCGTGTTGTTGCTGTCGTTGGTCACTGGTCAAAGTGCCTCGGAGTAGACCACGTTCCGTGTGATTCCAACCCTTTGTGTTCCGTGTGATTCCAACGCACACACACACACGCACACAAACGTCTGAGTCTACTGAGTTTGTGGAATGCGGCAAGACGTTGTCGCAGTTTTTCCTGGAATCTAATACTCCTACAGTGTTTTTAGCCCAAAGCCTCCCTTCAAAATTATTCAATCGACATGGGACCAAGCCACTTACCACCTACGATTTATTTTCGATTTTTTTAGCCTACTCTCATCAAAATTGAATTTACAGTTTCGGCTACCCAAAACAGACAGACACACACACACACACACACATACACACACACAGACACACACACAGACACACACACACACACACACACACACATACACACACACACACACACGGCTACTCCTATAGTATATTAGATTACTGATGCAAAAAAAGAAATGGCCTACGCCAAATAACATTTTATTTTAGGGGGGACTATGCTGTACGGTAGGGGTTAAGAATTGTAAAAAAAAAGAGATGGCCGACGGCAGGGGCGGATTTATGGTGTGCGAGGCCCTATATAGGCCGGTACGTGGGAGTGCGGGGCCCTGCATGAAATGTGGGGTAAAATTCTAGAGTCCTTTCCAGCCCTTATTAGTTTCTTTTATCTCCAGACCTTCACAAATCCCTTCAGATATATAACCTCTAAAACGTAATTATAAAGTGGGGGAGAGTTGCCCCCTTCAACGCCTCCTCCCCCCTATATTACCCCCGCCCTGGACCCCAAAATAAAATTTCTAACCTAACCTCACTACAACCTAACCAATAACCTAACGAGATACAAGGGTGGGAAAGGACTACAATTTTACCAGGTTAGGTTAGGTTAGGTTAGTAATTTATTTTTTATTTTCTAATCTCTCCCCCACTTTATTATTACGTTTTAGAGGTATCTGAAGGGATTTGTGAAGGTTTGGATAAAATAAAACCACTAATAAGGGCGGGAAAGGACTCTAGAATTTTACCAAATGTGGTTCAGATTTCATATTAGTTTAATTGAAACTTTTTCCACCCATATTTTACATTATATTGGTACTAATTTGTGACATATTATGGTACATGCAATGTAACAGTGTTCGAGCAAATAAGAAATGTCCAGCATTCAGATTTTCATTGAAAACATATTTTTTCCTCTGGGGTGCGGGGCCTAGGCCATAGTTTACTCGGTCCCCCCTTAAATTTGTCAATGGCCGACGCCACAGGAAACTTTATTTTAGGGGGGCCTATGCTGTACTGTGGTCTGTGGTAACCCGGGAGTCACACTAGCCCTGTGTCCCGGGGTAACGGGTTTTCACCCACCACAGGCTCTAAGGGCTAATGCCACGGAGATGAGCACCGCATGCCACGCGCAGCTAAGCGTATGCTCCCATCTTTACCTTACCTGTACCTATAGGCTATAGTACGGTAGGGGTTAATAATTGTAAAAAAAAAGAAATGGCCGACGCTATAGGGAATTTTATTTAAGGGGGGGGGGCGATGCTGTAGAGGTTAATAATTGTCTGAGAATGGACAAGTAAAAAACACACGAAAAAAACAAATACCGGTATTAATGTACTGCATCGGTATACCGGTATCGTAATTGATACCGGTGTGAGGACGTACCGGTATTACTCCCGCAAACCGGTATCGGCAATACCGGTATTTTCTTGATAGCGCACAACCCTGGTGCCCAGCTCTGGATATACACGTGTCATTATCTAAATCAATGTAGCACCGTGTGTCACCTTAAATAAGGGTGATTTAAAGATGTTATGATGAGGTGACTGGCGGGGCAGTGAGTGACTGAAACATTCTTGCCGCGGGGCCACCCCATAACACAAATATTCACTATTTTAACCCACATCACGCATTGCATGAAATACAGCTAAAAAGGTTAAAAAAGGTCTTTATTTTTGGGGTCAATCAATCAATCATTGGGGGCATACGCCGGGGGGCGCGTCGCCTCGCCCACCCTACGACGCCACTCCCGAGGGTCACCACGCGCGAGTTCCCATGCAGGCTCCTTTCCCATACCAAGCAGCTCTCGACAAGAAACATCAAC
Organism: Chionoecetes opilio; assembly: GCA_016584305.1. NCBI lineage: Eukaryota > Metazoa > Arthropoda > Malacostraca > Decapoda > Majidae > Chionoecetes > Chionoecetes opilio. Next base: position 320,570 of record JACEEZ010005659.1, on the reverse strand, counting down.
TTGCCCCAGCCACGAGCCTTGTGGGCGACCCCTTGGCCTCCTCCACGCCGGATTGTCTCTTACAGATACAACCCGATGGGAAGGATCGGTTTCAGGGTAGCGTGCCACATGCCCATATAGCCGAAGTTGGCGCTGACGGACTATGCAGGTAATAGGCCTCGATTCAGTCTCACGGTGCAATCGCTGATTTGACACGTAATCATCCCAGCGATACCCCATGATTCTGCGAAGACACTTATTACCAAAGGCATTTATTCGTCTCTTCAAGTCACTATTTAGTGTCCATGTCTCACAACCATAGAGTAAGACAGGGATCACAAGCGACTTGAAGGTCCGGATCTTTGTCCTCCTGCACAGGTACCGACAACGCCAAATACTCCCACTGAGCGAGTCCATAACACCGTGGGCTATGCCAATCCGCCGTAAGGCTTCTTGACATGACCCGCCGTCATTATGGACTGCGCTACCAAGGTATGTAAAACTTTCCAAGATCTCAATGTCCTCGCCACACGCATGGACAGACTGTACTGCTTCATCTAGTAAGTCTCCAAACACCTGGACCTTGGTCTTGAGCCAGGAGACCTCAAGTCCCAAAGGCTTTGCCTCCTCGTGCAGCGCCTCGAGAGCCATCACCAGGACCTCCAGCGACTCAGCAAAGATTACTGCATCATCGGCAAAAACAAGATCAGTGATCTTGGTGTTGCCGACGGATGCTCCACAATCACTTTGATCTACAACCTTGTCCAATACCCAGTCCATACAAGCGTTGAAAAGTGATGGGGCAAGGACGCACCCTTGCCTCATTCCTGTATTCACAGGAAAGAAGCTGGATACACCTGCCCCACACTTCACAGCACTCTCAGTCCCAGAATACAGACCAGTTATCAAACCAATAGTCCTTGCAGGAATCCCTTGAAGTCGCAGAAGATCCCAGAGTGACTCACGATGCACTGAGTCAAACGCCTTCTTGAGATCAACATAGGCTGCAAGCCTCCCCTGTCGAAACTCACGTCGGCGTTCCACCAGGACACGAAGCGCTTTTGGGGGTCAGGAATGGATTAATCCATTTTATATTGTTTCTTATGGAAAAAATTTGTTTCGATTCTAGAACAACTTTTGGAAACTAATTATGTTAGAAAACCAAGGGCGTGTCTGTAATTACGTTTTCTATGGTTTCTTTGACCTTGACCTTTGCAAGGTTTATGGGTTCTGGTGGAATCCCTCCGATTCTTTTTTCTTCTTCTTTCTGTTTAACTCAGTTTTTTCCTATAATATTTTATGAGGTTAGACGGCCGATGATACGCTTCCAACTATCTATCCATTGCTTCAACTTCTTCAATGCCCAATGCTGCCAGATCCTCTTCAACACACTGCCTCCATGTCTTCCTTGGCCTGCCCGGTGGACGGCGACCTGGAACTTCCACTCCTAACAGCTCTCCCCAATGCCTCACCACCTTCTCTCTTCTTCACGTGCCTAAACCACCTCAATCACCTTACTCTCAGCACTGTACTCAGCTCCTTCAATCCACATTTTCTTGCCACCTCTTCACTGGACAGGGGACACTTCTTCTCTCCATGTGATCCCAGTCATATATCTCAACATTCTCCGATCACAACCAACCAACACATCCTCCAACTTCTTTGTCAAAGCCCATGTCTCATAACCATACAGCAAAACTGATCTTATACATGCTTCAAATACTCTTCCTCTATATAATCATAATTATAATCATATAAGACAGATTGTGTATCAGTACCTGGTCGGAATCGAACCCGAGTCAGGGCGTCTTAGCTACCTCGCTGTACGGTGGTTAAAAAGGAAAGACACGATCACCCTACACATTCTTCCCCCAACCACAGCTCGACAAGGGCGGCCATTGACTTTTTTGGCCGCGATAGGTTAAAGTCAATGGTCTCCCCTGTCGAGCGGTGATTGGAGGAAGGATATGTAGTGTGATCGTGTCTTTCCTTTTTAACCACCGTACAGCGAGGTAGCTAAGACGCCCTGACTCGGATTCGATTCCGACCAGGTACTGATACTCTTCCTCTGCTTTTCAGTGGACTACTCTTGTTTATCAGCAGTCCCGCTATCTCTCTCTGCTTCACTGCTCTCTCAACACCACCCACGCTATCTAACATGTCACCAAGATAATAAAACTGTTTCACTTTTTCTATTACATCACCATTTACTTCTATAGTTTCTACCTCTTCCTCATCTGGCGGTCCCCCTCTGTTGATTCTTCTTATACACACTGGACAGCAGAAATCTACCACCCTATTCAGGTTTCCTAGTCCCTAACATCATTTATGGCACCATTTGTCACATTCCTTGCAACGAATAGAGTTTACTCCTACTCCACTGCTGCACACTCCACAGGGAAACCTTCCCACTTGTACTATATTATGTCTATTTTCTTGCCTGTTACCATCATCTTCGTCTTGGACATATTCACCTTCAGACCTCTTCTCTCTATTGCTTGCTTCCAATCTATAAATCTCCTCTCAACTTCCTCTTTTGTCTCAGCTGTCAAGAGTAAATCATCTGCATATAGCAGCTCCCATGGACCTGTTTCTGATTGATCTTTAAAAAAAGCTGTGCTTCTGTGCTTGCCTGGTCAAACTTTTCCATCTCTTGTCTTGCTACATCTGGGTTTCCTTCTCACTGGAAGTTACTTTCAACTTGTTCCTAATACTGGTGACAACTCTAATTCCTCAAAACTACTGATTTATTGCCTTGACCGCTCGCCTTTCCTAGGAGTTTGAATCAATGCTCATTAGGAATCTGATCAAGCATCTATTTGTACACAATCTACCATCTGATTGTCATTATGGATTCCGTAAAGGGTGATCCTCTGTTGAGGTTCTACCTTTGCTGACTGAATCTTTGTCAACTGTTCTTAGGGGTTTCAGTAAAACTTCTGCTACATGAGTAATATCAAAAGCTTCTAATAGAGTCTGGCATAAATCTTCAGTTTCCAAACTACCGTTCTGTAGTTTCCATCCTTCTCTTTGTACCTTTTCTCAAGTATTTGACCATTCTACTTCTGCTATTGAACATGGTCATTGTTCTCAAGCCTTTCAATTGTGGTGTTCCACAGGGATCTGTCCTATCATCCACTCTTATCATACATTAATGATCTCAGTCTAATTCACTGCCCTATTATCTCCCATGTTAATGACTGTACCATACATTTTTTGTTATTCACCAGGCATCCAACTCTGCAGGATATACATAGTTCAAGGAAAGATACCATTGAATGCATAACTTCTGATCTTTCATTTCTGAATGGGGAAGAGCACACATTTTAACATTATATAATTATAACGTAATGTATGTTTTTTTTACAGAATTCTCCTGTACACAAAGATGGTCATTGTCATAGGCCTTGAGGGAAGTGCCAATAAAATTGGTATTGGTATAATTCGAGATGGAATAGTTTTATCCAATCCCCGCCGCACATACATCACGCCACCCGGCCAAGGCTTTGTCCCACATGATACAGCCAAGCATCACCAGGTGAGTTGTTTGCCTTATAAGGGCAAACAAGTCCTCCTTTGTTATTAGGGGAAAATATCCTTAAAACTGTTTCACCTGCTTCCAACTGTGTTTGTTGGAGCAACCTTTAAGCCCAGATATTAAAACAGATCAGTGCAGTAGGTCCATCCCAACATCATTACTTTCTGTCTTTGGCTCCATTATAAGACTTCCACTGCATATATAGTTACGAGTTATGTGTTGGTCCCCATGGCTCCGGTACCAGAAACACCAACAGTTCTCTGCTTCTGAACTTTGCAAGGTCCAGAAGGTTGAGAATTGCAGGTTCTTGGTATCAGAGACCAGAGCTGCACCGCTGGACATGGTATAGTAATGCCGGAGGGGTAGCAAAGGAGATCGACCACATCCTCGTTAGCACTCGTTGGAGGATCCTCCAGAACTGCAGGGTTTACCGGAGTGCTGAGTTCTTTGGAACAGATCACAGACTTGTTGTTGCTACACTTAAGCTTCATGTCAAGTCCAGAAGAATCTCAAGAGGTAACCATACTGTGTTTCATCTTGAGAAACTGAAGGACTTGACATGTGCTCATGAGTATGCGGTGGCAGTCTCAAATCGGTTTGATGTGCTCGGTGCTCTCGGGGACTCTGTAGAACTGTGGGATACCTTCAAACGTGAAACGCTACAGGCTGCCAAGGAGTGTATTGGGGAGCGCCCGAGGTCAAGGCGTGGTTTTGTCTCGACGGAGACGCTGGAGAAAATCGAGGAGAGTCGCGCTGCCAGGCTGGCTGGGAACCGGGACCAGCACAGGGCTCTGTCACGCCGGACTAGAACCCTCCTGGGGAGAGAAAAGGAGAGGTATGTCAGGAGTCTCGCTGAGGATGTCGAGGGTCATTTGAACGCTAATGACCTCCGACCCGCCTACCGAGCCCTGAAGAAGCTCCGTTCCAAGTCTCCTTCTCGGGCGAGTGCTATTCGAACAGCAGATGGGCGCCTCGTGTCGGACATGGATGAGCAGATGGCTCGTTGGGCTGAGTACTTTGGGCAGTTGTTCACGGTGGACCCTCCAACTGGGCAGCTTCACACCACTGGGTTACAGGCAGTGGATGCCGATCCTCCCATTGACGAAACCGCACCCTCTCTTGACGAAGTCAGAGAGGCTGTAGCAAAGTTGAAGGGTGGAAAGGCAGCTGGTGTTTGTAATATCAGTGCGGAGCTCCTCAAAGCTGGGGGTGAGGCCATGATCCACGGGTTGCATGCTGTCCTGACTGCCGTGTGGCAATCAGGTACCATTCCTCCTGACTGGAAAAGGGGGCTGGTCGTCCCTATCTGGAAAGGGAAAGGGGACCGTCAGGACTGCAACAATTACCGCGGTATTACACTGCTCAGCGTACCAGGCAAAGTGCTTGCCCATCTATTGCTGACACGGATTCGCAGCCATCTGGTGAAGCATCAGAGACCTCAGCAGTCTGGGTTCACGCCTGGTAAGTCAACAACGGACCGTATCCTAGCGCTTCGTGTCCTGGTGGAACGCCGACGTGAGTTTCGACAGGGGATGCTTGCAGCCTATGTTGATCTCAAGAAGGCGTTTGACTCAGTGCATCGTGAGTCACTCTGGGATCTTCTGCGACTTCGAGGGATTCCTGCAAGGACTATTGGTTTGATAACTGGTCTGTATTCTGGGACTGAGAGTGCTGTGAAGTGTGGGGCAGGTGTATCCGGCTTCTTTCCTGTGAATACAGGAGTGAGGCAAGGGTGCGTCCTTGCCCCATCACTTTTCAACGCTTGTATGGACTGGGTATTGGACAAGGTTGTAGATCAGTGATTGTGGAGCATCCGTTGGCAACACCAAGATCACTGATCTTGTTTTTGCCGATGATGCAGTAATCTTTGCTGAGTCGCTGGAGGTCCTGGTGATGGCTCTTGAGGCGCTGCACGAGGAGGCAAAGCCTTTGAGACTTGAGGTCTCCTGGCTCAAGACCAAGGTCCAGGTGTTTGGAGACTTACTAGATGAAGTAGTACAGTCTGTTCATGCGTGTGGCGAGGACATTGAGATTTTGGAAAATTTTACATACCTTGGTAGCGCAGTCCATAATGACGGCGGGTCACGTCAAGAAGTCTTACGGCAGATTGGCATAGCCCACGGTGTTATGGACTCGCTCAGCGGGAGTATTTGGCGTTGTCGGTACCTGTGCAGGAGGACAAAGATCCGGATCTTCAAATCGCTTGTGATCCCTGTCTTACTCTATGGTTGTGAGACATGGACACTAAATAGTGACTTGAAGAGACGAATCAATGCCTTTGGTAATAAGTGTCTTCGCAGAATCATGGGGTATCACTGGGATGGTTACGTGTCAAATCAGCGATTGCACCGTGAGACTGAATCGAGGCCTATTACCTGCATAGTCCGTCAGCGCCAACTTCGGCTATATGGGCATGTGGCACGCTACCCTGAAACCGATCCTTCCCATCGGGTTGTATCTGTAAGAGACAATCCGGCATGGAGGAGGCCAAGGGGGCGCCCACAAGGCTCGTGGCTGGGGCAAGTTGATGTTTCTTGTCGAGAGCTGCTTGGTATGGGAAAGGAGCCTGCATGGGAACTCGCGCGTGGTGACCCCCGGGAGTGGCGTCGTAGGGTGGGCGAGGCGACGCGCCCCCCGGCGTATGCTCCCAATGATTGATTGACTGCATATACACTCAACCCTCGATTTAACGGACTAAATGGGGAATTGAAGTGTCCGTTGCTTGGTATTCCTGGGCTGTTCGCCAATTTTTTTCAGACTTACCATTGTTTATTACATATAAAGACAAAAGAAATGGAAATATTATTATGAATAAGCATTTTTGGGTATTAAGAAACTTATTGATAAGTATAACCTAGACACTAAGCATTATTACAAAACAAAAACATGAAAATACGTAATTGTAGTTTTTGTTTTACTTAGTGTAAAATATATGTATAGAGCTGTATACAGGACTATGTACAGGACTCAGAAGGCTTCTATTCTGAGTTTGAGGTGGTGTCCTAGCGGATGCAAATTTTAAACGGCGGACTTATTGAATAGTTTGGTCCGCTTGTCCAGTAGCAGATGGACTCCGTTCGATTGAGGGTTGAGTGTATGGGAAATATAAGTACATTCATTGATTGTATACTCAACTACCCATCATACTATTGCAACTTTTGTACTGTCTCCACCAACTATACATGTGATGACACCTTCCACACCCTTCCTGCATAAAACATATGGCCAAACAACTACCAGCACTTAAACATTGTTCATGCTGCTTACACTCCATCACAATTTTACTCTAAAGGTATCACAGAATAACTTCACCTTATTTTTGTTTTTTTCCAAGCTTTCAGCAGTCAAAGGCAAATAAATCATCTACACAAATGTTTCCAGGGCAAATCCAGTCCTCAAGTCTCTTGATAATATACAATGCTTACATTTACAGTAAACACAATTTTCTTTGATATTTATTCTTAACATCAACTTTCTTAACTTTAGCATTATTTTTAAAACTGCACATAGCTCTTAACTCTTTCTAACTTTTTATCAAGACCACCACTTTAGGCTACCTATCAATGTTTATATATAGTATATATCTATATATCTGTACAGCTCTGATGTTTGTTCAATGTAATGCCCTACAGCGAGGGTCCACTGCAGAAGGCTTCACTTGCTCCTTTCCCATCAGTCTCCTCCAACCCTCCTTAAATTACAAATACTCTTATTATACAGTTCCCTAAGGACAGGAGCGGGTAAACTTTTCAGACAAGGGCCGGATGAGACTTTCAGGAGCAGCCTGCGAGCTGGAGTGATAAACAAGAACTCCAAAGTGACTATAGTATAACCATTCCTAAATGGCGGCTAAGGTGCTGTCAGGCTGGGCCAACACCTGTGTACAGGGTTGCCAAGTTTCCCGAACCTGCAATGCTCTCTCTCTCTCTCTCTCTCTCTCTCTCTGGAAACTGCTTCTTTTATGGTTGAATGATTTTAATTTGTGCTAATATTTTTTTATTTTCTGTTCATTTATTATATCTAATTTTACTGTAAGTAATTTATTATTGTTTTACATATGGCAACAGACACCTCGTTGTTGCAGCGCCATGATGTGTTTTCATTCAATAATTGCATTTCTCTCCCTCCTTCCTTCCTCCATCTCTCCCTCACCCTGACAATGCACTCAACACTGCCCTGGGTCTACCTTCCCTCTATCTGCCCCGCCCCCCCTGACCAACCCTCTCTCATAATTTATATTTTGTTACATCCTGGTTATGATCTTTCACATTATATTGTACATATTAAAATTTTGACTTTACTACCACAACACCCAAGAGGGAGTGCTCGACGGAAGCTTAAATATCCCTCCTGGTGGATCACCTCACAGGTGACACGATGGGTCGGTGTGAGTGTTGCACATTTTTTAGCATATTTTCTTCTTATATTCTTCCAAATTATAAAAATATATATATATATAATTGCTACATTGCTTACCCACCTTAGAACTGCAGTGAAAGTCAATAAAAGTAACATTTTCTAAGCAACACTGTAAAATGTTGGGTTTTTTTTTTTTTTTTTGCCTATAGCGCCTGTGGGCAGTGGTGACCCAGGGCTCGGATGGTAGGCTCTGGAGGTTCACTTGAGGGCTGTGATGGTTGGTCCTTGCCCGTGGTGGCGTAGGCAGGATTTTTTATAGTGACGCCTGTGATTAAAGGCTCATGCCGCACCCCTGTGTCCTCCGATGTACTCGCAATCGAAGGTAGAGTTAATGGGCAGGGCATGTGGGTGTTCTTGGCCACTCGACAGTGCAGAAGGGTTTTGGTTTTCTTCAGGGATCGAACTCGGGTCACCGAGAACGCCAGTCAGAGACGCTAACCACTCTGCTACCACCTCCCCAAAACGTATGCCACGTTTTTTATTGCTGTATAAATAACTTATGCAAAATAAGTTTACTTTTCTTTGATGTACAGTACCCTCCTGAGTTTCACGCTATCCGAGTTTCGCGCTGAGTCCTAAATTCTTACCATCCCGACTTTCGCGCATTATATCCCCGACTTTCGCGCTGCTTTGTACACTTTGTGTGTGTGTGTGTGTGTGTGTGTGTGTGTGTGTACAGCACCATTAGGCAGTGACCTCCAGTTGTGGGATGGTAAGCCCTGGAGGTTCACTTGAGGGCTTGTGATGGTTGGCCCTTGCCCGTGGTGGCGCAGACAGAATTTCTATAGTGACGCCTGTGATTAGAGGCTCATGCCGCCCCCTGTGTCCTCCAATGCACTCGCAATCGAAGATAGAGTTAATGGGCAGCGTGTGGGTGTTCTTAGGCCACTCAACGGTGCAGAGAAAGATTTGAAGTGGATTTTACAGCCCTCATCAAGGATCGAACTCGGGTCACCGAGAACGCCACTCGGAGACGCTAACCACTATGCTACCGCCTCCCATTATCCCATAAGAGACGTACGGGACACGTCTTCCTACCTTCCTGCTTAGTATAGTATTATAATAGGCTTAGTATAGCTTGTATGTAGTTTTGCTTTGTTTTTTTTCCTTTTGTTTGTATTTTTCTCTACACGAGCAGCCGGTGTCCCATAAGATAGGTAACACCTCGAAATAAGTAGCACCTTACCGTACACCCCCGCCGTTCCTTACTTATTTACCACAAAATACTCCTTTATAAGTAATTAACCATGACGTGTGTGGTACTGTGGTTTCTGGAGGTACTGGAGGACACAGGAGAGAAGAGAGGAAGGCATTGTGACAGTGTTATTGCCGTATAACACTGTCACACAACCATCAGCTGCCGCCATCACTCACTCAGACCAAAACAAATGAAAATGTTTTAGTATCCCAGGTGAAATAGACAAGGGAAGAGTTGACAAATCTGTTAACGAAGCAGACGAAGTTTGAAGAGAACCTATGAAGTGATACTAAGCGTCAAAGGTCACAAGAAGACGAATCGAGAGAAACAGAGATGGAAGTCTTTAACAATTTTTTTTTTTTTTTTTTTTACATGTGCCTATAGCGCCTGTAGGCAGTGGTGACCCAGGGCTCGGATGGTAGGCTCTGAAGGCTCACTTGAGGGGTGTGATGGTTGGTCCTTGCCCGTGGTGGCACAGGCAAGATTTTTCTAGTGACGCCTGTGATTAGAGGCTCATGCCGCCCCCCTGTGTCCTCCGATGCACTCGCAATCGAAGGTAGAGTTGATGGGCAGGGCATGTGGGTGTTTTTAGGCCACTCGACGGTGCAGAAAGTTTTTTTTGGTTTTCTTCAGGGATCGAACTCGGGTCACCAAGAACGCCAGTCGGAGACGCTAACCACTCCGCTACCGCCTCCCCAAGATAATCCCTTCACCTGCCTTGTCATACATAAAAGCACACTAGCATAGACATAAGATGTGTACAGAGCTAGCTCACTCAATGCCTTGCTCTTACTAACTAATCACTACACTAATGCTTTCCTCCCTTCTCTACGGTACCTCCAATGCCTTCCTCTCTTCTCTCCCGTCTCCTCCAGTACCTCCAGCAACCACAGTACCACACACGTCCTTGTTAATCACTTACAAAGGAGTATTTTGTGGTAGATAAGTAAGGATCGGCGGGAGTGTGAGCTAGGTCAGGTTCTACTTATTTTGAGGTGTTACTTATTTTGTGCAACACCGGTTCAAAGGCCTATGAAGAATAGGCCACCTATAATAATTATAAAGATCAAGATCAAGTATCGTTCGTAGGACAGAATACGTGTGTGGGAGAACGCCGGACTTAAGGCTTCACCGACAGCATCCACTGGGTGACTCCCAACTCGGCTCAAGCTCAAGCTCCTCTCCTCCCTCCTCTTCCTCCTCCTCTCCTCTCCTCTACGTAGTGTTGGCCGAAGCCACCACTCCGGGAGGCGGGTCACAAACCCTTGGCTAACACCCGGTACCCATTCACTGCTGGGTGGACAGGGGCTTGGGGCATTTTCAGGATATTTTTTTTGGGGGGAAAGTGAGTCTTATAAGCTGTAAAATACGGTAGGTACACCTCGCACCGGACTAAATAAGCATTTTTTCAGTGTTTTCAATACCAGAGTTTCGCGCTATGCCTCCGGAAGAAAGCAAGCGCGAAACTCGTGAGGGTACTGTATTATAATATTTACGTTGAAATTGTATGGTATGTGTTTTATCTATTTGAGATGCCTTTTACATATATCACAGAAGTTACACATCGCATGTTTGGTAAAAGTGGCACCACTGTACACAGCTGCAAGCCCAGCCTGACCACACCCTAGCCGCCATTTAGGAATGGTCGCACTATATATATTGTAAAAGAATTTTATTGAAGAACATGCAAATCAGTGAGATGCTGCTTGCCATGAAGAAGTTATTCAATTTCCTGTCATTTTCATGTCAATGTCATGATTCAATGTCCGGCAGATGCTGTCTGTGCGGCAGAATTGGGTTTTTTAGGGGCTGGGGTTGCGGCGGCCGGATTGCAGTGTTAATACCGAGCAGGCTGGCAGACCGGACGATAGGCCTTTGCGGGCCAGATCTGGCCCACGGGACGGAGTTTGTATGCCCCTGCCTTAGGGCATGCTGTCAAAGGCCATTTCTAGATTAACAAACCAAAATATGATAGATGTACATCTTCCCTAAATATTTCTCTTAAATCTACATATCTATCCTGATGCCTGTTCCGAAGAACTCTCCTATACTAGGGGATGGCTGCGACAGAGGAGTCACCATTTATTCCTTTCCTTACACACCCCAGTCCTCTCATTCTTCTATTACAATTTCCTTTCACGTACTCAAGCACTGTCTTCCTATTTCTCTGGGATACCTCCCAGGGATGCAGCCAGAAATATATTTCAGGTGGAGTCCCAATGACTAACCATGAGAAATTAAAAAATACACTGCACTTCACCATGCGCATTGATGTTTGTCTAAATCCCCCCTCTTGCCTCCTGTCCTCCCTCCAAACCACTATAATAGTCCTACCATCCAAATCATGCAATGTTTGATTAATCTCTTGGCTTCATCCATGCTCACACATAAAGTAAAGTACTAAGTCTTATAAAGTATGTGTCAATAGAAGACTTTCAACTCAGAATTGCATCTTTCAGTTCCCCAAACATGTGACAATTTGTGACAAACATGTGACAATGCGAAATTCCAGCCCCCCCAAAAAAAACAAATGTGCAGGAAATTAGCATGGTACTGGTTACCTCATTTCTACTATTTATAGGATACATATGACTATTCTATGAAGAAAAATAGATGTATTTCCATTACATTTGTTTATTTCTTATGCTGATAGATTACTAACACCATTAACTCAAGGAGACAAAATAATGTCATATTCCTTTGCATCTTATGTGTAAAAATATTATTGTTTTTTCCCTCAGACTCATGTATTGGAAGTCCTCAACCAAGCTCTTTCAGAAGCAGATGTCACTCCCCATGACATTAATGCCATAGCTTACACCAAAGGTCCTGGTATGGCTGCGCCATTAATCAGTGTGGCAGTAGTGGCTCGAACCATTGCCCAGTTGTGGGACAAACCTATTGTTGCAGTTAATCATTGTATTGGACACATTGAAATGGGAAGATTGATAACAGGAGCAAAAAATCCAACAGTACTGTATGTAAGTGGAGGTAATACACAAATAATAGCTTATTTAGAAAAAAAATATAGAATATTTGGAGAAACTATTGCTATGGCAGTTGGTAACTGCTTGGACAGGTTTGCAAGAATTTTGATGTTATCCAATGACCCAAGTCCTGGGTACAATATTGAACAGATGGCAAAGAGGGGTTCAAAATACCTCCCTCTTCCATACTGTGTTAAAGCATGGATGTTTCATTTTCTGGTATTTTTCATACTTAGAAGACCGGGCAGATAAACTTCTTAAGAGTGAAAAATATACTAAGAGTGATCTCAGTTTTTCTCTTCAGGAAACAATCTTTGCAATGTTGATAGAGACTACTGAAAGAGCTATGGCTCATTGTGGATCTCAAGAAGTGCTTATTTGTGGGGAGTTGGCTGCAATCTTAGGTTGCAAGAGATGATGAACATAATGTGTGAGGAGAGGGGAGCAAAGCTCTATGCTACTGACGAGTCATTCTGTATCGACAACGGAGCTATGATAGCACAGGCAGGTTACCTCATGTACACCTCAGGAATCACAACTCCACTTCAAGATACTTGGGTAACCCAGAGATATAGGACTGACGATGTTCATGTAACCTGGAGGAAGTGAATAAATATAGAATTCTGGGTGTGAACGTAGTTTTACTGTGTTGATACACATGACTAAACAATAACTATGCTCTTGTAATTAGTTTTGATTAATTATAGCTGATTGAAATAAGAAACTGATTTCTGGCCCCAAGCATTCTGAACGTGACATTGTGATATGAACTTTTGAACTTGACAACAATGCAGGAAACTGCAAAAAAAAATAAAGGTTCTATGAGTTGTAAATACTCACACCCCTAAATCTTACTGCTGTGGAGGTTGCAGGAAAAAATATCAAATAAAAATAGAGCACTATATAGAGACAATAAGTAAGAAAAAACATGTTTATGATTCAGGGAAAAATAAGTAAATAATAAAATACATGATAATGATACAGTAATGAAGTTTCAAAAATGTATCATGAGAACCAAACAAACTCAGCAAACTAAAAATATCAGCAATAAGAACTTGGTTTTACACTAAATTACCAGTATTACATTTGTATAGTACAAGTCATCAGCCTAAAGATATTATGTCAAGAAAACTCCCGGGAACTCGGGTAAATGCATAATTGTTTCTCCATTAGCTTATCAGAAAAACCACAAACCACCAGTTACATGGTAAAAACTTGAATAAAATATTACCACAAGACCAGGCAATATTTGGAAAGTGATATTCATGCATTATGAATAATTTATACACTCAACTAGTCAATCAAGTAACTGTAGATGACAATAAGGGCTCTGATGTAGTGGAAACGGAGTTCCTACCTCATTAAATGATAAGGAACTAACAAGCACAACAATTGATTTACTGCTATTGCAATCCCATGAAATTGAATTGAACAAATAATAGTAATAACATCTCTTTGTGAATCTAAAAGTGGTAGAAGAATGACAGAGCAGGATACAAATAGAAAACCATGATACATCAAACATCCTCATCCGCTATTTCACAATGGTTTATGTTTGTTAGGGATTATGATGCATCATATGATGCAAAACTCATCATCCATCACTGATGAGTTTTCACACTTAATTTCCGTTTTGGCTCTTTGTACATAATTCATACGATTCAGAATATCATTGTAACAACTGAAACAGGAAGAAAGAAACATTTGATATTTATGATAAATTCTAGTCTTTTTAACCAAGAGGAACATATCCTATAAAAAAAACCCTGCTGAGACTCCCACAAATGTTATGAAGAAAACTAGCTTTGCTAAAGGCATGAAATTACTATTAGTGTAATTCCGCAACCTCATCAAAATTTGTATGCACTGAAAGATAAATATATCAAGAAAGCAAGAAGATATAATCAATAAATGTATTACAAAAGAACCACGTGTGCTGAATCATTAAGATACAGTACACTCACATTCATTACTGACTATCCAACCTTATCAAAACATAGAAAACAAAAGTGTTTCATGAGCAACTTTTTCTCCTTGCAATGCTTGCCTCGCTATTTGTCTCATCAATTTTGACATCCTTTTCTTGAAAGTTTCCTTAATAGGGAAAATGTGAACTTTAAAATTTTATATATATATATATATATATATATATATATATATATATATATATATATATATATATATATAATATATATATATATATTTATTTATTTATTTATTTATTTATTTATTTATTTATTTATTTATTTATTTATTATATATATATATATATATATATATATATATATATATATATATATATATATATATATATATATATATATATATATATGGGCATTTTCACAGTAACCTAGGCCATCAGTAATAATTGAAATAAAGCAATGAACTCTTTAAATGGGTGTAGCTGATTGTGTTTTTCAGTTAATTGAAGAGCACTTCATTGACAAACATCATCCAAAATTTCAAGGATCTATGTCAATAACTTTTTTTTTCAGCGCCCAAAAGTGTTCGAATGTTGGACGGAACTTGGTGTCTCATTTAATTAATTTAATTATTGGAATTGCCATTACTATTGCTTGTATATATGTAAAATGTATTATTTACCACAATCAAAATAGGTTAATATGTTATAAAATATATGCGTTAAATGTAATAAGTATGTATAATTTATATATTCAGCGCCGACATCGTTTATGTTACACTAATTTTTCCGTCCACAATGTCCACTCCAACACACCGGTCTATATCTTATGCCAGAATATATGAAAGTCTATTGTATATCAATGAAAAACAATAGACTTTCATATATTCTGGCATAAGATATAGACCGGTGTGTTGGAGTGGACATTGTGGACGGAAAAATTAGTGTAACATAAACGATGTCGGCGCTGAATATATAAATCATACATACTTATTACATTTAATGCATATATTTTATAACATATTAACCTATTTTAATTGTGGTAAATATATACAAAAATTTGAGGTGTTCAGTTTTCAAGTTGTTGAATAAATTTTTTACAGTTGTCGCAATGTATTGTTGTTACTGTGAAATTATCATAATATCTGCAGCTTTTTGGTAAAAATATTCTATACAATATACAATTGATCCTTCAATATTCACTGGAACCAAAGTGATAAAAGACAATCTAAATTTTTGTGCTGTGAGACAATGATGGCCTATGTTACTGTGAAAATGCCCATATATACCTAATAATAATCCGGGTTACCAAATGCACATGCTATTTTGAAATTTTGGAAATCTGTACTAATTACTTCTTATCAAAACCAATGTGTACAAATAGATAGATAGTAATTTAGTTCCTTTTTTCAGTTACTTCTAAGCTTAAGGTATGATGACAAGGCAGTTAACATCGTTTTACAATGCACTCAATAAAGTCATTGAAATTGTCATCTAGATTCTGACTGACAAACCTCAGATATGTTCTGATGTTCAAAACATGTCCAGGGATTGAATATTCTTGTAAAACATTTTCAATTGCATTCCTTGTGTGTACAGAACAATCATCTGTGGAAATGATCCATTTCATTTCAGGTTTTCTTTGAGAGCGTATTTTCACATGGTCGCTTCCATCACATTTGCAGCTCTTGCACTTGTAAGTGATCATGATGGCATCAGATTTCTTTGACTTGTTTTCTGTTCTCTGAATCTCGCAGCGGTCTTTACATTTCTTACAAAACACGATCTCTGGATACTTCCCTATAGGTGTGTTTGGTAGTCTATGAGTCTTTGCCTCATTATAGATGGGTTTCCAGCACTCAATAACTCTTCTCCCTGCTTCAAGCAGACCTCGAGAGGGACAAAGAGAGAGTAACTTTACACAATCCTTTGAAGGCAATGAATTGTCTTCAGCCACTTCATCAACATATTTCACAAGGACACTCTCAACATCTGATAAAGAGCAATCACGCAAAGATAAGAGATGATACAAAGCCATTGTTGACTGCCAAACTTGTTCTGACTTTTTTTGCACTGATTGGGTCAAACTCTGTGTTTC
The DNA here is from genome assembly GCA_016584305.1 of Chionoecetes opilio. Lineage (NCBI taxonomy): Eukaryota > Metazoa > Arthropoda > Malacostraca > Decapoda > Majidae > Chionoecetes > Chionoecetes opilio. The sequence goes on along the minus strand of JACEEZ010005659.1, from coordinate 304,430 downwards.
TTTATAGGACAATATAAAGCTCTTCAATTCATTTTTGAGCATTTCTTCCATTAACTTGATTAAATTTGTTGAATAAATCTGCTTCTGCTTCACTCCAAGAGATTTGATGGTGAGGGGTGGTAGTTCTTTTAGAACCTTAATGCACCTTTTCCAGCTCTTTATGCCCATCTTCCAATAAGCTCTATCAAAATCATTTATCTCTTTCATACTAAAGGCATTGTTGTTGAATTTCAGGATGACTTTTGGTTTAATACCAAAGCTTTTAAAGATATCATTGTCTGGGTAATTTTTTACAGTCTCAGCAAATGTTACAATTTTGATGACATTTGTTGAGATTCCATGCCCATACTGCTCGATGAGAAAATCAATCATGTGATGTTCTGATGAAGTCAAGTAGATTGCCGTGGAGGAGACTACATAGCCAATGGCATGAAGTTGTATGTTGGAGCCACTGGTGAAAAATGTCCTCAGTGCTTGGACAGGAATATTTTTCTCTGTTCCTGTGATGTCTTTCAGTCCAGGTGTATCAATGATGGTGATGGGCGTCTGACCCTCAGCAAAGCAAAATGTGTAAGCAGTCATTGAGGTGCGAGACTTTTCATGTATTTGCTCCATGGTGTCAAGGACCTGTTTATCATCTGCAGTTTCAATTCCATTCAACAAATTTGCAGCTAAACTTACTAAAGTTGTCTTCCCACTTCCTTCATTTCCAATCAGAATGATTACCTTTTCACCTTCTAAACTACTTTTAAAACCAAAGTAAATTCTTTTAATTCCAGAACAGTCATCACATGCTACTGCCTTTATACTGCGAGATCCAATGTTGTTGTTTTTGCGTTTTGTAGGCCTGTACTCTAAATTGAGGTGTTCCCCATCACTCACTGAGTGATGGGGAACCCATGGTTCCCCATCCCCAGATGGGGAACCCATGACCCATGATGGTTCCCCATCACAGTTCAGTGCCTTTTCTTGAGTTTCAGCACTTTTCAGAGTTTGATTCGAAAGATGACTAGCACAGCCAATTGTATTCTTGTCCTTGTTGCTGTTATGAACCTCTGGTAAATGTTTCTGATCCATGAAGTAGTTTGCATCCTTAAAACCATGTTGCATGGGAGTTTGCTCAGATATTTCCATTTTCTCTATCATGTGATGACCCTTCCACATGGTGCTTTTCATACGTGAGCAAAACTCCTCTAACGACACTTTCAAGGATGTCGTGATTGGATTTGACACTTCATGATTAATGTAAATCTTAGTAAACGAAAAACTAGTTTCTAGGTATTCTGGGATACATGGCCTGACATCTTTATCAAGTGCATCTTTTACTCTACATTGCAAATCAGGAACCTTTTGCGGATTGATAGGCTGAGAGAAAATCACTGCCATTTTACCTTCACATATACGCTTCACTGAAGATATTACATGATTACCGTGATGATCAACAGTGCTTGTTTTGTCTTTATGAACATTCGTAGCCTCTATAAAAATGACATTATCGCTACTTTTTCGTATGTGGTCAAGGTTTGTGCCCAGGGCGCTTCTCTGTTGGCTGGACTTTCACACATTTCTCGCAAAGCATTTCCTGTGCTACACTTAACATCTAGTCCATGTTTTTCAGGGACTTTATTGTAGGCTGCCCCTGGAAGTCTCCCTTCATTACATATTGTATGTTCATCACAAACAGGAACCCTGGAAATGGAGAAATATGAACTTACTGTGTTTGGTTATCATCATGATCTTAAGCATATGCATGCATTATTAGAAGATTATTTGAAGCTACATGAATATGTATCTGAATTATGCAAATATTTCCAAGGTTAAGGCTCCAAAATTGTTCATTATCATTCAATATAGATGTAAACATTATGAATAATGTTTCTCCCTTCTTTTTCTAGCTCACGTCATAAATGTTTCCAGTATTTTATTTCTATACTGTAACTGATGTCACTACTTTTGCACATTTACTTGGAGTGCACTGCAAAATTGGTATCTTTAATTCTGATCAACTACTTGAATACAGTTTGTGGTACACATTAAGAAGGATTAAGAAGGAAAAAAAATCATGGGGATGTGAGAAAACATGGAGTTTATGAAGTAAATGGATGAAGAAAACGAATAATCTGAATTGCTCCGGGCAGTATACACAAGAAAGAAGATATTAGAGTGTGAAACTTATAAACAAATAGGTAGAGTAAAATTTCATCAGTTAGAGAAAATGGAAGGATGAAGGAAGACCAGAAAACAACATGAAAGACTAAGAATGCAGGTGTATACTGAAATACACTGATATGAGCAAGAAAGAAAAAAATTAAGCCTGTAGTTATCATAGGAGTGTGTGCTACGTGGCATAGCGTAGTTTTGATATTTTATATTGTGGTATGAAGAGACTATGGAATGAAATGCAAAACGGCAAAGTATAATTTATCAACATCAGGCAATCCACTATCAGTGTTTATAAGTCTATTACTACTGATAAAATATATTAATATGAAGTCATAAATGTCAAGCACACGATAATGTGCTTCACAAATGTTTGTAAGGGTAGACCCAGTGTCACATGTAGCTACTTATGATAAGAATGAAATAACATCCTTAGTGATAAATTCTTGCCAGAAGTTTGTGCTGCCTGCCTTCATGACATTCAGAGCATGCTCATGGATCCAGCAGTGGATCCATGATAGGCCTGGGCAGTTACCATCAAATTCAATATGCTATAGTGGTCCCTTGTAAAATGCAGAAGTGATTTTTTTAAAGTTACGGTGACATGAATTGCCACCCATGAGATAAGCTGGGTCCGAGCACGAGATAGTTCTCAGAAAGGTGGCACATAGGACCAGCAACTTTGATTCTTAGAAGGAAGCAGTGTCACAGGGGTACAAGAGGCCCCAAAGTGTAGCGAGTCAACACTGCTAGCCCATTAACTGTGTTCATGAAGGCACAGTTGTTAGTCTTCCACCCAACAATAAGACATCTGATTAGGTACTCATTCAATATTCAGTTTATTTTTGCATATATATTTGTCTTCGTGCAGAATTACCTTACGAGGAGATTTGTCATTCAATCACAAGTTCATTTACTACAATTCAGCTACTGCACTACAGTATTGGCCACTGAAGTTGACCTCTAACCTCACAATCAAATTCATTCCCATTACCATTACAGTAAACCCTCTCTCATTCGAACCCGTATAATTAGAACTTTGGATAATTCGACCTGTTTCAGGGCCAGTTCGAATTTTTAATCAACTTTTCATAATTCTAACTGAAGTTCGAATTGTCCGGGCTTGACTAGTGCGAGTCCGACCTTTCCCATGCAGGCCGCGTCTGCCTCTGTCTTTCGCGCGCTTTCCTCCTGGCAACATTTCCACGCAGTGCTCGCTCATACAACCACGTGTTCTTTTGTTGCCTCTCTAGCCTTGAAGTGGATTATTTTGTGCCACTGCCTAGCTAGCGTGCCTACCTATGAATCCGCGGGCCTGGGTTTGATTCCAGCCAGGGCAGTCGTAGTAAAGACACTATCAGTGACGCCTGAGTACAGTGTACAGTAGTACTGCATTTCAAGGCTTCAGTATCAGCCATGTTTTGATGAGTACAAGTACTACAATCTGTGCTGTTTTGGCATGTTTCAGCGAGTTCTTATTGTGTGGAGGGGCTAAAGGTAACCATTGGATAATTCAGACTTTTGGCTAATTCGACCCAGGTCTCCCCCGAATTAGTTCAAATTAGAGAGAGTTTACTGTACTACTATTATTATCATCTCTTTTTCCTTGGCAAGTAAAGTCTAGACTGGCTTTCATTACCACAATTATAGAAGCTAATGGAATGTTCCTCTTGTTTCTGCATTACATGCCTCGGGGGACATTTTCTTTCAGCACCGCTTGTCTTGGGGGAATCTTTCAGCACCGCTTGTCTTGGGGGAATCTTTCAGCACCGCTTGTCTTGGGGGAATCTTTCAGCACCGCTTGTCTTGGGGGAATCTTTCAGCACCGCTTGTCTTGGGGGAATCTTTCAGCACCGCTTGTCTTAGGGGGAATCTTTCAGCACCGCTTGTCTTGGGGGAATCTTTCAGCACCGCTTGTCTTGGGGGAATCTTTCAGCACCGCTTGTCTTGGGGGAATCTTTCAGCACCGCTTGTCTTGGGGGAATCTTTCAGCACCGCTTGTCTTAGGGGAATCTTTCAGCACACCATGTCTTAGGGGAATCTTTTCTCTCGGCACCAAGTCTTAGGGAAATCTTTTCTCTCAGCACAAAGTCTTTGAGGAAGTCTAAGATGGCCCAGGAAGTGGTTATGGGTGCAAAGAAATAACCCAAGATGGTAGGTCACACAGTCCACAGTCAAGACCTCCATGACAGCAGCCTTTTGACATACAGAGTGCCTTCTAAAATCCTTGTCTGAAGACATCAAGTCTATCGGAGCAGTAATCCTTGCGTTCTTCTCCTTACATATCTTTGGATTATATTTAAGGACTATCAGAGGCAAAGGTGAATAAAGAATCCACAAGACATTTGTCAGGGAGAAAACTACATACGGTAGGCCCTCTGATATAACAAGAGACGAATGAAAGTTGTATGGGTGACACCAAGATTTGGCAGGAGCCTGACTGAGCTGCGAGGGCTAAATGATAAACTATATATATCCCCAAGTCTGAGGGATTCAAGAGACACTAAGAGTTGCAACCTTCATTAGTATGGTTTCATTGTCTGTTGCAACTTCCATGGGATGTTCGGCTTGCTGCACTCCAATAATCTGAACAATGGTTTGTTAAAGGAGACGGGTGTTTGTATTTCCCAAAGATTATAGTCAGGGAACAATAACCAAGAACCTGGACCACTGATAGGGAGAGTAGAGATAAACCTCCGTCACACATCTTCCCTCCCTGGTAGCCAGGTGGGCACAGCTGCATGGGCGTTGTCACTGAGGTGGGAACATTACACTGAGCTTGCATCCCACCCAGAACATGTTCTGAAGTGATGTAGGCAGCACAATCTTTGGCAAGATCTGGTTACTTAAAGGGCTCTCATTCATGTTTCATCATAAGTTTATGCTGCTCGGGAACTCCCAAGAACAGACTTTTTGTCACTCCGGTGTAATGATTTTTTACTGTATATATTTCCACATCACCAGTTCTATTTCTTCAATTTTACTATAGATTTTAAAGAAATCTTCCAGCTTGAGGTAATACAATTTCCTGGTTACCAAAAAAATACAATACCTGATTATGAAATTTTTAATCAAAGAACATTACATATGACTACAACGTAGCTTCCAGTTTGAATTGTTCTAAATGTAGCATGGAAACTTTGTTCATATATAATAAACTGTGATTAGATATACTACGTATGTATTACAATAAGCAATGAAAGAAATGATCAAGTACTTTGCAACATTATGGAAATTTCTACCCTGATGTATAACACTAATTGCTTTCTCAAGTTACGCCCAACATGCTGCTTCCAATGAGATGAATTTAGCTACACTGCATTCATCTACGTACACTGGGTATGAGATAGTGCTTCAACTATTGTCATGTACTTTCTAAGGTAGATCTGTTCAGAAAATTATGGTACAGTATTAACATTGTATGTATGACCTCAAAAAATCTTCACAAAATATATTTTGCACATCTCTATGAAAGTCTGAAACCAAAGATATATAGTTATGATTGTTATAATAAGCTAGAACTCCTGCTACAATCCAATCACATTAGGCCATCTCCCAAACACGTAAGGTAGCACCTAACAGCAATTTGTGAGCGAATAGCTTTGTGACGTGCCAACCCACGTGTTTTGGGCAATGTGAAACATAAATGCACGGTATTTAGAAATAGAATAGCATATGAATGCATTAATTATGAGACAGTTAATTCATATTCGACAGAGCTTAATGCTAAGTTTAACATTTCTAATTAGATGACAATTTTACTATATAATCAGTAACATATTGATAGCTGATTACTCACACTGTCCGTGAGAACTAAACACATGAATGTGAAAAGTTTGAATTGCAACACCTATAGGTGGTGCGCATGATAACCCTATGAGAACTTGACATGAATACAAAAAGTTTTCAATTGCAAAACATAGAAGTAATGTGCATAATAATTCCTTATACGGGTGTTTGTAATTACACATAAGCTCATAGTACTCGCAGATATAACTCATCTGGCTCTCCCGATGCAAAGCAAGCAAGACAAAACATAAAAAAATTTGTGGAACTTAAGACATACATAAACCATTCACAATAAAACCTATTTATTGGTCTCCACTCCTTTATGAGGACAATCTTTGCCCTGTTCTGAAATTCATTACTGAATGTAGTAAACTGCTTATAGAGCATGGAATGGGCCAGTTACAATACTGTGTATCTTCCTTTACTGGCCTTTACTACCTGTACACACGTCTGGTTTGAGACTGCAATATATGTAATGCCCTAAGTGGCGTACTGCCCGTACTGATCATTCAATGAAATTTTCCACTTCGCCAATTCACATACAAGTTGTCACTCAACATTGATAAATAATCTTGTAACATTCCATCTCCAGTATGGCTTTACACCATTAATCTTAAAAATATCCTCCCTAAATTATAATAATATTTATCTTTCCACTGTAAACAATCTTTTCCTCCTTGTTAATACTCAATGTGATGTATACCCTTATGGTGTGAGGAGGGAGGGGATATTAATGAGTGATGAAATACTTAGTGTTTTTCTCCAAGTGTTGATAATATACTCTCTCAGGTGTGAACCCAAACCCCTGCCAGACGCTGACACTAGTACCACCCTCACTCACTCCGACTGCTCTCCCCGACACACTCCTCACCTCACACACACTATCACTTAACATTGCAGTTTCTGGGGTAGGATTTAATCATCACACAGGTACATCAAAGAGTGGAATCCCCAAAACACGCAGCATCACATAGTCTGAGGTTAGTTTAGGTAAGATTACTATGTTAAGAGTAGTTGGTACAGGTATATTAATTGGGCTGCACACAACTATTCTGTTATCTGATTACTAACAAATTGTCTATGATACAGTAAAGCATAAGCTCAGAGCACACAACAAGGCAAATAACTAAATACTTGCTTGTATCAAGATACAAGGTTCTATAATCTAGAAGTAGTAAACATGGAACAGTGGGGGTCTGTTCGGAAATCTCCCTGTAATAGTAACCAGCTAGAGCTTTCGTAATTTAGGACTACTGTATTTGTCAGGCTCATCCAGGAAACACATATGACCACTGCATATAGTACTGAATCATAGGATATAAGTGTTTTCATAAGATGGATGGCTGGATGGGTGGAGATATATGTTTTTCATTACACAGCCAACTCTTAAAAGCACTCTTTAAATTAGCTGATCCAAAATTCTAGTCCTTCAAAGATGTAGACAAAGTAGAAATCAGCATGAGGAAGAAAAAGAAGAAGTTAATTCAAGCGTATAATGAGATAGAAAGTAAAATACAATTCAGGTGTCATGTACGTACTCTGTTGTGAAAATTGCTTCAATGCCATGCAGACATACCTGTTTGAAAGACCCTACCTTTTACCCTAACAGTCAAACAAAGCAGTAGGCTGATGGCTGATTTGATTTGTTAATTTAATTACCCTGTGCTAAGTAAATCTGTACAAAGTTGTTGTGCTTCTTTTTTTGCCAAGCACTTCAGCCATCTTATGTACTCACTTTCATGAATTCTGTATTCTGGCAAACATAAATCATTCAAGACTTTCTCAATGCAATTTCGGATATGATTGCGCAATTTGTTAGGTGTGAATCCATTTGAGACTGCAATGTCATCTTTCTCCGCACTGCCTGCTTCATTTCTTCCATGCACACCTCCATCACACTGACATTTTGTACACTTATATCCTATGATTTTTTTATCAGGTAATGAATACCATTTTACTGATATTGATGTTGATTTTTCCAAAACATGATCCTCTTCACACTGGAAACAGAATAGCACATCTGGGATATTTTTTGTCTGCATCAAATTTTTGGCTTTGGAGAGTTATAGAAGGGTGCAAAACTAGATAGGATTGCCAGACCAGCTTTCAATAATGGCCGTGATGGAGACAATGAAAGTTGTTTCATGCATTCTTTGGTGGTCATACGAGATGTCTTCATAGTACATATTTCTTCAACATAGTTCAATAAGATATCATCAGCAGCTGTGCATTGTGACTTGTTGATGGACCTTAGTTTCTTTACAGTTTCTGCTAAGTCCAAACTCTTTCAGCATTATTCAATGCTTCCTTACTGATAGTTTTGTTCATTGCATGATGATACATAAAACTATTTATTTCATTCCTAAGGTCTCTCTCAGCTGTTTCCATGATCTGTGTCACATAAATTTCATCTTTCAAAGACTTGAATGAGAGGGAGGGAAGTTTTCCAAGCAGTTTTATGCACTTCTTCCAACTTTTACATCCAATCCGCCAATAAATTCGGTCTAACTCATCAATTTCTTCTTCTGTGTTGCTACTAAGAGCAGAGTTATTAAACTTTAGAAATTCACTACATGGAACACCATATCTGGTAATTGCTTCCACAACTGGAGGAGTCTCTTGACTGTCAGAAAATGTTATAAGGGATATGACATGGTTTCCAATTCCCTCACCAAACAATGATGAAATATAATTCATAACTAGGCGCTCTGATGAAGTTAGTCGCACTATGTGAGCCTGGGCTACAAAGCCTATGGCATGTATATCAAGGTTCTGTGACTCAGCATTTGCCAAGAAAGTTTTGAGGGATTGGACATGGTCTTGAACTTCAGCTCCTGAGGAGTCATTAAGGCCTGGAGTGTCTATAATAGTTAATGGATTGTCATCATCATTTGCACAGAAAGTGTAGCCAGTAATCTGAGTAGTGTGGCCTTGAGCGTCATTTGAGTTCCTTACAACTTGAATCAGTTTATCGGCAGCACTCTTGTTACCTTTGAAATAATTTGCTATGAAATTTACCAGTGAAGTTTTACCACTCCCAGAAGCACCTAAGAGAATTATAGTTTTTCCTTCAGCTTTAGGAATGACTCCATAGTACTTCCGTTTCATTCCACAAACCTCTGTTTCTCTATCAGGATGGATTAGTGTTAAGCAGGACTCAGCATTACTATTGTTGCATTCAAGGGAATTTCCTGTGTCAGTGATGATTTTTCCAGACATTCGCTGGGTTTTCACTGCCTTATATTCAGATTTTGAATAATTTTCTTCAAATGAGCTTTCATGTTCTCCTGCAGCAACATGTAGGGATTGAGGAGAATCTGATTTTTCCTCAATTTCTTTTTCTAAGGGCCTCTTTTGTGAAGCAGAATTTTGTGACTTCAGTGCAGCCCTTTGATCACAATTTTTGGATGCAAACATATTTAAGTCAACACATTCTGACTTTCTTGTTTGGTTTTGGTTGGACTGATGACATGCTGCATTGCCTGAATAATGGGCATCATGGGGAGAAATCTCACAATCCTTACTGAAAAATGATTTTCTTTTACTAATTTGGTAACTATGTAACTGCTGTTTTCTACTCATATTGACTGGCTTTTCAGAGAAAGTCTCCTTTATTCTCTGTAAATGAGTAAGGTTTTTGTCTGGGATATTTTTGTTTTGTTCCGACGCCTTCACTGCTCCAACACTGTGTTGGCTAGAAGGGGTTTTGTTATTGTCTTCTAAATCTGCATTGATCAAATTCTTGTGCTTGTCTGGTGATTCAATTCCCTGGCTTTGCTTTTCTGTGTGCATCACACTAGAAGACACCTCATCAATACAGTACGACTGGGCAACTGGTGAACGGTTATAAAGTATTTCATTATGAACATTGATTGTTTCCTTCTTGACCACAGATGCATAGGATACCTGCGAAGTGTACAGAGGGCACTTGACCTTATAACTCACTGGAAACTTACTTATTTCTGTGTGTACTAAATAACGACAAAACTCTCCTAACCCATACTTGGCTGACGTTACAGGAGTTCTTTTCCCACTTGTATAAATCCATCCATTTAAAAAGGCAGAGTGAATGTTAGCTGGTATAAGTGCAACATCTGACTGACTTCTACTGGAATCTGATCCTTCATCTTTATCCTGGATCTTTCTGGATCCTTTATCAATTTCCATTCCTTTGACAATTTCAATGTAGTTTCTTAAGTCTTCTATATCCTTTTTCTTTACCTGATCACTAAAACAAATCAGCAAATCAATATATAACTTGTAATGAATAGAAGACACAACATGGAGCTTGAGATGAGGTTCCACATCACCTTTACATTCACAAATCTTCACTCCACGTACAAGAATACAGTCTGAAAATTTGGTGATATCAATATCTTGGCTCCAGAGTGAGTACTTGTTGACAAGTTCTGATTTCTTCAGTGAAATCAAGTCTTCTTTTGATTTGAAATCAATTTTATATTTTGGGATGCACATTTCTTTGTTGATGTTATGCATTTCATCCCCAGGAAAAGACTTTTTTGTTGATGAGTCATACAGAAAACCAGGAGATACATCCTTGTCGTATGCAAATACCTCTAGTTCATTCACAGGATTTCTAGAAAGTAGAAAAAACCCAACATAAATAACCTTCAAAGTCTCATTATTCAAAACGTACCAAATGCATTATTTTCAAGATGCCCAAATCAAAATCTGACTAGAGATTGTAGTGTAGTTGTTGATTTGCAATATCATTAGCTACCGTCAATTAACACTAGTCGCCACTGCACTCGCTCACACTCACCAGGCGCCATATATCACGAATGTCAGCATCACTTCTACTTGTACGTATGTGCCACTGAAGACACGTACATAATATAAACTACTGTATATGCCTCTTTAGTGGCACATACACATCTGTAGTGATGCTAAAATTCATAATATATGGCGCCTGGCGACTATAGTGTTATTGACGGTAGCGAGCTATTGTGTGAGAGAGAGAGAGAGAGAGGGGGAAATTGGGATAATGCTGGAATATAATAATATTCTGCTAAGATGGTGTATGGACATGCTGTATATCAGGACGTACTGTATAAGGCAACTGCGTGTATAAGACAAACCCATAATTTCTATGTAGAATAGCTTTTATGCTTTTCTCACCATATGAGATGACTACTGATACAGCACTTACCACTGAGAGCTAAGGGGTGGAAGTGAAGGTGCCCATGGTTTTGCGACAACAGACAACCATTTCACTACACTACACTGATATTGGTACAAAATTACTATTCATTTACAGTGAGTTAAGGTTTCTCATGTGTTTTTTTATCTTCTGAACATAACCTCAGTTATCATACTTCTATTAAACGTGTCTAAAAAGTAGTTTGTGGCACAGTAATAGATATTTAGCATATGTATTTGCTTACTATTGCTCTAAGACCATTGATGCCAGTCTAAACCACAAAATGAGAGGTCCAAATTATATCATTATGATTCCTGAATTTGGGCTGATTATCTTAACGTTCAGAGCTCGTCTTATATGCAGTGACAATGAGTGACATACCCTGGCCACCCTATCATGGCACTTCTACAGAAAGACATGAGAATAACTTTAATACTATGTAGTAGTTTTTCATCATTCATTTAGAAGCGACTATTATGTATTAAATTTTGCTTGTCATTATGCCACCATTCCACTAGCTATACATCAATTCTAGATTGGGGGGAGATATATCCGTCTCCATTGTTGTTAGTAAATAGCAATGCATGTACTCAAATAGACTATTTAGGGTATTCCAAACTGGTCAATCAAGTAAATCTAGAATAATAACTCTTGCTTATGAGTTTTATTATCTAGTTCTGGTAAATATGCAGTGCCCTCATCATCATTCCTTTGATGTCGAGCAATACTATCGAATTAAAAAGACAAATAAACTTAAAAGTGTGTATGTGTGTTGATGCAATACTTACGATGCCATGGTTTGGGATAATCAAGACCTCTTATGGGTAGTTTTGAGCCGACAAATTATACGACGCATTACTTCAAGAACATCATCCAACTCTGATCCATCAGTTCTGGAATGTCATAAATGTAAACTGATATCTCATGATAACATATGCAAGCTTTCCACCATATAAAACAGTGGAAAATATATAGAAATGTACAGGAACGTGACAGGATTACAAATATTATGTGTAATACTTAATTTCTAGTGCACATCATGATGGAAATAAACAGAAGCTTTGACTAAAGTGTGATGTTGAAATATATAAATAAATAGTAATGAATTATATACATAAACAATAAAAAAAAGCCTGACAAATACAGCAAGTATGTAGACAACATCTACATGAAAATGAAAGACGGCAGACATTGAAAACTTCTGCCAACTCCTGCGAGCTACCTCACCATGAAATTTTTTTGCAAAGAAAAGCAATGAGGGGACCATTTCTTTCTTCAAAGTACTCAACAATCACCAAGATGAAACCTTAAATACTGAAATGTACATCAAGCCTACCAACACTGGATTTTGCCCGCAGCTTTATCCACTGTTATACTTAGACACCACAAGTATACATCAAGAAATGGAGAGCCTCTCAAGTTCTCTTCAATTATGGATTCACATGTCAAGATATCAGAAGTCACCAAGAAAGTTCTACACAAGTAGTATAATGACAGCGAAAAGAATCCTGTGCACGAAGTGATCAAGACATTGAACATTCTGGGAAAGTATATAAAGGAATGGATAAAATCATAAAAAAAATGAAATGCAATACCATATGGATGCACTGAGAAGCTGTCAGAATAACATTTACATTAAGGAAAACTGTAAAACTTCAAGGTGTGTCTGTGTCCACTTAATATTGAAATCTCTACCTTGGAACATTTTCATTGGGGTGATTTTTTTTTTTTTTTTTTTTTTTCCATTTGTGCCAATAGCGCCTGTAGGCAGTAGTGACCCAGGGCTCGGATGGTAGGCTCTGGAGGTTCACTTGAGGGCTGTGATGGTTGGCCTCGTCCGTGGTGGCGCAGGCAGGATTTTTATAGCAACGCCTGCGATTAGAGGCTCATGCCGCCCCCGTGTCCTCCGATGCACTCGCAATCGAAGGTAGAGTTAATGGCCAGGGCATGTGGGTGTTCTTAGGCCACTCGACGGTGCAGAAAGATTTTGGTTTTCTTTGGGGATCGAACTCGGGTCACCGAGAACGCCACTCAGAGACACTAACCACTCTGCTACCGCCTCCCCTGATGATGGGAGGCTTCTCTTTATAATCTATACTTCTCAAGCCTTGCGAGCCCAGAACTACCCCCACCCCCTTTTCTTTCTCAAATATCCAGCGTTTCATCAAATCTTGAAATCCTGTTGGACTAGAAAAAATATCCGTCCTACATCCTAATAACTTTCCCTCTCTGTGCGACTTTTAAACTAAATCAAATTGATGCATCAGACCATCTCCGCTCCACAATCCATTCCTTCTCCTTTTCTAAACTTACCAGGCCTTTTCTTTATCACTTCCATTCTTATCACCATCCCACAGTTCACTTCACATGCACCCTTGAATACCTTAGGGCTAAGACTACATAGATTATCGACCTATGAATTGCGTTGTGCCTATGATGCTATTCAAAAGTGCCTTTTTTTATTTTCTACTTTTTATGTTCAGTCCTCTAGTACTCCGACCTTAAACAATTATATTACTTTCTCTCCATGCAAATATCTTGAACGAAGATATATAAACTCAATTCCTATATTGAATATCCATCTAGCTCTATCACATCAGGTTCTGACACTTTTCCTGTCACATTAGCTGGACAGATATGAAACTAGGCACACAAATTTTTTGTCACATTTCCTTGATGAAATGGCAGTTAATACTTTGAAAAGTGCAAGTTAACTATACCCAGGTTATGAATTAACAAATATATGTACTGTGTTCAACTTACAATCAACCATCAGCATGCACTCTATCTAATAAGGTTAGTGTAGGCTTAAGTCAACAATGCACTGGCCAATCCATGTTCATAAAGAGAAAAATTTACCATATACAACACAGATAAATCTGATGTCCTTACAAATATTTCCATTAGCATTCCTCACTTATGTTAAGTGCTTTCATATACAAATGTACACACTATCTTCCATCCCTAGAAGCTTCCACCATGATTCACGGAAAAACTAGTTAGCTAGTTCGATATAATGCATCAAATAGGGATATTCATCTTATTCAAACTTCCATAGATTCCTTCAATGTATATTTCAAATCAAAGATGTGAACAGAATAATCATATGAAAAGAAAATCAAAGTGCTAAGAGTCTCACGTTTTAAAAGTTCACAAAAAGTACAATAATCTAGAAATGTTTAGATATACATGTGGCCCATGAAGACATCTTTCTCTGAAGGCTTCCTGTGATTTCCCACTTACAAAACAAAGGGAACAAAGATGCTACATTGGAAATCTACAGTGGGCAATATGAAAGAAAATTAGCAAAATTCACTACTTACATGACACTTTTATAACTACTTATGGTGGGCTGCACCTCAGAAAAGACTACATACACTGACATTTATAACTACTAATGGTGGGCTGCACCTCAGAAAAGACTACATACACTGACATTGTATAACTACTAATGGTGGCTGCACCTCAGAAAAGACTACAACACTGACATTTATAACTATAATGGGGCTGCATCAGAAGACTACATACACAACTTCATAACTACTAATGTTGGCTGCACCTCAGAAAAGACTACATACACTGACATCTATAACTAAATGTGGCTGCACTCAGAAAAGACTACATACACTGACATTTATAATACTAATGGTGGGTTGCACCTCGAAAGACTACATACACTGACACTTTTAACTCATGGTGGGCTGCACCTCAGAAAAGACTAAAAAAAGACACTTATAACTACTAATGGTGGGCTGCACCTCAGAAAAGACTACATACACTGACACTTATAACTACTAATGGTGGGCTGCACCTCAGAAAAGACTACATACACTGACACTTATAACTACTAATGGTGGGCTGCACCTCAGAAAAGACTACATACACTGTGTTTGGCAATTGGTAAATCATGTGTGATGCCAGAGCAATTAATCTTACCTCATCTCATCATTTATGGTCATAAATTGACACATTTTTGCAGTAGGTAAACAAACCCTACTCACTGGTTGGTGAGATCAAATATTAAAATTTGTAATATTCATCTTCGGAAGATTTGCGATCAAATCAAACTGACAAAATATTAAGTGTACTAGTGAATAAATGTTTAAGATTGTATAAAAAGAGTACTCTGTGAATATGATGTCCCTGAGTTAAGAATGTGAAATCAGTCACTAGGACATCAATGGTTCATAATGTGTGCACTGCCTCACACTGGCATATTCTTCCTACCCTTGATTTGGTTTCTTGAATGCTCAAATGCTTTAATATTTTCAACTTATATACCACAATTTACATGTGAATAAAGCACAGGTATTACTGCGCCATTATGATTCCTGACTTCATGTTGAGACATAAGAGAACTTATTTTAGATACAACATTGATGGAAAAAAGAATTGTGATTAAGGCGTTACAATACAGCTGTTACAAACTTAATGATGTTAAGAGCCTTTTTTAAAGTGTTCAAAAGTTTAGCACAAAAGGTGACTTCCTTCATCAATCAATCAATCATTGGGGGAATACGCCGGGGGGCGCGTCGCCTCGCCCACCCTACGACGCCACTCCCGGGGGTCACCACGCGCGAGTTCCCATGCAGGCTCCTTTCCCATACCAAGCAGCTCTCGACAAGAAACATCAACTTGCCCCAGCCACGAGCCTTGTGGGCGCCCCCTTGGCCTCCTCCACGCCGGATTGTCTCTTACAGATACAACCCGATGGGAAGGATCGGTTTCAGGGTAGCGTGCCACATGCCCATATAGCCGAAGTTGGCGCTGACGGACTATGCAGGTAATAGGCCTCGATTCAGTCTCACGGTGTAACCGCTGATTTGACACGTAATCATCCCAGCGATACCCCATGATTCTGCGAAGACACTTATTACCAAAGGCATTGATTCGTCTCTTCGAGTCACTATTTAGTGTCCATGTCTCACAACCATAGAGTAAGACAGGGATCACAAGCGACTTGAAGATCCGGATCTTTGTCCTCCTGCACAGGTACCGACAACGCCAAATACTCCCGCTGAGCGAGTCCATAACACCGTGGGCTATGCCAATCCGCCGTAAGGCTTCTTGACATGACCCGCCGTCATTATGGACTGCGCTACCAAGGTATGTAAAACTTTCCAAGATCTCAATGTCCTCGCCACATGCATGAACAGACTGTACTGCTTCATCTAGTAAGTCTCCAAACACCTGGACCTTGGTCTTGAGCCAGGAGACCTCAAGTCCCAAAGGCTTTGCCTCCTCGTGCAGCGCCTCGAGAGCCATCACCAGGACCTCCAGCGACTCAGCAAAGATTACTGCATCATCGGCAAAAACAAGATCAGTGATCTTGGTGTTGCCGACGGATGCTCCACAATCACTTTGATCTACAACCTTGTCCAATACCCAGTCCATACAAGCGTTGAGAAGTGATGGGGCAAGGACGCACCCTTGCCTCACTCCTGTATTCACAGGAAAGAAGCTGGATACACCTGCCCCACACTTCACAGCACTCTCAGTCTCAGAATACAGACCAGTTATCAAATCAATAGTCCTTGCAGGAATCCCTCGAAGTCGCAGAAGATCCCAGAGTGACTCACGATGCACTGAGTCAAACGCCTTCTTGAGATCAACATAGGTTGCAAGCATCCCCTGTCGAAACTCACGTCGGCGTTTCACCAGGACACGAAGCGCTAGGAGCATGTACATCATTCCTTCATCATTACATGAAAACTGTACAAAATTATAATCATAATTCAGATGATCAAATTACTTTAATCAAACTACTTAACAAAATGCATCGATCCTGCAAAGGTTAGGCTGCTTACTACATGATTGGCCATTCTTTTTGTGTGAAATCCATACAGATGCTGAGGCATATAGTTTCAATAGTACTTATCTCCAGGTATATTTACTGAGTCATCAGATCCTGAAAGTATTTCAACAAGCCTTCCCCCGAGTGTTTATTGAAGTTTCCTCTCACTCCCTGAATCACATCCACTTCATCTTTAATTTTCTGTAGCATTTGGATCCTTTTCCCAAAATTATGACGCTTCTGCATCTTCTCTGATTCAATCATCAGCTCAATATACTCCTTAGTTGATAGAGGATTAGGTTTTAATGCTATATCATCCAAATGTTCTATATGCTTCTGTGCTTCTCTGATCATATCTAAAACCTTATTTGCATGCTCATTGATATCTTGCTCGATAGACAAGATAATACTTTCTTTAGTAAGTTTACCCTCTTGAGCTTTTTCATAACGGTCCAAAAGTTCCTGTACTGTACGCTGCTCTTTGTTCCATTTGGTCTCAAATCGAAAGCCCATGTTTTTATGGATATCCCAATAGCACTTCCCTGGGCAGACCATGCAGTACTGTTCTGACATTGCCGCACACCTAGCTTTATCTTCATCCTTAGGAATGTAGCATGGATAGTGACAAGTCATGTTACATTTAATACAATTTGTCACATGCTCTTTGGTATTCAAATTTATTTGAATAATTTCAGGAACTTCAACAACCTCTGTATGGTTGGCAGATCCTACTATGTCATCATCTAGGCGGGCCAGCATATCCCTTTCTTGGTTTAGATTGGAAAGTTTAGTCAAACCCAATTGTATCTGATTTTGCAGTCCAATCACCACTAACTGAAGGTGATTTCTTTCTTCAAGCACCTGCTTCGTGAGAGTCAAACTTGCAGGCAAGGTTTTTCCAAGCTTCATGAAGAAATTTGTCATACTTCTGTATCCCATCTCCCAAAACAGTTTGCAAATATATGTGGATTCTTCATCATCAGAATCAGAATCCTGACTTTCATCCTTTCCTTTATTGCTAGCAAATAAGGCACTGTTGTTGAACTTGTAAAACCCAGCATAATGCACATTAGCATCTTCTAAGGCATTTAGAACAGGTGGACTTTTGGCATCAGCAAATGTAGCCATAATGTAAATGTTGTCCTTTATATCTTTGCCAAACATTGATGAAAGACCATCATAAACATACTGCTGGGTTTGTGTCAGTCTGGCAGCTGAGGATGGTGTTACAAAACCAACACCATCCACCTGGTCAATGCCATAATCTTGTTTGAGGAAAGTTTCAAGTTGTTTCATCATCTCACGATCACGCTGAATGCCTCTCGTATCTCCAAATCCTGGAGTGTCAATCAACACATAATTGAAATCAAAGGGCATTCCTGGTAACTGATAGAATGCATATGCTGTTATCAAGTCAGTCTGACTCTCAGCCTGTGAACGCTTTGGGGCATTTTTGTCATCAATGAGTACTAGTCTGAAGTCATCTGCAAATTCAACTCTAAAAATATAGTTTACCATAGCATTAATCAATGTAGTTTTACCAGTGCCAGTTGCACCCACTAGTAGAATAATCTTAGTTGGCTTGTTTGTCTTCTGCCCTAGTGACATTAACTGCACCTTATCATTATCATTTTTGTGCTCTAAACGCATCTCTAGTTTCCGTATCATCATACCCTCATCAGTGCCATAGCTCTTGCTGAAATCCTTCTTTGCCCGCAGCTTCAAGGCTATTTCTTCATCAGGTGTAGCACGGGCACCAGCAGGAGTTGTAGGTGCCATCTTGGCAGGTCTTGGAGTTTTGTCTGGAAATGGAATATAGTTGCTATCCAATGGCCTTGTGCGAGGTGATAATTGAATGATTACATGACATGACCCTTACCACAAAAACAAGCTTAAAACAATTAGCAAATAGCTGAAAACAAGTGAGAGAAAAAATCAAGCAATGACGAAGTATAATTGTCTGAACTCTAACCTGCATGGTATGTAATGAACAAAATATAGAAAAATCCTTCCTTCTGCCACACTCCCTGTTCCTCTTTGCTAAAGGGTGTTGATGGAGTCTGGAACATTAACTACAATCTCTAGTAGTCTAAACTATTTTTTCTCCAAGTTTAACATACAAAATTTCAAGATGTCAAATTCTCAACCTTCATTCTTCTAAAATCAATTTCTGACTCCCTGTTAATCCTATCAACCTTTCCACAAACTTCACTACACTGTATTTTGTGCACACCACACCAACCTCCTCATGACTTCCAGCCTAAATGTCAGCCTTTCAATCAACGTTCACAATATCTCCCTTGTAGATGTAGTGTTGGAGTTACATACTACTTTACTATCCTATCATGATGTTTTTTCTTCAAACTGAATGTCCTTCCTTTCATCATCTACCTCTATTTCTAACACTTTCCTCTCCTACATGGTTCTCCATAACTTTTCCTAATCCATATATTGATACGATTAGTTGTCCATTCGGCTGCATTTCACTGATTCCTACAATGATGTCCCAAGTTTTTAAGAATCAAGTAAAGTCAGTTACTTTATTTTCCTAATGACCTTATTTCGCTCCATTTATCTTAAGATATATTCCTCTTACAAACAGTATTAAAAGTATTTGTCAGATTTAGTAAACTTTCGTGATCAATGTAAAAGCACAATCTTGATTCATATTCCAGTTACCATCATAAGCGAACATTTCATGCCTAATACAGGGAGGTCCCGAAGATACGAGCAGTTAGGTTCCACCTGGCATACTCGTAAAACGAAATCTCGTATAACGAAACACATAACTAATGGTAAAATATAGGTTTGGTTCCAGGACCCCGTCAATTTAAAAAAAAAAAAAAATTCAAGCTAAAATAAACTATAGCAAACACAACAAACACACAGCGTCTATATTACCCACACTGTACTACCTATTCTGTAGAAGAAGCATTCTGAAAGAGAAAATAGCACACAAAATAACATAACTGCACATTAACTAAACATAAAACATGCATAACAAGCAAAAAAGACGTTGTAATGTATGGGACGCCACGTGATACAAGAGAAGGTAGTGTAGCGGTTCCAAGGTTGGGGCCCCACACCTGCTAATTACCCCTAAAGGTCAGGTCGCGCCATATGCTTAATTACCCTTCAGGTCACGATTTGCTAGGGGTGACCTGACTGCGGTCCCAAGGTTGGGGCCACATACCTGCTAATTATCCCTAAATGTCAGGCCGCACCATATGCTTAATTACCCTTCAGGTCACGGCTTGCTAGGGGTGACCTCACTGGGGTCAACCAAATCCCCCTTTGTTCAGCCTGGGAGTGGTAGGGCGTGCATTTTTAAATTGATAATTTTACTCACCCCAGTTTGAATGTCGTATCATTGGATTTTCGATCTCGCTTATTGAAAATAGACCCTAATTTACACATCTCGTATCATCGGATTCTCGTATACCGAATGCTCGTATAACGGGACCTCCCTGTAGCTACTACTATGCCTTGCATTAATTTATCTACAACTCCATCCATAAACTGACCCAACTTGTCTAGTGTACACCCGTTAGGGTGGCTCGGTTGAACATAAGAAAATAAGGAAGCTACAGGAGGCCGCGAGGCCTACACGTGGTAGTTCCTGTCACCTAACACTACCTACATCCACCTTTCATCCCCACATCCATGAACCTATCCAGCTCCTCTTTAAGCTCCTAATGACTCAGCACTAACTACCTGTCTACTGAGACCATTCATTCATTCACCACCCTATTTGTGAACCAGTTTTTCCCTATTTCCTTTCTAAATCTACGCTTTTCCAGCTTGAATCCGTTACTTCTTGTTCTACCCTGGTTAAAAGCCGTAAGAACTTTTCCTACCTCTCCTTTATTAAATCCCTTTATCCACTTAAAAACTTCTATCAGATCGCCCCTTACTCTGCGTCTCTCGAGTGAGTGTAATTTTAATAACTTTAATCTCTTCTCATAACTAAAGTTAACGCATCCTTGTATCATTTTGGTCATCCTTCTCTGCACTGTTTCTAACAAGGCTATATCCATCCTGTAATATGGAGACCAAAACTGAACCGCATAGTCTAGGTGAGACCTGACTAGAGCCAGATAAAGCTTTAGAATAACTTCCGCACTTCTACTTTTAACACTTCTGGTAATGAATCCTAATACTCTATTAGCTCTATTCTAGCCTTAATACATTGTTTCCTAGGTCGGAGGTCTGGGCTCACCCTCACTCCAAGATCTTTTTCACCTTCTGATCTTTTCAGCGATACATTGCTTATTGTGTATCTATTACCAGGGTTTTTCTACCAACATTCATAACGCTGCATTATCAATATTAAATTCCATCTGCCATCTGACTGCCCACTCGTTAAGTTTATCTAAGTCCCCTGCAATATGTTTACATCAGACTGATCCAATAACCTACCTACCTTAGTATCATCTTCAAACTTGCTAATATCACTGCTAAACCCACTATCCAAGTCGTTGAGTAAATCGAAAATAGTAATGGACCCAAAACAGACCCTTGTGGAACTCCACTTGTCACCAGTCCCCATTCAGATTTAGAACCATTAATTGTAACCCTTTGTGCCTATTACTTAGCCAAGCTCTGATCCAATGAAGAACCTTCCCATCTATTCCATGAGCCTTAACCTTATTTAAGAGTCGCTCGTGTGGTACTTTGTCAAATGCCTTACTAAAGTCCAGATATATTATATCATAATCATTATCATTATCTGCCGTCTCATAAACTTTCCTATAAAAACTCAATAAATTGGTGAGACATGACCTACCCTTGGTGAATCCATGTTGTGAATCATTGATCAAACTATATTTATCTAAGTGCTCTCTAATGTTTTTTGCAATAATAGATTCCAATAATTTACCCACCACTGATGTTAGACTTACGGGTCGATAATTTGACTTTAGTCCTCTGTCTCCCTTCTTAAATATGGGAACAACATTTCCTTACCTCCACAATAATGGCACATCGCCTATCTCAACCGATTTCCTAAAAATGTGCACTAACGACTCACTAACAACCTCCTTGCATTCCTTTAATACCCTGGGATACACTTCATCTGGTCCTGGTGATTTTAAAATGTTCATTTTATCTATACCCTCTTCCACCATTTCCCTAGTTACCACATCTTTGAGTTTCTCCTCATCACTTCCTTTGAACATCTGTTCACTATCAGGTATCGTCTGTGTATCCTCCTCCGTAAAAACACTTAAGAAATAATCATTTAGACTCTTACACATATCCTCATCTGTATTTAAGACCTCACCCTGTCCTGACCTTAACGGCCCAACTAAATCCCTGGTCTTTGTTTTATAGTATACCTGATAGAACCCCTTTGGGTCCCTTTTCGCCTGTCCTGCTACTTTAATATCATAATTGTTCTTAGCAACTCGAGTTAATTTCTTCACTGTCCTTGCCGTCACGTTATACTGTTCTTTGTTTACCAATCCTGCCTTGAACCTTAAATAAATTTTTCTTTTTACTCTAATGTTGTGTTTTAAATTAGTGGTCATCCATTTTGGATCACTCTTTCTGGACCTTATTTCTCTATAAGGAATATTTATTTTCTGTCTGTCAATTATATTCCTTACAAATTAGGTATAATCCTCCTCAGCCCCGACCTCACTTCCATGTCTAACCGCTCTAATTACCTCCTCAGCCCCGACCTCACTTCCCTGTCTAACCGCTCTAATTACCTTCTCAGCCCCGACCTCACTTCCATATCTAACCGCTCTAATTACCTCCAGGTGCCTTCCTAATCCTTCATAATTGGCCTTTCCAGCTGTCATCGCCCTGTCCTTACACTGGGAAAATTTCTTCCCCTCCATCCCACACCTCTTATTAATAACCTCCAGGTGTCTTCTTAAGGCTGCATAATTGGCCTTTCTGAAATTAGGTATTCGATGCTTATTGCCACTTAATTTTCCAACTTCCCATTTTAAGCTAAATCTTATCTCATAATGGTCGCTATTATCTAAATTTCCACCGATCTCCACATTTGTAACTAAATCGTCTCTATTTGTCAGCAATAGATCTAGAATATTATCTCCTCTAGTAGGCTCCTTGGATTGCTTGACTTCGGTTGGTAGAGCTGTGGGGGTCGCGTGCAGCGTCCCTGCATTCGGTCAGCGGTTCGAGCCACCAGGTTCGTCCTGGCGTGGTGGCGCTTTGTATAGTCAATAACCTTGTCGTTGGTACTTGCAAAGTGTCTAGATAGGATACTTTGATCCTATCTAATGTCTAGTGTACAATGACGACTTCCTCCAAACTCCCTCAAGGAGGTGACCACATCAAAAGTCTCCCATTTGCACCTGCCCACGCCCCTCACTCTCATATCTTCCAGTCCTCTCACTTTAGCATCTCCACTTTATATGCCATACTAACACCGCAGCATTTCATCAGAGTAGTCTTCTCACATTCCTAGCACCTACTTCACTCTCACTCACACACACACACATGAAGGACTACCTAAAAGGGGGACAGACGAGAACCGTAATAAAAGACTGTGCGTCAGGGTGGAGAAGTGTGTTAAGCGGAGCACCTCAAGGCTCGGTATTAGCACCCGTTATGTCCTGATTATGTTAATGACATGGTGTCTGAATGCTTACATACAAGTAGATATTTCCTGAAGCCTCATTCTGCTTGAACTTGTGTTTTTTTATGAAAAGACGATTTTTAAAGATTGAGTTTTCAAGTATTCAATTGTTTTGCCAATATTTTCATCAAGTGCAGACAAATAAAATGATAAACTACATTTTTTATTAAGAACTGTTTCAGTTGTTGTATTGAAGGGTAATTCTGATATGTCCCAAAGAAGTACAGAGAATTTACGGTAAATGATAGATCATTCAGCCTCACAGAGCAGAGGATGTGACAGCCTGAGAGACAGGCTTGAGCGTGAGCTTATTAGAAAACTCCCCATTGTTTTGATGTGTTTTAAGTTAATCTGGCTCTCGTTTTTGTCGGAGATCAATGTTTGTTTACATGTGTGCGTGGGGGGGCAACATGCCCCTCCAGGTCACCCCGCAAACATTGCTACGTTTCACACTGCCATATTATTGGTCTTTTTTTTTTTTTTTTCTCTATATCATCTGTTACTAAACCAAACCCCACCTCTAACCTAACCTAATCTGATTTAACCTAACTTAACTTTCTGGCTGAAATAACGGTAGATTTTTGGTACTATGTGTAATGCCATTATTATTCAATTGCGCCATGGGAAATGGGGCTCAAAATACTCAGAATGAAGAAAGCTACACGATAATGAAGGTAAGAATCCTAGGACTTATGAAAGCCCACTCCCAAAATAATACCAATATCTATACTGCAAATTTTCCACAAAGTCTAAACACAGCAGAAAAGCAACAAAGGCATACTTACAACATTAAAACTAAGCTATATATCATAGGTAGCAAAATATTAGAATATCAATTCGTGGAGCATCCTGCAATTTATTATGACCGATTTGGTTACCCTGTCATTCCCTTTACATTTTAACTACACTACCCTCC
>JACEEZ010005659.1:45000-275000 GCA_016584305.1 Chionoecetes opilio | reverse complement strand
GGGTATTTTCACAAGGGTGGAAAAATATGAAAACAAAAATTGTGAAATAATTGAGAAATAATCACAAACACAACCAGACTATGTAGCTATGTTGGGAGGTAAACAGTGACTGGCACTACATGCTGAATTTGGTCCGCTCCTACACGTGAAATAAATGATAAATAATCCCACACAACTAGACCGTGTAGCTTGTCAAGCTCAATCTCTAGTGAAAGGTAAACAAACAACAAGCCAGACACAGCCCATGGCTGTCAAAGGTATTGCATATTATCATGACTAATGTTCATTATTATATATATTATATGGTTGTGAAGTGCAGTTCTATACACGTGTCACTATTTAGGTCAGTGTAGCACTGCGTGTCACCTTAGATAAGGGTGATTTAGGGTGTTGAGGTGACAGGGAGACTTAGCAGCGGCCACGCCACAACACTAATAGTCACTATTTTAAACAATACACACCTTCTACCACTAAATCACTAACAACACAGGCTCCTTCCTTATATATCTTAATATGTGATACATCAAAACTCCTTAAAACCCAAGCATTCCAAAGTAAAATGAGAAAATAATTATGTTGAGTTGACTATTCGAGCAGCGATAAGCAGTCTAATATGCAAAAAAAAAAAAAAAAAGTCACGCAAATGGAGTCCGTTATATCCGAAGTCCGTTACATCGAGGTCCGTTATATCGAGGTTTGACTGTATATATATATATTATATATATATTATATATATTATATTATATATATATATATATATATATATATATATATATATATATATACACAAACCTCGATTTCCCGGATATCGGATTTGCCGGACAAAATCCGAGGTCCGGGGATGTCAGTCTCTCGGGCAATTTTTTTTTATTATAATTTTTTTTTACGTTGAAATGCCTGGTCCTGTTCGTAAATTGACCAAGTTGTCCGGCGGTCCGAGCGTCTCCTGTCACCCCTGGTCAGTGTCCGCGCCTCCCGCCAGGTGGCAGCATGCTCAGCGGTCATATTGTTTACATTTGGGCACACAACATTCACGGTTCCCCTGCACGCCTCCGTCAGTCACCTCACTCCCACTGCCCCTGGTGCAAGAACATTTCTGAGACTATTGAACACTTTCTGCTGCCTCCGCCAGGTGGCAGCATGCTCAGCGGTCGTATTGTTTAAAATTTGGGCACACGACACTCACGTTCACCTGCACAGCCTCCTTTAGTCCCCTGAATGGCATCGGACTATATATATATATATATATATATATATATATATATATATATATATATATATATATATATATATATATATATATATATATATATATTATATTATTTTTTTTTTTTTTTCTTTTTTTTTTTTTCTTGCGATTCCCGGACTTTTGCGGTTGCCGGACCAGTGCTCCCCCCTATTAGTCCGGGAAATCGAGGTTTGTGTGTATAGTACCACCTACCCCGGTACAGAATGGTGGCAGTGGTGGGATCTCTGGCTGTGTGTTCTTTGTGTGGGTATGCGACGTATATCTTCCAGTCCCCACGTGCTACCCTGATGTTGGTTCTGCCTGTCCCGCACGCCCATGCTGCCTCCCCCTCCGGCGCTCTATCCTGGTTTGATGTCACGTGCGGCTCCTGTACGCCCGTACACCCTTGACGGCGGCTTATCCTGCTTCAATGTCACGTGCCGCACGCCTGCACGCCTATTCTGTCTGCCCACGGCACCTGCGTGTTTGATGTCCCACCCGCACGCCCGCCTCTGATGTCACGTGCGGCCTATTCCACGCCCGTGCTCCCGTGCCTCCCGCACGCCCTTCACGAGTAGCTACCTCGTGGCGAGCTCTTGTGCCTGTTCCTTCTTCAACGCCTTCGTCGTGTCCTGCGGCCCAAGGTCTCCCTGCTCCGTCCATGTGTTGTTCAGCGAAAGTGTTAATATTTTTCAAGTCACTTGAAACTGTGACTTTTCATATAACCATGGCCAAGGAACCCCTAACCATACTTTCTCAGCTGTCTCAACCAACTTTTTTTCCTTAAGCAGAAGCCCCAGGATTAATGTGTATCTAATCAACTACATTCCTTTGTTTCAAGCTCTCACCTGAAACTTACTTCATATTACTGATGGCTTATTCAATTACCCCTCTTTTTCATGTCATATTATACCTTCGTCACTCCCTTCCAGTAGCTGTCAGACTTGACAGAATGGTTGTTGTTCCCTACCATTTGTAGTTTCCAGATTTAATTTCACCAATCTTAAGTTGTTGAATTTTGTAGGTGCTGTATTTGTGGATGCCGGACCTATTGTGCCCATTTATCATTTACTTAAAAGTTTAGTGAATTAAAATTAAAGTGAAGGCTTAAAGTCAACATAGAGTGTACCACAACTCATGAGGGGAATTATTCCCTTAGCAGGGTTTCTACATTGATTAGACAAGGAGAGAAGAGGAGAGAAAATAGCAGATGGCCTTCGTCACTATCTGCACACACCTGAACATATGCTATCAGCTTTGTTTGGTAGGCCGATATGTATTTGTCAAGGAAAAACTTCACATATCAGTCACAAATTACAACTTTGACACATTAGTCTGCTCACTACATGCATTTGCATGAACTGAAAACTACACTTAAGATCAGCCAATAAATCACATGATTCTCATTACACTGGTCAACAATAACAGGTTTTTTTCTTAGATAAACAAAACATATTTCTATAATTTAACATTATTTCAAAATTAGTTAGTGGCACGTTATTTCTCTCTCTCTCTCTCTCTCTCTCTCTCTCTTCTCTCTCTCTCTCTCTCTCTCTCTCTCTCTCTCTCTCTCTCTCTCTCTCTCTCTCTCTCTCTCTCTCTCTTTCCCCATGCTAAAATAACGGAAATTTTATGATGATTAGTCGCAGCACGGCCCCGATGGTCGGCGCCAGGCTCGGACCCTTCGGCAACGAGTCCAGCACGGAGCACATTTTCCATTAAATGTTTGAGTCACAGACCCGCCCCGAGTGTATAGAGCATGCACCACAGTCGGGACCCCCCTCGCGCCCCTTCACGACTCCCACGATCCTACGACGACTGTTGGGGCCTGACGCCAACCCACATGACGACCGGTGCCAACCACAGCATGACTCAGCAAGTCGTGACTGGTCGCCGTCGAGTCATGAAGATGTGAACGAGCCTTTAGTCTGGGATAGACAGGGACGGTCGGCGACCCTAGTTGGCAACTGTTGCCGACTTAGGTTGGGGTCATGAGCCGACATCTGATCAAGACTCGGTTGGCTCATGTTGCCAGTCGGGAACAGAGTCGCAGCCTGTTACCGACGGTCGGGGATTAAGTGGCCAACTGAAGGCAACTGGCTGCGACTCTGTTCCAGACACTATGGGATAGGCAGAGGAAAATGCCAGCAAATGGCGACTCCAGTCGGCGAATGGCATTCTTGATGACGCAGCGCAACGGTCGACGGCAAAAGTCGCCAACACAACTTTATTTTAGCGGTTCCTTCAACGTAAGAGTAGGCGACTTGCGCCAACTTTAGTTGAAGCACAGCTGTAACCCTGCAACGTTAGTTGGCTCACGGAGCTGACCGTTGTCGCAGCCTGGCTGCAACACTGAAAACTGGAAGAGGGGAGCCACATGTGCCAGTATTTCCCTGAAGAGTCCAACGTCCACACGCAGAAAATTCCTATTCGATGGTGCATCCTCCGTGGCTAGCTCAGCCATTAACAGTCTGCACATGCCATACTGGGGCCTGCATAGAACCTAAGGCCGTGTCCAAATCCCACGCCTCTTCTTCTTGCGCAGTATCTTTACTGCCTTGGCGATTGCTATCACCATGTCATAGTCATCCTGTTCA
Source organism: Chionoecetes opilio (assembly GCA_016584305.1). Classification (NCBI taxonomy): domain Eukaryota; kingdom Metazoa; phylum Arthropoda; class Malacostraca; order Decapoda; family Majidae; genus Chionoecetes; species Chionoecetes opilio. Next base: position 271,175 of record JACEEZ010005659.1, on the reverse strand, counting down.
ATTAATAACATATGGAAGCACATAAGTATTTGTGGCCTAGTCAAGGTGGGCAAGCAAGTGTGTGGACAACAGTGTGACCGACATCGGTGGCGTGGTTCACTACACAAGCGAAGGATGAAAAGTTGTGTTGGGGATGGGCCACAGCACTTTTTAAATGCCCAGGCGGGCCACACCCATATATTTTCAACCACTCGGCATCAGCCGTAGCACTGCTGGGAACAGTTGCAGCATGACAACAACTGTTGGCAAATGTCGTTACATGACGCCAACTAAAAGTTGACCTTTATATTTTTTAATTACCCCTATAGTTTGCGACTATCATCGATAATCGCGGACTAGTCGCCTAACTACGGCAAACCGTCAGCTAACCGCGTCGACTACGGTCGGTGGAGGGGCTTGCCATATCCGGTGTCAGTCCCAGCACAGCTGGGAACAGTCGCTACATGATGGCAACCATGGTTGGCATCGTGCTGTGACTTGTCGGCAAATGTCGTCGCATGACAGTCCCCGATATTGGCGGTTAAATTTGAATTAGTCCGCGACTCTCAGCGACTGTTAACGATAGTCGCAAAGTAGTCACCAATTAGTTGCTTAACTACAGCAACCCGAGCCAACCACGCCAATTTTGGGGCTTCACCCTCCAAAAATATTGGCTGCAGTCGGCAGACTGGATGATTCAGCAAGTCGTGACCGGTCGCCGACGCGAGTCGTAGAGATGTGAAAAGGGCCTTAACTCAAAACCCAAATTTTCCCAAATATCTGCCCTAACGACTCACTAACAACCTCTTTGCATTCTTTTAATACCCTGGGATAAACTTCATCTGGTCCTGGTGATTTAAACTTCTTCAGTCTATATATACCCTCTTCCACCATTTCCGTAGTTATCACAATAACTAAGTTTCTCATCTTCCTCGCCTCTAAATGGCAATTGTCCCACAATCAAAGTAAGTAGCAGTGCTTTGATGCATCAACCTCACATACTCATTAATAGATAAGAATGGGATCAAAGATAACCAATGAAGGCATCTACCATCTGAAGTAGGTCAAATTCATGTAATGCACTATATAGTGCCCACCAGTGCCTAACACCAAAGAATTACTTAATAAAATCCAACACCTTATGAAACCCGCTTAAAGTACCCTATGGCACACGTAATATTAAGTAAAAGGAAAAATCTGTGTTGGCAGAACTTCCCATTACTTCATGATCAAGCACTAGATTTCAAAAGAAAACAAATAAAGGGAAAAACTGCATACCTGCAACCTGTCTCCCACGTTGAGCCTGGCCTGGGCAGTCTTCTTCAGTCTGTGGTGTGCAACACTTCTCAAGCTGAAAAGGTTATGACATGAGCAGGACTTCACAAATGAACAACTATCTATGAGTCTATGACCACTTTAGTGAGTCTTGGGCAGGGATGCTTGAAAATCCCTCGTAGGGGACAACTTATGAGTGTATGGCTACAACAACCTTACGAGGGTGGGCTGAGGTTGATGCTCGTACCGAGCCGTCACTCCCGTACGGTGATCGGTGGCCTCTGAGCGGGGAATATTAGGGATATTCTAGGGATGTGTGGGGGAATCTGCTGACCAATCACAGAGCAGCGCCTCGCATGATCTGGCCAATCACGTTGCTCTCAGCTGTCAGGGAGCCCGAGAAATAAATTTAAAACTCTTCAAATGTAGCGAGACTGTTACAGCTTGTGTGTGTGTGTGTTGTGTACGTCAGACAAAATGACACCACCACCACCGCAGCCAAATTTGTATGATGAAACTATACGTTTTGATTCAAGAAGTCGACCGACATATATATTTAATATTAGGTTTGCCCTAATATGAATTTATTACAAGTATAGGTATTGTATGTTAAATATGACAGGTATATGGAGTTAATGATGCAATAAACACATCACATTTCAAACAGACAAGCATGAAATGGCTCTATATACACAATAAACATAAAATATAGTGATACAAACTTGTATTTTGGTGTTTGTTGATGTCTTGTCGCTTCAAATCTCACGACTCACTCCCGTAGGGAGCTAAGGGTGGTGCCGACCACCCTAGCCTCGCGGCTCCCGTAGCAAGGGAGAAAAAAATGGTTTTGAGCATCGCCCGTAGAGGCGCTACGAGGTAAAAGCTCGTAAGGTAATACTTACGGTCCCGTAACTCCTTCGAGCATCTACCCTTGGTCTACAGATTAGTCGCCCCAATAGGAAAGTTTGTTACTCACCAGGAACTTTTACAAGTTCCATTGCGTTTAGTAAAATGTCTGAATAGTATAAATAAATTTGGTAAATTTCCAGTTTGACACAGAGTTCACTTTCGTGGACAAAACTATTTTTGGGGGACTTTTGATGTGTTTTGAATTATCTGCTAGTCTAGATAACCTTTTTTTTTGCGACCCAAATTTTTTTTTTTTTACATCGGTCCTTTATTTATTTATTTTATTTTTCAGGTTAAAGGTTAACTTAAGAATTTATTACAGTTTAAGCTTTTAGTTTAGCTTTAGAGTTTATAAATGATTTTTCTTATGCTTATATACTTGTATGGCTCCTACACTTGCTCGTTTTCCTATTTCAAGTATAATCACACCGAGGTTTAAAGTTATGAATGAGATTTTACAAAAGTTATAAATTTCATTATATTTTCCTATAGAGCAAATGCAGCAATCTAATATACACACAAACCTCGATTTCCCGGACTAATAGGGGGGAGCACTGGTCCGGGCACCGCAAAAGTCCGGGAATCGCATGTATAAAAAAAATAAAAAATAAAAAAAAATAAAAAAGTCCGATGCCATTTCCCACCCCCGGACGTTTATCCTACTCTAGTATTTACTGTCCGGCAACCGGCAACCGACAATATCAACTACCCCGCCGCGGACTTTTACGTCCACTGAGCATGCAGCCACCTGGCGGGAGGCAGCAGAAAGTGTTCAATAATCTCAAGAGACGTTCCTGCACCAGGGGCAGTGGGGGTCAGGGGACTAACGGAGCTGTGCAGGTGATCCGTGAGTGTTGTTGTGCCCAAATGTAAACAATACGACCGCTGAGCATGCTGCACCTGGCGGGAGGCAGCAGAAAGTGTTCAATAGTCTCAGAAATGTTCTTGCACCAGGGGCAGTGGGAGTCAGGTGACTGACGGAGGCTGTGCAGGTGAACCGTGAATGTTGTGTGCCAATATAAACAATACGACCGCTGAGTATGCAGCCACCTGGCGGGAGGCGCGGACACTGACCAGGGGTGACAGGAGACGCTTGGACCACCGGACAACTTGGTCAATTTACGAACAGGACCAGGCATTTCCACGAATAAAAAAAAAATTAAAAAAATAAAAATAAAAATAATAAAATTGTTCAAGACCGACATATCCCCGGACCTCGGATTTTGTCCGGCAAATCCGATATCCGGGAAATCGAGGTCCGGGAAATCAAGGTTTGTGTGTACTATGATTCGAAGTTTTGTAAGTACGTATTGTAATTCCCGGAATACTTAAGTTTGGCCTTGTGATGAGATCAAGATAAGGTCAGTCGATCAGATTAGAGTACCTTGAATCATCCTTATGTTGCTATGTATGTTACATGTACTGAACTCGTACCATAGATAACACTTTAGTCGCCACCTGTACTGATGTCGCCAGGCGCCATATATTACGAATTATAGCACCACTACTGATTTGTATGTGCCACTGAAGATGATACACAGTAGTTTATATCATGACTGTATAATCTACTCTGTTTCAGTGTTGTTTTATGCTTTGTATCTGCAAGTATATACGGTTTCAAATTTCGCTACTCTTTTTTTTGGGGGCGACGACGATGGCGGGAGGACACTCAGAATATAAACACTAGCTGGCGATCTTAGTGTAGTTCGCCACTCTGTTGATATTTTTTTAATTTGTTCATTTATAGCCATAATATGACACAGATGAAGACACAAAATTACACACTCTCCAGATAGCCCCTTCTAACTTTCCTGATATCATGGATGTAATAATGTAAGTATTAACGCCACCAGACGTCTGTAAATCGAAAAAAACGTTGTCCTGGCGACTTTAGTGTTATCTACGGTAGCTACACTCATTACATAATTGATTTCCTTTGCGACCGCGAGAAACGCCTTGAATATACTTTCACGTGGATAGTATGTGTGGATTATAAGTCTACATACCCTGGATCCATCAGACCTCCCCCATGGGCCATGCAGATAATAATTTGTCATCCAAGCCTCTCTACCTACCGTAGATAACACTAAAGTCGCCAGGCCAACATTTTTTTATATTTACACACGTGTGGTGGCGTTAATACTTACATTTCTACATCCATGATTTCAGGAAAGTTAGAAGGGGCTATCTGGAGAGTCTGTGTCATTTTGTGTCTGCATCTGTGTCATATTATGGCTATAAATGAACAAATTACAAAAATATACCCCGAGTGGCGACCTACACTAAGGCCCGTACCGAGAGTCAAGGGCGGTAGAGCGACGAACGACGAACGGCAGACCTTCGCTTACCATAAGAGGGGTTTGTTTTGGAAGGAAGAGCACGAGGAGGGTTGGTGTGTCAAGGTTAAAGACACGGGTATCCCCCCCCCGTGAAGCTTTGTTCTGCTTCCTTTTTGTGTTTTTTTTTCTCTCTACAGGAGCAGCCGGTTCAAAGGCTGGCCTATGACGAAAAGGCCACCTGTAATGTCAAAATCAGGTCAAAATGGAACGAGGAACTTTATCTGCGCGGTCCTTTTCTAAGACAAAGAAACGGAACTACATTGGTATTATTTTACACTAGGACCGAACTCCCTACACAATTGGGGTGTGGTTTCTGTTTTACCTGATTTATTCTAGGACATTCTCTCTATGAGCTTCCGTCGCCATCATTACTTTTGGAGATATGCCATGTTGTTCATAGGGGGCGAGACGAAATGTTTACGTCCCCTCACTCTTCTTCTCTCTGACTGCATCGCCTCTGTTCTTCCCTTGCCGGCGGACACTGTTTTTAATGCAAATTTGTCTATTATTAGGATGTTAAAAGCGTGGGATTAGGTTAGATTATATTGTTAGATTGCGAGTCCTAAAAGGTGGGTGTTGAGGTTAGTTTAATTTTCATATCTCCCATACACTCCTTCCTATAAACACATCTTATATCTCCGAAAAGTTAGTGATTTGCGACGAAGTTCATAGATAACTATGTTTCTTAGACTCTGCACGAAACTGCACTTCCCACTTGTGTAGGGAATTTCGGTTCTAGTGTAAAAAATTTACCCTACATTTACCTAGCCAGAAATTGTTTTTTTTTTTGCTTTTTCAGATAAGAGTATTTTTATTTTCCGGAAACCTGTTAAAAAAAAAAAAAATCTCAACAATCCTGGGTCACCTTTTTTCATTGATAACAGTATGTATCTCCATCAGAAAAAAGCGTGTAAACTTGGCCAGCAATAATAGTCCAGGTCCTCAGAAACCAGGGAAGTGACGGAATGAGAAAAAAAAAAGTGCCCCGCCCCTCGCTTCTAACGGGAAGGGGCTCCGACTTCTTCGACCCCCTGACGAGATATTGACATAACCGAAACTTAACCTACCTGCGCTAAGGAGAATTTAAAGAAATTTCTAAAGAATTTTAAAGTGGTAACGTGGCGGTGTATCGACCACGCAGTGTCCATCCACTATAACCCATTTAGCCCACATGAACGCGTCTTCTCTATCGCTGTTCTCTTCTAACAATCACCTCCTCCCTTTTCATCCAGTAGCTACGTGATATATAGTGCCCCTAAGTATAAAACATTAACAACAGAATCTCCGCGCCTCCTAATGTCATCGCTTCATCTTTGTTTTGTGTTATTGGTTGGGTGTAGCGGTTGGCCCAACCGTGTGCTAGGAGTTTGTCAAACCAGATCAGCCAAATGCTGTTTGGTTCGCGTACCGGTCCGACGAAACACCTCGTATGATAGCCGCTTAAAGTTAATTCGGTGTCCAAACTGACACCGAATTTTAACCTTTTGTTTTTTTCAAGCCAAGAGCTTTGATAGCTTCAATTTTACTTATTCATTCTTAAAAAGAAAAAAATTGTATGCGGTATCACAGACTGCCAATGTTTGCGCTGAGAATCCACGCCAAGACCATGATTAAGTAACTACTAATTAACAAATGGGAATTTAGGTCATCTATGTTTATGTATGTTTAACGTCATTTCCTCGATTTCGATGCCCGAAAAACAGTTTGTTCACTGGAATAGTTGTGATGAGCTTTTGAATGAAATCTGGCACTCGGTTTTTGCCGGAATACATATTTTTGTATTACCTATAGCGCGTTTTTGCGGGACGTTCACCACCCTGGGGCCAGATCCAGCAACACATACGCCGGTGTATGTCAGTGTAAGTCTGAGATACTCTCTTTCGAAACTTTCCTGGATCGGAGCTACATCTGGCGCCAATTCGATGACGTCACAACGCCAGACTTTACCCCTTCGGTGCAGTCTGTCGCCACCCTCCTGGCTGGGATGCCATCAAGCGTACTTACTCACTCCATTTCCGTGACGTCACAGGGCCAATATCTATGGCGTAGATTTACACCACCTCGATGAGGAGTGTATGAGAAGGGTGTAATCTCATATATAATAATAAATGTCATTATTCTGCCTAATAGACGTTCCCACCGAGGCTAAGGATTGAAATATAAAGCTATTGGTAGTCGGGGCAGCGGCGTGTGTTTACAAATGTTTGGAGATACAACGGGTGGAGGCCGCCTCAGTCGTGTATGTATCTAGCCTTCGGTGTTTTTTTTGTATTAGTTCGTTTATTTGGGCAGCCCCAGTTTTTTAGACCACTAGCGGAGCTCCATGTGAGCAGAACTCTGTTGTCGGACGAGCGAGCCTGGCATCCCGCAGCTAGATTAATGTTGTTTCACTATATCGTAATTTGGACGTTTTTGTCTAGATGAAACGTTTTGTCTGATGCCTGCCCCCTCAGTGACCTTGCACTATGGTAGGTTCACTCAGGACGCCGTGAACCTCATTGCCCCTGAATGGTAGTTAGGTCACGTTTGCTAGCCTTTAATGTACAGTCCCCGAAACGGAAGGATGCTCGCCACCGTCGGAGAATGTTCATTTGGAAATACTTTGGAACTCACCCTTCCGGCTTTGACTGAAAATGAACTACCGCACTGTTATTGTATGCTTATTGTAGCTTCACATCTGTAAAGGTTCCAGCGTGCGCTCAGCCTTGGTTTATCCACACGGCGCTATGCAAATCTGGAGGTGCCTCAAAAATTCTAAGTCCAAGTTTAGGTTTGGAGGTTAGGTATACTTGTGGTTAAAGTTAGGTTAGGTTAGGTATACTTTGTGGTTACGGTTAGGTTCGTTCGGGTATACTTGGTGGGTTAAGGTTAGGTTGGTTAGGTCTACTTTGTGGTTAGGTTAGGTTGGTTGAGGTCTACCTTTGGGGGTTAAGGTTAGGTTCGGTTAGGTATACTTTGTGGTTAAGGTTAAAATACTTTGTGGTTACGTTAGGTTAGGTATACTCTGTGGTTAGGTTAGGTTTAGGTTCGGTAGGTTATACTTTGTGGTTAGGTTAGAAATACTTTGTGGTTAAGGTTAGGTTGGGTATACTTTGTGGTTAAAGGTTAGGTTAGGGCGGTTAGGTATACTTTTGTGGTTAGGTTAGGTATGTTATGGTTAGGTATACTTTGTGGTTTAAGGTTAGGTTAGTATACTTTGGGTTAAGTGGTGGTTAGGTATAGCTTTGTGGTTAAGGTAGGTTTAGGTTATGGTGGGGGGGGGGGGGTGTATAACTTTGTGTTAAGGTAGTATACTTTGTGGTTAAGGTTAGGTTAGTATACTTTTTGCTTAAGGGTAGAAAATACTTTTGGGTTAAGTTAGGTTAGGTATACTTTGTGGTTAAGGTTGGTTAGGTTCGGTTAGGTATACTTTGTGGTTAAAGGTTAGTTAGGTTAGGTATATTTGTGGTAGATTAGGTTTTGGTTGGTTAGGTATACTTTGTCGGTTAAGGTTAGGTTGGTTAATTTTTACATATAGTGACTTTGATGATTTTTTGGGGAGCATTAATCAGTATCTTTGCTTCCCCCACCCACAACCCCTGTATTCCCGCAGTTCCCCCCAGGCTTGTTGGCTATAGGGGGAAGAAAAAAAAGATAGGGTGAAGACTTCTTTCAAAGTTTTTACTCCATTTTTTTTACGTGCGGCGAGAGTTCCTATTAAGCGACAGTTACAGTTTATTTATTAACATAACAGTACCCAATCTATATATTTAAACAGCTTTTCCCCGTGTTTTGTGGAATTTCAGGGACCGAAATCGGGGTTAGTTTAGTTATTGGGGGAGTCTGGGTTTTGACCTGTTTACGTAACCATGTCCATGTTCGTATTTAAGTGTAGTTTTTAATATTTTGGACCAAGACAAAAACTTGTCCAATACGAAATACCTTTTATTTCTTTCATTTGCACCTATTACAAGTGGAACTCGCCGAAAACTTTTATGTCGTCAAGACTTCTCGGTTGGGTTTCAGTTATAATGGACGATAACTGCGCGGTCACTACCGCCATTACCACATGCGTTTTCTATATTATTTTTTGTTTAGTATACTGTCCCGTATTAATGCACTTTGCCGATTCCCGCGTACCCTGTTAAACTTATGGTATTATTCTAGTGTTTGCCCATACTCCCCCCTCTCCCCCAAACAATCTGGGACCTGGGGGAAATGCATTGCGATATATTGGCTGGGTACAAAATATCGTCGCAACCACATACTTTTTGAGGTTTGGAATTTAAAAAAAAAATTCTCTAGATTTAGGGAAAAATTCATTGGATTTCTCTGAGTCCAGAGACGTGTGAACTGACGATCTCACAGAATGTATGACTGAAGTGTTGAGAAACCCCCCCAACCACCCCCCCCCCCCCGCTAGGAGGTTAGGTTTAGGTTAGATTTGTTAGGTTTATTAGGTTAGGATTAGATTGGGTTAGGTTTATGTGTTGGTTAGGTTAGTTTGGTTAGGTTAGGTTAGGTTATCGGTGGGTCAAGCCCCCCGCTAGGTAGGTAATTTTGGTTAGGCAAATTTCTCTAGATATAAAGGAAATTAACCCAGATCTAGGGAATTTTAACCCCCTAAACAACTCTTAAATTACGTGTTTCCCTGACGCATATTTGTTCCCCACCCGAAAACCCCGCATTCCCATAGTTGCCCAAACTTGTTTGGGAAGTGGGAGAGTAGATGGGCAAACACTAGAATTTTACCAAAAACTTTATATACATTTGTAGAAATGCATATAGTTGTCTTAGACTATACTCATACAGACACCAACCTCCCTTTCCAGAGACCCCCCAACCATATAGTAGGTTTGGTTCGGGTATTTATTGATTAGGGCAGGTTTCTTTGGTTAGATTAGGTTTGGATCTGTTAGATTTGGTTTGATTTAGGTTAGGTTGGTTAGTTTTTAGTCGGGTGGGGTCCAAGCCCCCCGCTAGGCGTAGGGTTAAGTTTGTTGGGCAAATTTCTCTAGATATAAGGAAAGTTACTTTAGATCTAGGGAGTTTGTCTTCCTCTACACATTCTTAAATTCGTGTCTCCGACGCATTAGTTTTGCTCCCCACCCGAAAACCGCATTCCCACAGGTGCCCAAACTGCTTGGGGGTTTAGTGTGAAGTATGGGCAAACATTAGAAATTTAACCGGAAAAACTAGTCAGGTGTCTCAGAAAATGCCGCGCAGGCTGTCCTCGTCCATTTTTTTACCAAAAGCCCTATTTTATGCAAGGAATCTGTCAGTGTTTCAGAAAATGAACTGGCGCAGTCCTACGTTCATTTTATCAAAAGCACTAATGTTTACCCAAGAAAAACTAGCCAGTGTCTCAGGAAATTACCGTGCAGTCCTCGTCCATTTTTACAGAAGCACTAATTTTAGGGCAAGGAAAATCTAGTCAGGTGTTTCAGAAAATGACCGCGCAGCTCCTCGTTCATTTTTACCGGTATCTTTCCCGGTAATATATCCTACTAACCTAAACCATTACCTTCGGCGAGAGTTACGGATTGTGTCAGGAGACGAGAATTTCGGTAGACGAGAGTACCAGGTACCGTTCTCATTATCCTGAATGATACGATTAGGTCTCAGAATGTCTGCCTCTAACGCCCTTTGAATTATATGATTATATGGTCAACCATGATGTCTGCCCCTTTTGTCCCTGAATTATTAAGGTTAATCAGGAATGGCTGGGCCCATTATTGCCCTAGAAATATTTATTAAAAGTCAATCAGGATGTCTGCGCCTTAATTATTGCCTCCAAATGGTTTATTTACTGGTCAATCTGTACTGTCAATGGTACTACCTTAGTGGGTACCGTTGAGTTCGGGCCGCTATAGTAGCATGCATACCCAGCAGAAGAGTGACAGGGGCAGTTTGATAACGGGTCGTTTGCAGTAAGACAAGACCCAATTTTTTTTTTCTTGGCCTACAATAGGGGCTTGTTCTAATGGGCAGTTTTTATTTTGCGCAAACCCATAAAAAAAAAAAAAAAGGTATACTTTTTGGTTCAAAGGTTTAGGTTATGTTTCATTAAAACCTATAAGGTAGGTTTCCTTAAAACCTTTAGGTTAGGTTAGGTTTCATTAAAACATTTAGGTTAGGTTAGGTTGGTTCATTAAACCTATAAGGTTATGTTAAGTTTATTTTTTTTCATATTTTTTTTTTTTTTTTTTTTTTTGTTTGCGCAAGTGTAAATAAACTATCTCCGTTAGAACACGCACCTATTTTAGGCCTAAGTAAAAATAGTCTGTGTCTCTGAAACGCCCTGAAACTCGTCCCAGTATGCATTTAATATGGCGGCCTGATTCAACTGGCGGCCCCAATCACTGGATCCCCTTAGGTAGGGGAAAGCACTCTGTTTCACAACCGAGAAGTCCCGGGTCGATCCCGGGTGGAGCGGAAACAGTTTGGGGCCTGTTTCCTTAAACCTCGAGGCCCCTGTGCCACGACCAGCAGTGAATGGGTACCGGGTGTTAGCCGGGGGTCTTGTAACCCTGCTCCCGGATGCTGGCTTCGGCCCAACTATAAGCACTAGCAGACAGCTCGCTGCTTGGGGTATCCCTGCGAGAGAGCTGTCTGGTTACAGCATCGATCCATCTCAGCTGCGTCAATACTGACGAAATTCTTCATCTCTCATCAAACCCTTCCTTATTATCGCTTTCAAACAATGATACATCAATTTGTTGTGTCAACCCAGATGCAGCTGAGTAAATCCGCTGATTAATGTTGTGTAAACAATTATTTATCACGTGACAGCCTTGTGATTTGCTTGATAATCTGAATAGATAATATAAACACTGCTGTGATTTCGCTATTAGCGAGGATGAACGTTCATGTATTATCCGCCAATCAGCTGTCTCTGTGGAGATACTTCCGAGATACTCTTCCCTGCGCCCGGTGGAAGTCCATCTCGCAGATTATTCAAACAGCCTCGGCCGCAGAGGGGGGTGAGGGTTGCGCCGGAGTAGCATTTACCCATACTTACACCGCTTTGACTTACACTTTTTTTTTGCTGGATCTGGCCCCTGGTCCAGTCTAGTCCAGACTAGGGTATTCGCTATAAAGAGGGTAACCCATTCATAGGCCCTATGTTAAACGCTACTTGGCGCCATCTTGGCGCGCAAGGCCTCCTCGTTCCACCACAAGAACCCGGGAGTTCTCAAGGCATTACCCCGCAGTATATCATTTTATACATGTTAAAGATAGACGTTATCTTCGGAAATGCTTGTTCTATAAGATTATCACATAAAACATAGTAAAACGACATTAAATAAAGGTCATTCTGAGACTGAAGAAATATGATTGACTTCACATTCACTTAAAACTCCGCGTCATGTATAACTTTGTGGGACAGCTTATAAGATGGGCAATATCAATAGAAGCAGAATTTAATAGCTTTCCATTGACATATTTCGTTTTCTAATACATACAATAATACCATGCAAACTAAGGTTAAACTAAATAAATTGCTCTCTCTCTCTCTCTCCTTTTCTCATCTCTCTCCTCATCGCTCTCTCTCTCTCTCTCTCTCTCGTCGCGTGAAAAGAGAGAGAGAGAGGAGATATATATAGGAAAGAGATGAGGGAGAGCATAGACCCCACTAATATACCTGGACTGGCGCACGGAATATTGGCCTGTCCGCGCGACTCGGCCCGAAGTCGGAGGGCCGCTCAGGATTCTATATATATATACGGACATATGGACTCTGGTTTATCAGTATATATGATTACTGTACTCTTCGTAAATGTTTGCTCTCTATAATATTATCAAATAAAAAACAGTAAACCACGCTAAAGAAAATGTTCTCTACTAGACTATGAAGATATGCATGAACTAATATTCACTTCAACTCTTCGCCATTTAAAACTTTGACACGAGGTCACCTTTTATCATGAAGGGTATTAATAGAAGCGCAAATTTTATTAGCTTTCCATTGCTATATTTCGTTTATCTGATAAATGAATTAGAACCATGCTAAATTAGCGTTTAACTAAATAATAAAATCATCAATCGGGTATTTGCCCGATTGACGAGGTTTATTTATTTAGGCACACGCTAATTTATACATGTTATTAATTCATTTATCAGAAACGAAATTTATAATAAAATAATAAATCTCATCGGAAAATTTCCCGATTGATGATTATATTTATTTATTTACGTAATTTATGCATGGTTGCAATTAATTTATCAGGATAAAACGCAATACATCAATGGAAAGCTAATAAAATTGCTCTCTATTTGATACCCTTCATGATAAAAGTTGACGATCGCAAAGTTTTAAATGGCGAAGAGTTTAAGTGAATATTAAGTTCATGCATTATTTTCTTCATATGTCTCGTAATGGGCCTTTCTTTCGCGTGTTTTACTGTTTCATATTTGATCATATGGGGGTGGGGGGGGGGGGGAATCTCATCCATACTTTCATAGTGTGGAAGGAAGGGCGAGGAGGGAAGTAGAACCATAACCTCACCCTCACCTCTTCTGCCCCCTCGATCCTTTAATTGAGGGGAATCAAGTCGAGGTAACACACCACACCCACACAACACACACACACACACACACACATCATTAGAACACGAGAATAAATAGGAAGCTACAAGGGGCCGTGAGACCTACACGTGGTAGTTTCTGTACCTAACACTAACCTAACATCCACCTTTCATCCCATCCATGAACCTCATTTAGTTTTTAGCCCCCTGTTTAAAGCTGTAATGAACCACACATAGCCAGTATTATCCAGTATATTACATAGCCATATATATTGTCGTGAATATTTTCATCGTGTGGAAGGTTAAGAGGGAGAAGGAGGAATATAAGAGGAAGGGAGAGGAGTATAAGAAATGAAAAAAGAAGAAGAAAAAGAAAATAGAGAAAGAGGAGGGGAAAAGAAGAAGAATAAAGTAGAGAGATAAAGATGTGTGGAGGAAAAATAGAATAAGAACAGAGAGAGGACAGGATGGGTGGAGGAGGGAAAGCACGACTAAGAGAGAGCGAGAGAGGAGAGAGAGAGAGAGAGAGATAGAGAGAGCGAGATATAGAGACAGGATGGTGAGGAGGGAAAGCAGAATAAGAGGAGAGAGAAAGGAAGAGACAGGAACTGGTGTAGAGGGAAAGAAAGAAGAAAACAAGAGAATAGAGCGGAGAGAGAGTGTAATAGCATGTTGTGAAATATTTGAGTTAATCTTCCTTCATCCCGCCACCCACCCTCAAAATGCCGGGGGGGGGGGGGGCTAGGTGAATCCACTGGGATCAGAAGGTGGCTATTGAGTGCAAAAAGGACAGGTTTCGGGGTTTCAGGAATATCCAGCTTGATTGTACGTAATGTGTCCCTACCACTTGCTTACTTCTTAAGGAGACTTTCTGGCTGGACTGTTTTCCCTGGTTTAGAAGCCTTCGCACATCAACCACATACCTCAGGTCTTCTCTATGTTTTCAGCGAGCACGAAATATAGCACCTGGAATATTAATTTTCCCAAAACACTCTAATTTTTTTACAAAAAATCGTCGTAGCCTTCTCTTTGTAGCTGTACATATTCACGGTTATGATAGTATTAAAACTATTAATTAGTTCCTTTTGTTTGTCTTCCTCATAATAAGTAGTGCTACATCATGGTTTAAGTGTTACTTGAACAGCCAATGAACACTCTTGAGTCTATACCAACATCACCAACCTTTGCTGTTGATTTATCTTATTACTCCATCCCATAAACAAGTTGCATAACCACGGTGACATTACCCATCCTTGCCTCATGGTTCCTCATGGTACTGTCGTCTATCAACGATATTTTTGTCCCTACACAAATCGGGAGAACTCGCCGACAGTAATGGTTAGGTTGGTATCCGTCATTTCGCCCACATGCATTTCGCCACACCATAGAGTCATTTCGCCACACTATGGAGTCTATATGAGCTAGGAGGTGGTTATATTTGTTTAGTGTGTCGAGAACCCCCACTAGGAGGTTAGGTTTAGATTTGTTTAGGTTAGGTTTACGGTAGGTTAGATTTGGGGTAGTTTAGGTTCAGATTTGGTTAGGTTAGGTTTAGATTAGTATTTGGTTAGGTTAGGTTTAGAATTAGGATTTCCTACCGTAGCAGGGGGCTTGCCCACCCATAACCTAGCCTAACCAAATCTAACCTAACTTTAACCAAATCTAACCTATCCTACCCTAACCAATCTAATCTAACCTCCCTAACCAAATCTAAATAGGTTAGATAGGTTAGATTTGGTTAGGTTAGGTTAGATTTGGTTTAGGTTAGCATATCGCTGGGTCAAGCCCCTGCTAGGGTAGGTTAATTTTTGGTTAGGTTAGGTTTATTTTTGTTAGGCAATTTTTCGTCATTTCCGCCCACAAGACATTTAGCCACAGTAAGTCAATTCGCCCACTCTAAAGTCAATTCACCCACACGTCCTGTCCCACGGAGTCATGTAACTATATCTTCCTCTGGCAGAAAATGGAATGACACCAGTAACCATGGGCGAATGACGGTAAATTCTAGTGTTTGCCCATAACTCTCTCCACTTCCGGTTCCCCCAAATAGTTTGGGGACCTGTGGGAATGCGGGGGTTTCGGGTGGGGAACAAATCGTCGTTTTCGAGACACGCGAACTATTTTTCTTGGCCTACATAGGTGCTGGTTCTAATGAGATAGTTTTATTTTGCGCAAACACCATAAAAAAAAATAATAATAATGACAAAAATTAAAACCTAACCTAGCCTTTATAGGTTTTAATGAACCTAACCCAACCTTAGAGGTTTTTTATGGAAACCTACCGAATCTTATGGTGTTAATGAAGCTAACCTAACCTTAACACAAATTGTATATCTCTTTTTTTTTTTTTTTTTTTTTTATATACTGGGTTTTGCGCAAATAAAACCTATCTCCTCAGAACAAGCCTCCCTATTGAGAGTTTCGCGGTCGTTTTTAGAGACACCGACTGTTTTTTCTTGGGCCTACAAATAGGTTCTTGTTCTAATGGATTTAGTGTTTTTTATTTTGCGCAAACCCATAAAAAAAAAAAAAAAGTATACTTCGTGGTTAAGTTAGGTTAGGTTCATTTAAAACCTATAAGGTTAGTTCGGTTTCTAAAATAACCTTTAAGGTTACGGTCAGGTTCATTAAACCTATAAGTTAGGTCAGTTTTTTTTTTTTTTCATTTTTTTTATTTTTATTGCGCAAAACAAAACTAACTCCAGTAGAAACAAGCATGGTAATTATGAGGAGTCCTCCATATTAACCCTAACCTTAACCACAATTTTTTTTTTGTTTTTTTTTTTGTTTTTTTTTTTTTTTTTTTTTTTTTTTTTTTTTTTATTAGCGCAAGTACAGTAGTAGTGTACAGTATACTGAGGCAAAAAAAAATTGAATTCGTGAGTAGTAAGTTCTGTAGCGTACGTGAAACTCTCCTCTCATATTAACCCAAGCAGTATATTGTAAGGCCAGGTAAAATAGTCCGTGTCCTGAAAACGACCGCGAAACTCTCGTCCATATTACCGATTTTAGGTAGTATATGTATCGCCAGCATCATTCAATTGCGCCCATGGGAAACGGGTATCAAACGACTCAAAATGGATCTACACTTTGAGACGAGGTTAGATTGTCAGCCTTGGAGGATGACCTAAACCATAATCTACGAATGTATAATATGGGCGTCATACGCGTCATGGACTAGATCATTGCTGAGTGGATACTATGTCCTATACGTGTCTGTCATGCGTCATCCCACGCAAGATGCTACTACAGACATTATCCGTACGCGGCCAAGAGCCCCGACATCCCCACGCCAACTATGCGATTAGTATACGTAGTACACATAGGGACGTGTTATGTATGAGTACCATAAAGCCCACATTCACACCAGCACACAAACCAAGTTTTTGATCACCTGTAACGTGGGTAGTTTTCTCATATACTGTCGTGCAACATTGATCACACGAAAATGCATCAATTAAAACAAGTCCGTACACTGGCGCCGCTATAAAAATTTGACTAGGGTGGCCAAGGTTAGGCCACGACCAGATATTATATATCCTTTCTAATATCCTTGGCCACAGATCTATTTTTGTAATTGGTAAAGTACGCGTACGTTTCCTTTAATCTCCACGCCCTGTGCCTATATTGTATTATCTTCACAAAGTCACAATCCGAATTTCCCAGAGTTAACAGCTGTCCTGGCTGGATTATAGTACTATTTAAAGAGACAAACTTATTTACTTAAATCGAACTCACCTGATATTCACCAAGAGAGGTGTGTATGATCCTACTAGCTCGGAGAAGCAGCGACTGCATGCGAGTTGAAGCGACAATTGTCTGAGTCTTGACTCGGCATAGAGAGGTCTCTTCCAGCATCAACTCAGCCGTGACTCAGCCCACATCCTTTCTCTACTGGCAACCAATCACGAAGCCAGAACACCGCCGGCCGACCAATGAGAGGGACGAGATAGTGGGACGATGCTGCCGGAAATACTGGTCCCGTACGTGTATCTGTCGTGTTATCCCAGTACAGAATATACATGTATTAGTATGTACGGATAGTACAAATTGAATACATAGTTACAATGAACGTATTCCAATACATAGGTCTATCTATCTATTTGTATCTTATTATGTTTATCCATCTCTACCAATTCTACAGTAACTATATTCCAGTGTATACCACATGCACGTAGTGTATATACCACTATACCACATACCAACGTAGGACCACCGGCTTCTTGTATCTCCTTTATGTTCCCATGTAGGGGTACTTCGTAGTGTAATAATAATAATAATAATAATAATAATAATAAAGTGGTACAGTGGTAGCACGTTCGGTTCACAACCGATAAGTCCCGGTTTCGATACCCGAGCAGAGCGGAAATAGATGGGCTGATTCCTTAAAACCCGAGCCCCTGTCCACCCAGGCTGACCCAGCAGTGAATGGATACCGGGTTACCGGGTGTTAGAACGAGTTTTTCGACTAACATCTATATCTATTATTAGACTTCTAGAGTATTCTAGACTCTAGAGGAGAGGAAAAGGAGAGGAGGCGGAGGAGAGGAGAGGAGAGGACCTACGAAGCGATCCTTTGTTACATCTGCTACAAAACGTTTCGAGCATTCTTCCTGTGGCTCAGTCAAACTTATTCAAGGAAAAATATCATCCTTGTACTGTACTTGTACCGTGTACGCAATACGTTGCAGCACAACAAGGACGAAACCGAGACGTGTCTTTTCACAGCAGCAATTGGGCTACGTCAGCAGGCTGCTCCCCGCCGTGTCTTCTCGGGTTTATTGCTATTAATTTTCATCATTATGATGTTATAATATAGTTATTACACTTTCTTTTAAAGAATTCTGAAGTTGAGACTTGAACGTCACAAATACATTGCGTAGGCCAGACTGGTTATTCTATTATATATATATATATATTATATATATATATATATATATATATATATATATATATATAATAATATATAGTATATATATATATTACTTACAGGCAGCGTGACATTGTTGAGGTTATTGTGGTCTGCGTTTATCGTGGTCAAATTTCACGATAGCGTCAATAATTAAATGAGTGGCGATATCGTGGTCCGATTATGGAATGTGTGAAGGGAGCTTACGTGCAGTGGCGTACCGGGGGGGCATGCGGCCATGCCCCCCCCCCCTTTTGCAATAAATAAATAAATAATAAAAATATAGATACTATATATATATATATATATATATATATATATATATATATATATATATATTATATATATATATATATTTTTTTTTTTTTTTTTTTTTTTTTTTTTTTTTTTTTTTTTTTTTTTTTTGGCCCCACCCTTTTAAATGTTGTGGTACGCCACTGCTTACGTGTATGTGTTGTACTAGCTATGCTTTGCACTCGGCTTCGCAGCGATCACTGGCATTCACTGCCACAATCCTTTCATTGCTACTCTCTTCGCTACTGGTCTGAACAAGTTTTACTGTTTTGTCAGCAGGTCATCAACAAAGTGTATCATGAACATTCTCTGTATGGTTCAATGGACTAATCTCAGTAACATGGGGTAGCAAGGTTTGTAACGGGACAGAATAAGGAGGTGGCAAGGAGTTAGCTGGTTGAGATAATATGAGCCCCGATCCGACAAGCCACAGTTGTCCTTGGATCATCCAAGGTACCTAAAAATATAAATTAAAAATAATAATAAGGTTGCCAGGTTTGGCCTTCAAAGATCAATCTGGCCTTTTTGAGAGAAGGTTGGCCTCCACTTTTATTATCCTTGAGGCCAACCTCAATTTGGCATTTTTGGGGCCTTTTTGTGATGCATGTAATTTGTTAATATATATATATGAACAAATTATAATTGTTCAAGTTGTGCAAATTGGTTAAAATGAGAGAGAGAGAGGGAGAGCGACGGCCGCGTGTAGTCATTCGTTCTTGTCCCGGACGTGTATTTGTCGACTCCTAGTCGACCCCCTTACTTTGGCATTCCTTTAATTTCTATCAAAGCATTGGCTTTAAGTCGTTACGAGAAATCTGTAATGTATTACATTTGAACTGGTTTGTATTTTCCACCAAAATAATAGTGAAACTAGCTATACATAAATTATACAGTAATGCTTTATTGTAAAGGCGGCGTCACACTAGCACTTTTTCCGTCTAGTTTTTTTCAGCAACTTTCTACAAACTAACAATTTTCTGACTGCAAAGTCTGCAAGCCGTCCACACCACAGAATCGTTCGCCTGCATCACCAGTCAGCTAACTAATAGGGGTTTGCTTTGTAGACTACTGTCTAGGATTGGGATTAGTGACAGAATAGTCAGCATAATAAATAGTATGTTTGAGGACACACGGGCAGTGTACAGGCTTGGGGACATAGAGACAGAGTGGGTAGGTAGTCGAAGAGGGGTTAGGCAGGGCTGCGTGTTATCACCGTTACTTTTTGGCTTATATACAGAGGAATTAGCAATTAGGTTGAGAAATTCGGGCTATGGGATAAGGGTTGGGGAGGAAAAGTTGAGCATTTTACTATATGCTGACGTGAGTAGTTGTAAGTAGCTAACCTGTAGTTGTCATGAGTGAGGACAGTGGAGAACTTCAGGAGATGTTACATATAGTCGCACAGTATGGGAGGGATTTTGGTATGAAATTTAACAGTGAGAAAAGTCAGGTCCTGGTTATAAATGGAGAGGCAGCAGATGAGGGTAGGAGTTGGGAAATGGGAGACCTGAGGATAGGGCGCACCGAGTCATATAAATACCTAGGTATCACGGTAGATGGGAAGGGAGCAGATGGGACGAAACAGGATAAAATAGGAAAAGCAAATCAGTGGGTGGGAAGGCTTGGTAGTGTAGCAAGATGTAGGGCAAACAGGTATGAGGTAGTAAGAGGGTTGTGGAAAGGCATGGCAGTACCGAGCCTCATGTATGGGCAGTGTATGAGGTGGACGGTAGAGAGCTAGACAAGTTAGAGGTAGTACAGAACAGGGTAGGTAGACTTGCACTAGAGGCAAACAGGTATGTAGCAGTGGAGGCGATCAGGGGAGAGGCAGGGTGGGAGTACCTTTGCGGAGAGAATAGGAAAGTCAGTGCTTAATTACAAAATCAGGCTTAGAAAAATGGATGAAAACAGGTGGGCTCGAAAAGTTTATGAGTGGATAGGGCAGAGTAGTAAATGGGATAGATCAAGCAGACGGTGGGAGAGGAAATGTGGGTTACAGGGTTTCACAGATAGGATACACCAGTCTAGTGAGGGGGAGTTAAAGCGAAAGGTGAAAGACCAAGTTCAGAGGCAGGGCAGGGAGATGTGGAGACAGAGGATGGAGGGTAAGATTTTCTCTGAATTGGTACAAGGGGAAGACCACACCAAAGTGTGAGGTCTTTTATGATGGTAGCTTGGGGAGTAGTTTAATATTTAAAGCAAGGACTAAATCTTTGGAGGTCAATAGTAGAACATATAGATGGGCAAACGAAGGAAGCAGATATGTCAAATGTGTATGGGTAGACTAGATGAAACTGTAGATCACCTGGTATTAATGTGTCCAAGGTATGATGAGGAAAGAGAGCGGCTTATAGCAATAGTGGCACGGGAGGTAGGCGTGGATCAGTGGGATAGAGTGGCAGAGGGGAACATAGATGGGATAATGGAATTTCTTTTAGGTTTGAGTAGGGTACAGGACACAAATAGAAGAATCATCGAAGGGGTTAAAGTATTTTAGAAAAGGCTTGGGTAAAAAGAGCAGAGAGTTAGGGCCTAATCATACAAGCCCTGAGGGAGCCAGCCGGAAAATAGGCTTTGAACCGGATGAAAACCGCGGTTTAGCTCCCCACCTGGAAAGAAGAAGAAGAAGAGCTGTTCGACTGTAAACAAAAATGGTTCTTTGTGGTTTGTGGTTTAACCACTTTGTGGTTAAGATTATATTTCATTAAAACCTATAAGGGTTAGGTTATGTTTCATTAAAACCTATAAGGTTAGGTAGGTTTTCATTAAAATCTGGTTAGGTTAGGTTTCATTAAAATATATAAGGTAAGGTTAGGTTTATTTTTTTTTTTTTTTTTTCTTTTTCTTTTTCTTGGCGCAAAATAAAACTATCTCCATTACAACACGCACCTTTTGTAGGCCAAGAAAAAGGAAATACTTTGGACTCATCCTTCCGGCTTTGACTGAAATGAACTACCGCACTGTATTGTATGCTTATTGTACTTCACATCTGTCAAGGTTCCAGCGTGCGCTCAGTCTTGGTTAACCCCACGGCCGCTATGAAATATGAGGTGCCTCAAAAAATTCTAAGTCCAGTTAGGTTAGGTTAGGTTAGGTTAGGTATACTTTGTGGTTAAGGTTAGGTTAGGTTAGGTTAGGTATACTTTGTGGTTAAGGTTAGGTATACTTTGTGGTTAAGGTTAGGTTAGGTTAGGTATACTTTGTAGTTAAGGTTAGGTTTAGGTTAGGTATACTTTGTGGTTAAGGTTAGGTTAGGTATATTTTGTGGTTAAGGTTAGGTTAGATTAGTTAGGTATACTTTGTGGTTAAGGTTGGGTATACTTTGTGGTTAAGGTTAGGTTAGGTATACTTTGTGGTTAAGGTTAGGTTAGGTTCGGTTAGGTATACTTTGTGGTTAAGGTTAGGTTAGGTATACTTTGTGGTTAAGGTTAGTTAGGTTAGATTTTTACATATAGTGACTGTGATGATTTTTGGGGGGCCATAAATCACTTATATTTGCTTCCCCACCCAAAACCCCGTATTCCCGCCAGTTCCCCAGGCTTGTTGGCTATAGGGGGAAGAAAAAAAAGATAGGGGTGAAGGACTTCTTCCAAAGTTTACCAGAAAAAAATAGTCTTTGTCTCTGAAAACGACCGCGAAACTCTCGTCCATTATTACCGACGGCTATAATTACGTGCCTTGTAATGCATTAAGTTGTAGTAGAACAATTTTTTTCATGACATCGTAAAAAAAAGTAAGCTAAAAGGGCTTGTGGAGGGCCCCCCAACTAATGCGGATTATGCACCCAAAAAACATAGTTACCGAAATAGGAAATGTAGGTACTTATTACTTGTATTGCCGTTTCTTTAGCTGTGCTTTCCTGTGCCTTTGTTTGTTTTTTGTGCAATGAATTTTCTAAATTCAGATAAGTGAGCTTAAGTTTTGGTTAGGTTAGGAGGCATTCATGATTCTTAACACCACTGTGTGTCAGGGTGTGTCTGGTGAGGTCAGAATGGGGTATAAAACCTTTTCCCACACTCTAGGCATTCATGGTTCTTAACACCCCTGTGTGTCAGGGTGTGTCTGGTGAGGTCACTCTTTGTAGTAAATCTTTTCCCACACTAAACATTCATTTATTTAACACCACTGTGTGTCAGGGTGTGTGTGGTGAGGTGAACCATTGTAGCAAATCTTTTCCCACTCTAAACATTCATAATTCTTAACACCACTGTGTGTCAAGGTGTGTATGGTGAGGTGACGCATTGTAGCAAATCTTTTCCCACACTCTAAACATTCATAATTCTTAACACCACTGTGTGTCAGGGTGTGTGAGGTGAGGTCACTCTTTCTAGTAAATCTTTTCCCACACTCTAGGCATTCATGATTCTTAACACCACTGTGTGTCCAGGGTGTGTTTGGTGAGCTGACTCTTTCTAGCAAATCTTGTCCCACACTCTAAACATTCATAATTCTTAACACCACTGTGTGTCAGGGTGTGTGTGGTGAGGTGACCCATTGTAGCAAAACTTTTTCCACACTCTAAACATTCATAATTCTTAACACCACTATGTGTCAGGGTGTGTATGGTGAGGTGACCCATTGTAGCAAATCTTTTCCCACACTCTACACATTCATAATTCTTAACACCACTGTGTGTCAGGGGTGTGTGTGGTGAGGTGGCCCATTGTAGCAAATCTTTTCCCACACTCTAAACATTCATAATTCTTAACACCACTGTGTGTCAGGGTGTGTGAGGTGAGGTGACCCATTGTAGCAAATCTTTTCCCACACTCTAAACATTCATAATTCTTAACACCACTGTGTGTCAGGGTGTGTGAGGTGAGGTCACTCTTTGTAGTAAATCTTTTCCCACACTATAAACATTCATAATTCTTAACACCACTGTGTGTCAGGGTGTGTATGGTGGGGGTCACTCTTTGTAGTAAATCTTTTCCCACACTCTAAACATTCATAATTCTTAACACCACTGTGTGTCAGGGTGTGTTTGGTGAGCTGACTCTTTGTAGCAAATCTTTTCCCACACTCTAAACATTCATAATTCTTAACACCACTGTATGTCAGGGTGTGTCTGGTGAGTTCAGAACGGGTATAAAACCTTTTCCCATACTCTTTGGCATTCATGGTTCTTAACACCACTGTGTGTCAGGGTCTGGTGAGGTCACTCTTTGTAGTAAATCTTTTCCCACACTCTAAACATTCATAATTCTCAAACACCACTGTATGTCAGGGTGTGTGGGGGTGAGGTGACCCATTGTAGCAAATTTTTTCCCACACTCTAAACATTCATAATTCTTAACACCACTGTGTGTCAGGGTGTGTATGGTGAGGTCACTCTTTCTAGTAAATCTTTTCCCCCACTCTAAACATTCATAATTCTTAACACCACTGTGTGTCAGGGTGTGTGGTGAGGTCAACTCTTTGTAGTAAATCTTTTCCCACACTCTAAACATTCATAATTCTTAACACCACTGTGTGTCAGGGTGTGTGTGGTGAGGTCACTCTTTGTAGTAAATCTTTTCCCACACTCTAAACATTCATAATTCTTAACACCAGTGTGTCAGGGTGTGTGAGGTGAGGT
Source organism: Chionoecetes opilio (assembly GCA_016584305.1). NCBI lineage: Eukaryota > Metazoa > Arthropoda > Malacostraca > Decapoda > Majidae > Chionoecetes > Chionoecetes opilio. Next base: position 247,385 of record JACEEZ010005659.1, on the reverse strand, counting down.
CACTCTTTGTAGTAAATCTTTTCCCACACTCTAGGCATTCATGATTCTTAACACCACTGTGTGTCAGGGTGTGTGTTGGCGAGCTGACTCTTTCTAGCAAATATTGTCCCACACTCTATACATTCATAATTCTTAACACCACTGTGTCAGGGTGTGTTCGGTGAGTTGACTCTTTGTAGTAAATCTTTTCAATCGAGTCATGCGCAGTGGCGTCACCGCGGGGGGGCTAAGGGGGACTTAGCCCCCCAAGTCAAGGACTCAGCCCCCCCAAAATGCTGCTAGAGCCTGCTATCCAAAAACATTAAAAAGGAATATTTATCCAATTTTCCATGCCAGAGCAGAACCTTAAGGTGTTTTCTGCGGGGATCCTGATTGCAACCGAAAATTTTCGGTTGCTCAAATTTCGATCCCTGTTCAACCATCCAGGGAAGATGATTGGCCCGACCCGCAAACATTTGTTGTTGTTGTTGTGACCGTTTGCAACCAAAAATCCCCCGCAGAAAACGCCTTTATTTTTCACACTTTTATAGAAAAATTGGTTTGATGTTTCATTTTAAAATGTTGAAATATGTTTGCTAACAAACCTTGAAATTCTCTGAAGTCTGAAAAGTTTCGTAACTTAGTAAAAAGGTTCCAAGAAATGCCAAATATATATCAGGTTTCAGTCAGAATTCTCTTTTGCAAGCTGTTGCTGACTGTGTGAGTGATACTATAGTCAAGAAGCCATATCAGCACCCTTTTTTGCAGTAATAGCAGATGAAACTAGGGATGTCAGTATTACTGAGCAACTCAGTGTGTGTATTAGGTATGTGTTGGATAAAACCGTACATGAGAGATTCTAAGGATTTATTGCTTTAAAGGATCTTGATGCTGATTCTCTGGCTACTGCTTTGTTGGCGAAACTTGGGGAGCTAGAATTAGATATCAGTAAATTGATAGCGCAGTGTTATGATACTGCATCAGTAATGAGTGGCAGAATCAGTGGTGTGCAGGCACTGATTAGAGAATCAGCCAAAAATCCATGTTTTTATGTCCCTTGCTTTACACACAGATTACAGCTGGTGATAACCCACACTGCTGGTTGCTTACCAGAGGTAGCCGAGTTTTTTAACTTGATTTCAGGCCTGATAAACTTCATCCGTTAGTTCAACCTTACACCATGACATCTTTCTAGACTTCCAAAGGGACAGGAAATTGCCAGTTCTTGAGCTTCCCAAAGTGTGCCAGCACAAATGGGAATACAACCATAATGCCCTTAAGGCAATTTTCAAACGGTATGAGATCCTGACAGAAACTCTTGAAGATTTGTCTATCCATGGACGCTCTGGTGAAGAGAAGGCCTTAGCTTATGAACTTCAGCAATCTTTGAATAAATTTGAGACTGTTTTCTTACTGATTAATTTCACTTAAATTTTTGACATTACAACCCCACTTTCAAAGGTTTGGCAGAGTGAGGATATGGATCTTGCTGCAGCAGTTAACATGGCACAGGAAACAATGAAAGTTCTGAAAGATAGAAGAACTTCAGATGACCATTTCAATACCATTTGGGAAAAGGCAGTTAAATTGCTGCAGGAAGAAACATAACTGTAGCTCAGCAACAACCTTCAAGTTCAAGAAGGCAAAGGAAGCCATCGTCACGGTTGTTAGGATCCATTGTAACTGAAACCATAGGCCAACGAGACACCTCTGAGAGAGATGAAGACCCTAAATCTCACTGTAAAAGATGTCTTTACTATCCCATCCTAGACAAGGTACTCGTTGAATTTGGGCACAGGTTTGATGACAAAGAGCATTCTACTTGGTGTATCTGCTTGTCATCCTTCGTCCCCGAACTTTCTAAATGAAAATTATTTGAAATATCTTGCTGACCAATGTGACATTGAAAGTGAGAGCCTCCATGCAGAAGTTCTTGTTGCTCAGAAAACATTAACGATGCAAAATCCATCTCTGGTGCTTTAGACAAACTAAAGCCTCTAAAGCAAGGTTTCACCACACTCTGGACTTTAATGCATTTGGCTCTCACTTTCCCTGTCAGTAATGCTAAATGTGAACGATCATTCTCTGTACTGAAGCTTGTCAAAACGTACCTCAGGGCAACAATGGGTCAGAAACGGACTGACCAGTCTAGGTACAATTTCAATTGAAAAAGGTGGTGGATTCACTCGATCTTGATGTAGTAGTTGACAAATTTGCCTCTCTTCCAATACTGTCACAATCAAACTCGGAGAATCCACCAAACGGCAGTTGCCCCTAACTCTTACTTAACATGGACCATAAGTGGTCAGGGATTAACCCCTTCAGCACCAGGGTTACGATGATCACACAGTCCTGCAGTACATACCACTGTACCGTCGTCCTGGTGCTGTAGTGTTTTTTTACAAAGGATTACAAAGGAAACACAAACAGCAACAGACCGATAGGTCCTTACAAGGCTGTTTGCTTTAACTACACTACACTAACTAGATGATAAGAGAGAAAGGATAGGAAAGTAGAAGGCTCCTCCCCACCCACCCATCCCTCCAGCCGAAGCTGGCCGGAAATGAAGTGATACCATGCAGTATAGAAAAACTGCATGGAATTTGTGAGGAAAGTTGAAAGCTGTAATCTATGGCTAACTACTACTAGTTTGTGGGGGTAGGTTTAGTGCTTGATAGATAGGTCATGTTATGTGTGTTTTGTAATGGTGTGAACACAGTGTGGAGGTTCAAGGGTGGTGCGGCAGCCTTGCCTGGCGCTTTCTTGGGAGGCAGCAGTCAATCAGGCCCCAGCTCCGTTCAATCCACTGCGGATTGTGTACTTTCCATGTAGGACGCCGTACACTTCAATGCCTCCTGCAGCAGTGACCCCTGGTACCTTAAATCCCGATGGTGGTCACTAACTGACAGGACCCTTACTGGTCCACAACCCGTCACAGGTCGAGAGTAGTAGTGGTAACCGTTAACTCGGGGCTATCTGTGTGTGTTATGAGGTCTATGTAGTGTTGGTGTAGGCTCAGTGTGGAAGTTCAAGGGTGGTGCGGCAGCCTTGCCTGGCGCTTTCTTGGGAGGCAGCAGTCAATCAGGCCCCAGCCTCCGTTCAATCCACTGCGGTAGTGCACTTTCCAAGTAGGACGCCGTGCACTTCAATGCCCCCTGCAGCAGTGACCCCTGGTATATAAATCCCGATGGTGGTCACTAACTGACAGGGCCCTTACTGAACCACAGCCCGTCACAGGTCAAAAGTTGTAGTAGTGACCGTTTACTCGGGGCTGTCTGAGACGTGTGGGAGGGGTTGTGTAGACGCGACTCGCAATCATTTTACGCAATGAGAGTAAGTATCAGAGGCCCGCGAGATAAATTTATTATTCCGAGATAAACAGTGACAACCGGGGATTTGATATGAAATATTTATCGAGGCGATTTTTAAATGATTCTATTGTATTTGAGTTTACTACGTCTGACGGCAGCCCATTCCATACGTTTACAACACAGTTTGTGAAGAATTACTTTGCTTCGTTCGTTAAAAACCGTTTCCTGCTTATCTTTAATCCGTTGTTTCTAGTTGGGCTTGACCGGTCTAGCGTGAAAAGATTTTCTGGGACTACGTTCGTAAATCCATTGAAGATTTTAAAGACTTCGATGAGGTCACCTCTTATCCTTCGTTTTGTTAGTGGGAATAAGTTAAGTTCTTTGAGCCGATTTTCGTACGATTTATTACGCAATCTAGGTATCATTTTGGTTACTCTGCGCTGTATTTTTTCTAGTTTATCTATGTCCTTTTTATAATAAGGTGACCAGAACTGCACACAGTATTCTAGATGGGGGCGAACAAGCGAGTTAAAAAGAGTGAGTATAACTTTTTCAGATTTGAAACTGAAAGTTCGTCCAATAAAGCCAACCAATTTATTTGCAGTTTTTACTACCTCTATAATTTGGTTATTCGGTTTGAGATCTTTCGAGATTATAACGCCTAAATCTTTTCTTTATCAACACTTGTTAGTTGGAAATCGTTCATCACGTAACTTTTATGAGGGTTGTTATTACCGATATGTAGTACATGACATTTGTCAAGGTTGAAATTCATTTGCCATGTTTTTGACCATTCTGTTAACGTGTTTAAGTCGTTTTGTATGAGTCGGCGCTGAGATTCTGTAGAGGCTATGTTTGTGATTTTCGTGTCATCAGCAAATTTCGATATCTTGCATGTGATTCCCTCGTCAATGTCATTTATGTATATTAAGAACAGGATAGGTCCGAGAACTGATCCTTGAGGAACACCACTAAAGGTGTTTAAGGTAGTGGGAGCCAGGGTAAGGCAGTGGGAGGCAGGGTAACACAGGACGGGAGGCAGGTTAACACAGTGGGAGGCAGGTTAAGGCAGTGGGTGGCAGGGTAACACAGGACGGGAGGCAGGTTAAGGCAATGGGAGCCAGGGTAAGGCAGTGGGTGGCAGGGTAACACAGGACAGGAGGCAGGTTAACACAGTGGTAGGCGGGTTAAGGCAGTGGGAGCCAGGGTAAGGCAGGGGGAGCCAGGGTAAGGCAGTGGGAGGCAGGGTAACACAGGACGGGAGGCATGTTAACACAGTGGTAGGCAGGTAAAGGCAGTGGGAGCCAGGGTAAGGCAGTGGGAGGAAAGGGCCCACACAGGACGGGAGGCATGTTAACACAGTGGTAGGCAGGTAAAGGCAGTGGGAGCCAGGGTAAGGCAGTGGGAGGCAAGGCAACACAGGACGGGAGGCAGTTAACACAGTGGTAGGCAGGTAAAGGCAGTGGGAGCCAGGGTAAGGCAGTGGGAGGCAGGGTAACACAGGACGGGAGGCAGGTTAACAGAGTGGGAGGCAGGTTAAGGCAGTGGGTGGCAGGGTAACACAGGACGGGAGGCAGGTTAACACAGGACGGGAGGCAGGTTAAGGCAGTGGGAGCCAGGGTAAGGCAGTGGGTGGCAGGGTAACACAGGACGGGAGGCAGGTTAACACAGGATGGGAGGCAGGTTAAGGCAGTGGGAGCCAGGGTAAGGCAGTGGAGGCAGGGTAACACAGGACGGGAGGCAGGTTAACACAGTGGTATGCAGGTTAAGGCAGTGGGTGCCAGGGTAAGGCAGAGGGAGGCAGGTTAAATCGGCTTTTAGTTACTTTATCATGATCATGTACTTTATTCTGTTTAACAACAGTATCCCATGTACCTGTTTTTGTGCAATAAGGGAAATACCTTGAATATATTGTAAGTTTTATATATATATATTTTTTTTCATTATCAAGATAAAACCTTACTGAGAAACAAACCAAAAACATACATTGTGCAATTCCTTTGTGTTTTGTTAGTGGAGAGAGAAAAATGGCAATTTTATTATTTTGTATAAACAGAATAAAAATTTTCTTCATATTATCAAATTTAGTTAATACTAGCCGCAAAGCCGCCCTCTGGGCGGAACTTTTTGGCTAGCTCCTGCGGAGGGCTATTGGTGGGCCTTCGGCCCACCAAAAAACAGACTCTTCAGATAGCCCTTCTAACTTTCCTGAAATCATGGATGTAGAAATGTATATATTAACGCCTTACCCATCACCCCCCACTCATTCACTCACCCATTACCCATCTCCCCCCCCACCCATTCACTCACCCATTACCCATCACCACACACCCATTCATTCACCCATTACCCATCACCCCCCACCTATTCCCTCACCCATCACCCCCCCCCCCCCATTCATTCACCCATCACCCCACACCCATTACCCATCACCCCACCCATTCACTCACCCATTACCCATCACCCTACATCAAGGTTTCCTCAATTCTCGCAACCCACTTTTTTTCACAATTCTCGCTAATAGGCTACTAAAAAAAAAAAAAAAAGTTATCGGATCATTCCATAAGTGGGCTGAAAACCTTCCCCTGGTCGACCTGGTTCCAAAACTGTGCCATATGATGGGATTCCGCCACGGGGGGCGGAACCTATACCACACACACACACACTTTCGCTTATATTATTATAGATGGTATGATGCATGGTATAGCTCTATTAATTCATGTGTCATGTAATTAAAGCTTAATTCCACTTTCGTCTCTTTTTTGGGCCTCAAAATTACCCTGGAACTGATTAATTTTCAAAATTACCCTCCGACCCACCAGCTGGATAGGCTCGCTGCGCTCGCCCATCACCACCCCGGGGCTAAAGCCCCCCCCAAATTTTTTTCGCTAAAAAAACGTGAAAAAAAAGTGCTAGTGTGACGCCGCCTTTAAAGGCGGCGTCACACTAGCACTTTTTCCGTCTAGTTAGTCGAACTCCGTTGGTTTTTTCTCGCTCTGACTAGTTAGTCCGTCTAAATCAGTCAGTCTGAGGCAGTCGCTCGTGATTGTCTTTGTATGCAAAGTTGAATAAACTTTCTTAGTCAAATCAAAATCCATAGTGATTATTTTAAAGATATTAAATATAAATTAGTAATTTTTTTGCAAATTATAATTTAATACGTTTAAAGTATTAAAAATATTCAAGTGACTATTGTCATGTAGATACATTTAAAAGCCGGTTTTCTATATAACAGCCAACAGTCCTCGCATGACTCTATTAAAAAGATTTACTACAAGAGTCAACTCCCAAACATACCCTAAACACACAGTGGTGTTAAGAATTATGAATGTTTAGAGTGTGGGAAAAGATTTACTAAAAAGAGTGACCTCACCACACACACCCTGACACACAGTGGTGTTAAGAATTATGAATGTTTAGGTGTGGGAAAAGATTTACTACAAAGAGGACCTCACCACACACCCCTGACACACAGTGGCGTTAAGAATAATGAATGTTTAGAGTGTGGGAAAAGATTTACTACAAAGAGTGACCTCACCACACACACCCTGACACACAGTGGTGTTAAGAATTATGAATGTTTAGAGTGTGGGAAAAGATTTACTACAAAGAGTGACCTCACCACACACCCTGACACCAGTGGTGTTAAGAATTATAAAATGTTTTGAGTGTGGGAAAAGATTTACTAGAAAGAGTGCCCCTCACCATACACACCCTGACACACAGTGGTGTTAAGAATTATAATGTTTAGGTGTGGGAAAAAATTTGCTACAAGGGGTCACCTCACCACACACACCCTGACACACAGGGGGTGTTGAGAATTATGAATGTTTAGAGTGTGGGAAAAGATTTACTACAAAGAGTGACCTCACCAGACATACCTTGACACACAGTGGTGTTAAGAACCTGAATCCCAGAGTGTGGAAAAGGTTTTATACCCGTTTGAACTCACCAAAGAAAACACCCTGACATACAGTGGTGTTAAGAATTATGAATGTTTAGAGTGTGGGAAAAGATTTGCTAGAAAGAGTCAGCTCACCAAAAAACACCCTGACACACAGTGGTGTTAAGAATCATGAATCCTAGAGTGTGGGAAAAGATTTACTACAAAGAGTGACCTCACCTCACACACCCTGACACACAGGGGGTGTTAGAATTTGAATGTTTAGAGTGTGGGAAAAGATTTACTAAAAAGGGTTGACATCACCATACACACCCTGACACACAGTGTGTTAAGAATATGAATGTTTAAGTGTGGGAAAAGAATTTACTACAAAGAGTGACCTCACCACACACCCTGACACAGTGGTGTTAAGAATTATGAATGTTTAGTGTGGGAAAAGTTTACTAGAAAGAGTGACCTCACCATACCACCCTGACACACAGTGGTGTTAAGAATTATAATGTAGGGGTGGGAAAAAATTTGCTACAATGGGTCACCTCCCCCACACACACCCTGACACACAGTGGTGTTGAGAATTATGAATGTTTAGAGTTTTGGGAAAAGATTTACTACAAAGAGTGACCTGACCAGACACACCCTGACACACATTTGGTGTTAAGACCATGAATGCCTAGAGTGTGGGAAAAGGTTTATACCCTTCTGAACTCACCAGACACACCCTGACATACAGTGGTGTTAAGAATTATGAATGTTTAGAGTGTGGGAAAAGATTTGCTAAAAAGAGTCAGCTCACCAAACACACCCTGACACACAGTGGTGTTAAGAATTATGAATGTTTGAGTGTGGGAAAAGTTTACTACAAGAGTGTCCTCCCATACACACCCTGACACACAGTGGTGTTAGAATTATAAATGTTTAGAGTGTGGGAAAAGATTTACTACAAAGAGTGACCTCACCTCACACACCCTGACACACAGGGGTTTGTTAAGAATTATAAATGTTTAGAGTGTGGGAAAAAGATTTGCTACAATGGGTCACTTACCTCACACACCCTGCCCCTGACCCCAGTGGTGTTAAGAATTTTTGAATGTTTAGAGTGTGGGAAAGATTTGCTACAATGGGTCACCTCACCACACACACCCTGACACACAGTGGTGTTAAGAATTATGAATGTTTGGGAGTGGGGGAAAAGATTTACTACAAAGATTGACCTCACCACACACACCCTGAAAACACAGTGGGTGTTAAGAATCATGAATTTGCCTCCTAACCAAACCCAAAAACTTAAGCTCACTTATTCTGAATTTAGAAAATTCATTGCACAAAAAACAAACATAAAGGCACGGGAAAAAGCACAGCTAAAGAAAGGGCAATACAAGTAATAATACCTACATTCCTATTTCGGTAACTATGTTTTTGGGTGCATAATCCGCATTAGTTGGGGGGCTCCAAAGCCTTTCAGCTTACTTTTTTTTACGATGTCATGAAAGAAATTGTTTTTATTACAACTTAATGCATTACAAGGCACGTAATTATAGCCGTCGGTAATAATGGACGAGAGTTTTCGCGGTCGTTTCAGAGACAAAGACTATTTTTTTGGCCTACAATAGGTGCGTGTTGTAATGGAATAGTTTTATTTTGCGCCACGAAAAATAAAAAAATAAAAAAAAAAAATAAAAAAAAAAACCTAACCTTACCTTATATATTTTAATGAAACCTAACCTAACCAGATTTTAATGAAAAACCTAACCTAACCTTATAGGTTTTTAATGAAACATAACCTAACCTTATTTGGTTTTAATGAAACATAACCTAACCTTATAGGTTTTAATGAAACATAATCTTAACCACAAACCACAAAGAACAATGTTTGTTTACAGTCGAACAGCTGACTGGTGAGGACTAGCTCGTGGGCCACCGTCGGGTTAGGACGTACTGCTCTGTGGACTAGACATTTCACCGGCACCGGTTGGGTTGGGGTGCGCGCGCCCCCTGTCGGCTCGTTAAACATTAGGTTTTAGTGCCTTCTCCCCGTCCACTGTGTTCCCTGGTCCTGCCGTCCTTCGGCGGCCTTGGCCGCCGCCACGCCTGGGTCTTTGCCTGGGTATCGGGGCGACATTGACGTAGACCGGAATTCCCTGCTCTCTCCAAACAGCGCGGCCCGCCGTCCCCCCCCAGGGAAGCCCGGTTTTGATGATATAAAGGGTTGCCAATTTTAAAAGGTTGCCAGGGGGGAGATGCTGAGAAGTGCCATAGAGGTAAGGCGAAAAGAGCGCCTTCCCGTCTTCAGGCGCTTTTGTAACGGCCCGGCTAAGGCACCCACTAAAGCCATGTACCAGGGCGAAAGTTCAGGCGCTTTGCACTGCCTTACACCTCCAAGCCTATGGCGTGGGCGTGGTCCGAGAACCTACTAGCCAATCACGTTGCCTTCTGAGCGTGCTTAGGCAGCTTCGAAACCAATCCAAGGCTTGAACACGTCTCTGCTGGGAAACAAGGAATGTTGCCCCCTCCCTCCCTAACCAAGCACTTATGGCAAGGACACACCGCTCTCCCCCGCCAAAAGCTGTTTCCATCACAAGTTTGACGTTCAACGCAGGTTTTGACCACTTATTATTTTTGCATTAGGACGTGGGCCCTACACCATGATAATCGTTAAGGTGTGCCGATTCCGGGGCAGTGAGTGAAAATTTAATGCAAGCAAAATTCCAGGAAAAAAGGAGAAGATGAATAAAAAAAGGTGAAAAAAAAAATTTTATACAAAGATTTCATTTTGCTCTCATTATCTTATTAAAAGGTATAGTTTACTGCAAGTTTTTATGCATTTATGATATGCACTAATGTCTCGGAAGATGATGGTATTTCAGCTGTCCTAAATATCATCTGGTAGTATGATAATACCGTATAATAGTACAACATTTTAGTGGCGGGCGGGGCACCTGCCGCCCGCCGCCGCCCCACCAACACACAACACCCAAAATTCTTATCACCAGCATATAACACCCTATAATGCCGCATTAGTCTTGCACGATCAATTCATACACCCTTGCAACACTATTAATCGTTAAACACCCAAATTTTTACGTTTGTAGAAACTGAAACAAGGCTGTATTTGCTTTATAAACAGAAGATGAATGTCTGTCAAAGGCCCCCCAGGGAGCTCACATAAGTCAGGGTCTGACCCTGCCTTAGTTTTCAGCGCCTTTAGCGGTGCCACTAAGGCAGCAATCTCGACTGAGCATTGCGGTGGGAGGGCGTTTTTGCCTTAAACCACAGGCACCCTAGTGGATAGGGCGCCCTAGCTCACTCTCAGCATCCCGGCCCCAGCCCCTACCTTGCGCATGCGCGGAAAAGCGCAAACCCTTTTTTATCGTTGTTACGGGGATATATTTGTTTTCCCCCGATAAATAGTGTCCCAAAACACAAGTATTTATTTTCTCATGTAGGTCATTTATTTATACAGTCAGTGATAACTTCGTCATAGACCACTATACAGTGGTATATATGCTTCTTTACATCTTATTTTCCATGTAGCTATGTGGCGATGAATGTGGTACCCTGATAAATAGTGTCACCAAAACACAAATTTTTATTTTTTTCTCATGTAGGTCATTTCCCAGCAAACATTGTTATGACGAGCCGGCATCAAATTAGTGTCGGCAAATCACAAACGGCATATTGGCATTGAGTCGGGAAACCGTAATGAAGTTATCGGCCTGGCTGCGGACCAACAAAATTGTGCGTTGATGTTTGCACCCCGGGCCTGTGTCGGTTAAATTACGTTTTTTGTGTCAGATCTGTGTCGGCAATCCGTAACCAAACTATTGCCACTACTGAGCCACAAACGGCCAACATAGCATCTAAATCGTGCCACAAGCGGGCCAACACAGCAATTGAATCGTGCCACAAGCAGGCCGATTTAGCATCCAAATAATGCCACAAGCGGGCCTACACAGCAACTGAATCGTGCCACAAGCAAAGGCCTCTTCCATTTGCGACATTTCAAGAACCAGTTCACGGAACCCAAGAATTCAGGCGTTCCATTTTGCGCACGAAAACCTGGGTCCGAGGCAAAGCGTGTAGTGACTCAGCAAAACCCGTGAACTTTCTCTACTCACATTGGGAGGTCGGTAGCTTGGGTAGAGTTTTCAGTTCATAACAAACAATGGTCGCCTTGGGCCCTATTTATCTTATCGTGAAGGGTTTTCCGCATGCACGAGTCGGAGAGGATGTCAGACGGCATAAAAGAGGCATACATGGCTGATGGAGGCCATGCGTTCCCGCGATCTTAAACTTGATATGATCCCTTCACATAGCAGCTAGCTGAGTTATATCTCATCGTTATCTCTCTAGTTATCTCTCTAGTTCTCTCTCTCTCTCTCTCTCTCTCTCTCTCTCTCTCCTCTCTCTCTCTCTCTCTCTCTCTCTCCTCTTCTCTCTCTCTCCTCTCTCTCTCTCTCTCTCTCTCTCTCTCTCTCTCGTTATCGCTCTCTCTCTCTCGTTATCGCTCTCTCTCTCTCTCGTTATCTCTCTCTCTCTCTCGTTATCTCGTTATCTCTCTCTCTCTCCTCTCTCCTCCTCTCTCTTCTCTCTCTCTCTCTCTCTCTCTCTCGTTCTCTCTCTCTCTCTCTCTCTCTCTCTCTCTCTCTCTTAAATTGCCTCGCCAGCTGAGTATTTTTTTTGTAAAACAAAAAACGGGGTTTTTGCGTTCCGTGACACACGAACCCAACCCTGAACCCAGAACCCAACCCTGAAGAAACCAAGAACCCAACCCTGAAATACTGAAGAACTGGTTCATGCAACTTGGGCACAAATGGAAGAGGCCTCAAGCCAACATAGCAACTGAATCGTTTTAACCGTTCCTACTGTCGCTGTTGTGCGAAATGTTGTCGACACGCGAACTCCTATAGACCACTCCATATATCTCTATTATTTCACTGGTTGTACAGTTTAACTGCTGCCCTGATGCATGTTACAGGTGAAATTGAGTCACTAGCATTCCATGAGAACACTTACAAGTAATCAGTTACTCAAAAGCTTAAAATATCCATGTCAAAAAGTTCAAACAGGTGTTGTATCAGGTATAATTATTATCCTTTGTCTGTATACCAGTGCATCTAACAACTCTCATAAAATATTCATTGTCTCAGTACCATGTAACATATTTCAGGGCAGCAGTAAAACTGTAAAACATGGAAATCAAAGAATATACTTAGGTATCATACGAGGTTAAGCTTTTTCTCATTGATTTGCATGTTTTTTACAGCTTTACTGCTGCCCTGAAACATGTTACAGGGTACTACTCTTAATACTAACCAAAACTTGGCTCTTCTGGCAGGTAACTTGGTGACCTTACTCGAGCAGCTGGGCGTCTGCCATGCTAAGATGGGTGGACTAAGGCATCATTGATATCCTTAAAGTAATCGTCCAGACCATTTCATCATTCCTGATTTAATGCAATCAAATCATAGCCATTAACGAGTATATCAACAATACGTCGTCACTTTTTTTATCCAGTCAGCCGTTTTTAAATAATCCGCAATCAAAATCTGCAAATTCCCCGAGTTTTCAAAAACAACTCAAGGTTTGCAGACGCTCATGCTCAGGCTCGGTGACGTAGCATCAGGGAGGCTACTCTTCCCGCGCTTGATCAGAGAAGCACGTAAACACAGAGATAAATATAGTACTTGAAGATATTTGGGTGTTTCTGATAGATTTTTTTTGCTATATGCCACATGCATGCATCCTTTATGGGTGCAGCAAGACAGCTGTGCCTTTCGAGAAAAGTTTGCACACGGAAAGGAGTGGCGTGTGTAGGGTGATACACGCCTATAGTGTTGGGGCGAGCAGTTGTGTTGAGAAACGGTGTGTAGTGTACACAGCGGGTGAAAGACTGGGTGAGAGTGTGCAGCGCGACTAGTCGCCTACCCAGTGTGTGGGTTAATTGGGACGACGAGTGTGAGGTGAGTCTGTGTACACGGTGTGCTGGACAAGGGCGGCGCCCCCCCCCGTAAGACAGTGACTCAGTCCAACACCATACCAGACCAGGTGGCCCTGTTAGACAGGGACGCCAGGACTGGCAGCAGGGTGGACCACCACGACTGTGAGGCTTTGCCTCTTAACAAGACCAAGTAAACCAAATAAACCAGTTGTGGAGTGGGCGTGCCCTGTGGTGAGAGACCCTGTGGTGGTGTGGCTGTCACACTTTCTGCCTTCCCGCCCGCATATTTTCCAACTCTATGCTGTAGTTAATGCTAGTATGTGGTTTCCGAGTAATGACGTTTGACTGTAGCTCCTAAACTAACCATAGGATTTTCTCGAAAGTACCTTCATTGTGATTCCCACACACACATGGTTTAACCTTATTTACCAATCCATGTTTTGGAGAAGTGCCAGGTCCTCCTGCTGAACCTCAGGCTCTGCTAAACACCTGTTCATCCACCTCGTACTCGAGCTCAAACATATAGGATCCCATGACAATCTGAGGTTCGTTTTTCCTCGTAGTATACGCGACCAGCGTCATTTCTTTCGGTGTCAGATTGAGCATCGTACTCTAGATCTGTCACAGCGACAGATTCACTGTCTGACACCGAAGTACAATCGCTCATCATAACATTTGCCGACAGGTGTCAGACAGAGTGTCTGCGGGCGTCCCTGTTCTGACGTCATAATACAGTCGTAGCCCTGTTGGAGGGAAGATTTTTTTTTTTCGCGCGCTTTTTACAAAAGTCGTGTTTTTACGGAAAAAAGGGCCTGGAAATCAATTATTTTTGGTGGATTAGGTGTTTTGAATGTACATTCAACATAATTCGGCAAAAAAAAATTGGGTCTGGACGATTACTTTAAGTCCCAGGTAACTGTCCACATGAGTACCTATAATAAAATATTAATCTTAACAAAACTAACAATTTTGCTCTGGTTATGTAATGGCCACTAGTAACAACTTTAAGACATTAGCAGATGGGTCCACGAGTTTTTAGAAAATAAGTGCTCAAATCACAGATAATTTCACTAATGGCATATTTTAACATCATGTTGAGGAACTTGTCCAGAATGACTCATTAACTCTTTGTGCAGAGTAATATAGTTATATTGGTTTTCCTAACATGCAGAAATTCAAGATGTGTTACATTAACCATACATTTCACCAGAAGTCTAAATTTTCCGACACTATTTCAAGTTCAAATAACAAGAGAAAAAAGAAAAAGGAGAACGACACGTATGGGCAATAAGGTTGCACCGAGATAGTGACAACAGAAACACAAAGAGGAAACGGCTAGGAGTAAAAGTGGACGAGGACTGCGCGGTCATTTTCTGAGACACTGGTTAATAATAATAATAATAATAATTTTATTATCGCCCTGAGGCATACAGACAAAAAAAAATAACAAGACAAGGAGTTAACTTAAGCACACACAAAAAACAAAAACAAAAACAAAAAAAAAAAAAAATCCTTGCCTAAAATTAGTGGTTATGCGGAAGTGGATTAATACTGTACAGTATATTGAGCAAAAAATAATATTAAAAACGTAAGTGGTAACGGCGGTAGCGACCGCGCAGTTCTCGTCCATTGTAACCGGGTAGGAGTTTTAGGGATCATCTCCCCTTCCACTTTATAAAATTACGTTTTAGAGGTATCTGTGAAGGTCTGGAGGAAAAAAGACCACTAATAAGGATTTTTTCTATCCCATTTTGGCTCTAACAATGTGTATAATGCAAGTATTAACACAATTTTGTATCTTTCCCCATGAAGGAGACTTGAATTACGAGTGGCTGTCACACAAGATTAACGCTTCTAATTGGTCAGTGGAACGCTGCATACATCGTTTTATACGAGTAGATGTATGTACACCTACTGTGTGCCTTGAACAAGCTAGATATTGCCTGACAAAAATACGACTTTTCAGGTTTCAAGCCTGAGACAGCCAAAAATACGACTTTTCAGGTTTCAAGCCTGAGACAGCCAAAAATACGACTTTTCAGGTTTCAAGCCTGAGACAGCCAAAAATACGACTTTTCAGGTTTCACGCCTGAGACAGCCAAAAATACGACTTTTCAGGTTTCAAGCCTGAGACAGCCAAAAATACGACTTTTCAGGTTTCAAGCCTAGACAGCCAAAAATACGACTTTTCAGGTTTCACGCCTGAGACTGCCAAAAATACGACTTTTCAGGTTTCACGCCTGAGACAGCCAAAAATACGACTTTTCAGGTTTCAAGCCTGAGACAGCCAAAAATACGACTTTTCAGGTTTCACGCCTGAGACAGCCAAAAATACGACTTTTCAGGTTTCACGCCTGAGACAGCCAAAAATACGACTTTTCAGGTTTCACGCCTGAGACAGCCAAAAATACGACTTTTCAGGTTTCACGCCTGAGACAGCCAAAAAATACGACTTTTCAGGTTTCACGCCTGAGACAGCCAAAAATACGACTTTTCAGGTTTCATGCCTGAGACAGCCAAAATACGACTTTTCAGGTTTCACGCCTGAGACAGCCAAAAATACGACTTTTCAGGTTTCAAGCCTGAGACAGCCAAAAATACGACTTTTCAGGTTTCAACCTGAGACAGCCAAAAATATGACTTTTCAGGTTTCAAGCCTGAGACAGCCCAAAATACGACTTTTCAGGTTTCACGCCTGAGACAGCCAAAATAACACCGCATTTTTAAGCATTTTCCTGCTGTTTTTCCATAAAAATCTCTACTCACACAATCACATCACAGCACTACGTACCTTGTAGGCCTGTCTGACATCCTCTCAGACTCGTGCATGCGGAAAACCCTTCACGATAAGATGAAATAGGGCCCAAGGCGGCCATTGTTTGGTATGAACTGAAAACTCTACCGACCTCTCGATGTGAGTTCAAGGGTTTTTGCTGAGTCACTACGCACGTTCGCCTCGGACACAGGTTTTCGTGCGCAAATGGAACGCCTGAGTTCTTGGGTTCCGTGAACTGGTTCCTGAAATGTCGCAAATGGAAGAGGCCTTATAATGTGTGTGCACCCCTAGGAAGAGAGGCATCATAATTTTGTCCCGAGGACTGCTAACAACGAATTTACAGTTGTGTGAGAAATCTGATAATCACCAGCCCACTGACGCAACTGGCCTTGTGCATTTTCTGATGAAGTAATTGAAGGCTTTCTTGAATGACACCCCAATCTATTATAATCAGAAGCCTCCCCTTCATCACTTGAGAAGAGTTCAGTTTTATCTCCCAAAACTGGAGAAGTATACCCGGACCACTTAAAACTGTCCAGTAATGGTTTATCTACACTTAAACACTTTGACTCCACTATCAACAGCCTCCTCTCCATCACATGACCACAGCTCTGTTCATTAGTGGAATTTTCTAAGAAGAAAGTTTCAATAAGAGGAATTGTCACATCACCTGACTCAAAGAGCCACAAGCTTCAGATGAAGGGAAACTTTGGGGTTTTCTACTCCCTGTCTGTGCTGAGCAAAATATGGATAGTTTCGAAATTTTTTTTTTTAGCTTTTCTGGCTAATGTCCACTTTGATGACTTCATGATTGATAAATGGCCTCTTAGAGCTTACAATTTGACCATGTCTTGATGTTTTCTGGAGGGTTGTAATCTTTGTTCTTGGTACTGGTATAGGAAATTATCTATTTGACCGTATTCACCCTGGTCCTCATAGTCAGTCCTGTGACTATCCTCAAAGTGGACATTAAATTCGGTGATTTTTATTTCTTATTTCTTATTTTTTATTTTTGAAAACTATGGGTTTATAACTATTTTTTCCTGGACTACAATAGGTGATTTTTATAGTGAAGATAGTTTTTTTTTTGCGCATACCCATAGTTTAAAAAATAAAAATTTAAATAAAAATCACCGAATTTTATGGTACCGTTTCCATTAAAAACACTATCTCCATCAGAAAAAAACACTGAAACTTTGCCGGGAAAAATTTGGGCAGGGTTTTATAGGTTTTAATGAAACCTAACCTAAAACCCTTTTAGGTTTTAATGAAACCTATAAGGTTAGGTTGGAATACTTTGTGGTTAAGGTTAGGTTAGGTTTCATTAAAACATATAAGGTTAGGTTAGGTATACTTTGTGGTAAGTTTCAGGAAAATCTTAATAACAAGGGCTCCACGCTAAGCTGACCCAAATGTTGGCTCTACGTATTATACTTACTGTCCTTAACACATCTGTTTAGATTTTAATGAGTGCCAATCCTTACTTTGCCTACATGGCCGATATTAAATTTCAGGTTTAGAGTAGGTTAGGTTAGGGCAGGTTAGGTTAGGGCAGGCTAAGTTAGGGCAGTTTAGGATAGGTTAGTGCACAGCATGAGGGGCTCGAGGAGGGGTACTAGGTTAGGTCTGTAGTTTTGTCATCTTTAGAATAAAGGCTGAACCTCCTCTTCTTCTTCTTCTTCTTATAGCCAACAAGCTTGGGGACATGGTGGAAACCAGGGTTTTTGGGTGGGGAGCACACATATAAGGGAAATATGGCCCCGATAAAGTCTGAACTAGGGAAATTTCCCTAGTTTAAGGATTTTTTTGTGAGGGGCCATATTTCCCTTATGTGTGTGCTCCCTCACCCAAAAACCCCGGTTTCCCACCATGTCCCCAAGCTTGTTGGCTATAAGAAGAAGAAGAAGAAGATAGGGGGTGGAGTCTTTGTTTTTAAAGTAGTCGTCCAGACCCAAATTTTTTTTGCCGAATTATGTTGAATGTACATTCAAAACACCTAATCCACCAAAAATAATTGATTTCCAGGCCATATTTCCGTAAAAACACGACTTTTGTAAAAAGCGCGCGAAAAAAAAAATCTACCCTCCAACAGGGCTACGACTGTTATTGATGACGTCAGAACAGGGACGCCCGCAGACACTCTGTCTGACACCTGTCGGCAAATGTTATGATGAGCGATTGAACTTCGGTGTCAGACAGTGAATCTGTCGCTGTGACAGATCTAGAGTACGATGCTCAATCTGACACCGAAAGAAATGACGCTGGTCGCGTATACTATGAGGAAAACGAACCTCAGATTGTCATGGGATCCTATATGTTTGAGCCCGAGTACGAGGTGGATGAACAGGTGTTAGCAGAGCCTGAGGTTCAGCAGGAGGACCTGGCACTTCTCCAAAACATGGATTGGTAAGTAAGGTTAAACCATGTGTGTGTGGGAATCACAATGAAGGTACTTTCGAGAAAATCCTATGGTTAGTTTTGGAGCTACAGTCAAACTAATTCCTCGGAAACCACATACTAGCATTAACTACAGCAAAGAGTTGGAAAATATGCGGGCGGGAAGGCAGAAAGTGTGACAGCCCACACCACCACAGGGCCGCCCACGCCCACTCCACAACTGGTTTACTTGGTTTACTTGGTCTTGTTAAGAGGCAAAGCCTCAGTCGTGGTGGTCCATCGCTACCCTCACTACACACCGTTTCTCAACACAACTGTTCGCCCCAACACACTATAGGCGTGAATCACCACACGCCACTCCGCCACTCCACTCCTACACACGCCACTCCTTTCCGTGTGCAAACTTTTCTCGAAAGGCACAGCTGTCTTGCTGCACCCATAAAGGATGCATGCATGTGGCATATAGCAAAAAAAATCTATCAGAAACACCCAAATATCTTCAAGTACTATATTTATCTCTGTGTTTACGTGCCTCTCTGATCAGAGCGGGAAGATGAGCCTCCCTGATGGTACGTCACGGAGCCTGAGCCTGAGACGTCTGCAAATCTTGAGTGCGTTTTGAGAACTCGGGGAATTTGCAGATTTGATTGCGGATTATTTAAAAACGGCTGACTGGATACAAAAAGTGACGACGTATTGTTGATATACTCGTCAATGGCTATGATTTGACTGCATTAAATCAGGAATGATGAAATGGTCTGGACGACTACTTTAAGATTTACCAAGAGTCATTAAAACCTATAAGGTTAGGTTAGGTTTCATTAAAACCTATAAGATTAGGTTAGGTTTAATTAAAACCTATAAGACCCCGACTCATTTTTCATGGCCAAGTTTTAGTGCTTTTTCTGATGGAGATACAGTGTTTTTCATGGAAACGGTACCATAAAATTCGGTGATTTTTATTTTTTATTTTTGAAAACTATGGGTTTGCGCAAAATAAAACTATCTCCATTAGAAAAATCACCTATTGTAGGCCAGGAAAAAATAGTCGGTGTCTCTGAAAACGACCGCGAAGTCCTCGTCCATTATTACCGCTAGCGGGGCATCAATTTCACGTAAAAATCACAGCAATGGTAGCCAGCAGGCATCAATTTCACGTAAAAATCACAGGCATGGTAGCCAGCAGGCATCAATTTCACGTAAAAATCACAGGCATGGTAGCCAGCAAGGCATCAATTTCACGTTCAAATCACAGGCATGGTAGCCAGCAAGGCATCAATTTCACGTTCAAATCACAGGCATGGTAGCCAGCAGGCATCAATTTCACGTAAAAATCACAGGCATGGTAGCCAGCAAGGCATCAATTTCAAGTAAAAATCACAGGCATGGTAGCCAGCAAGGCATCAATTTCACGTTCAAATCACAGGCATGGTAGCCAGCAAGGCATCAATTTCACGTAAAAATCACAGGCATGGTAGCCAGCAAGGCATCAATTTCACGTTCAAATCACAGGCATGGTAGCCAGCAAGGCATCAATTTCACGTTCAAATCACAGGCATGGTAGCCAGCAGGCATCAATTTCACGTAAAATCACAGGCATGGTAGCCAGCAAGGCATCAATTTCACGTAAAAATCACAGGCATGGTAGCCAGCAAGGCATCAATTTCACGTAAAAATCACAGGCATGGTAGCCAGCAAGGCATCAATTTCACGTAAAATCACAGGCATGGTAGCCAGCAAGGCATCAATTTCACGTTCAAATCACAGGCATGGTAGCCAGCAAGGCATCAATTTCACGTTCAAATCACAGGCATGGTAGCCAGCAAGGCATCAATTTCACGTAAAAATCACAGGCATGGTAGCCAGCAAGGCATCAATTTCACGTAAAAATCACAGGCATGGTAGCCAGCAAGGCATCAATTTCACGTTCAAATCACAGGCATGGTAGCCAGCAAGGCATCAATTTCACGTTCAAATCACAGGCATGGTAGCCAGCAAGGCATCAATTTCACGTTCAAATCACAGGCATGGTAGCCAGCAAGGCATCAATTTCACGTTCAAATCACAGGTGTGGTAGCCAGCCGGACTTACTCAGGAAGGCACAGATGATACGGATGACCGCAGGTCGTCGTGGTGATCGTGGGAACTTGTCGCAATAAGCAGGGTGGCTGTAATCTGTGTTCTTTGATCCTGACGCGTCTGTGCACGAGCGAGTCTTGAAACTATCATGGCCGCCGACGCCACATTTAAAAGGCCACGGCTCCAACCAAGGATAGTACATATATCCTTGGCTCCAACGGTACGTGCCAACACAGCAACATAATATATTCTACTGTTGGAATTTGTTGTATTGTTATAATACTTTACCGTTGTACTTCTGATAAGTCATATATTTGAAAACTTATTTACAGCCAATGTTACTAATAAATACAATGTAACTAGCAAAGGCCGGTTCCCATCAGCCCGCTTGTACGGCCGTCTTACAACAACACCGCTCAACAATGACGTCACCATCATCACCGCTTGAGTGGTATTTGTGGTAACTGGGCACAGTTGGCAACTCCGCTCGAGCGGACACCGCCGAGCGGGAGAGATGACTTGAATTTAACTTTGTACGGCGGCCGTACAGCGGTACGGCGGCCGTACAGCGGTACGGCGGTGCGGTAGACTTTGTTGTGACGTCATTGTGACGTCTTTGTTGTTGTATGGCGGCCGTACAAGCGGGAAGGTGGGAACCGGGCTTAACACAATATAACCAATTACAGTAACAATTAAGCGTGTCACACTACATGTCGTGATCAAAACATGAATAAATAACATATCAGGATGAAGTCAAGGGGCTGAGGACAGAGTTAAAGATTGTGTGGGGCTGAGTCAAGGAAGACTTTGTTGGGGCTGTACAAATTTGTCAATAATTGGCCCGATATACAGTTCCCGCTGCAGGGCCAACATCGGTTTCATCCGATTTGCCGAAACCAGTCGCGCTGCCGCCGGTGCCGATACGTACCCAGCACAAGCCGACACAGGCCCGCATAGCCAATGTTTACTGGGTTATTTATACTAGTCAGTGATAACTTCGATCATAGACCACTGTGGTATAGATACAGTGGTATATATGCTTCTTTACATCTTATTTACCTTATAGCTATGTGGCGATGAATGTGGTACCCTGATAAATAGTGTCACCAAAACACAAGTCATATTATTTTCTTATGTAGGTCATTTATTTATACTAGTCAGTGATAACTTCGATCATAGACCACTGTGGTACATATACAGTGGTATATATGGTGGTTATAATGGAGGAGAGTTTCACGTTCGCTACAGACCTTACTACTCACGTTTTCAAAAAAAAATTTGGCTCAGTATACTGTAGCTACACTACTACTCTACTTGCGCTCAATATTAAAAAAAGATGTATATATTGAAATTATCCTTTTGTTGTCCTCCATTATTACCTATATGCTTCTTTACATCTTATTTACCATGTACCTATGTGGCGATGAATGTGGTACCCTGATAAATAGTGTCACCAAAACACAAGTCATATTATTTTCTCATGTAGGTCATTTATTTATACTAGTCAGTGATAACTTCGATCATAGACCACTGTGGTACAGATACAGTGGAATATATGCTTCTTTACATCTTATTTACCTTGTAGCTATGTGGCGATGAATGTGGTACCCTGATAAATAAGGAAACCAAAACACATGTTATATTATTTTCTCATGTAGGTCATTTATTATACAATTGGTATACATTGTCAAACAACTATTCACCCAGGGAGCAGTGTTTCAGTGCGTATTTTTCTGCAGTGTAGCTACTCGGGCCAAGGGTAGCTGGTCAGATCGCTACACAGGTGTGACGATATAAAGAGTTGCCAATATAAAGGGTTGCATGGCCCCTACTGCGCATGCGCGGAAAAGCGCAACTTTATTTATCGTTGATACGGCGATATATTTGGTTGCCTGATAAATAGTGTCACCAAAACACAAGTATTTATTTTCTCATGTAGGTCATTTATCTATACTAGTCAGTGATAACTTCGATCATAGACCACTATACAGTGGTATATATGTATGGTTCTTTACAGCTTATTTACCATGTACCCAGCAAACACAAAGACGGAGGGCCTCCGGAGGCCCTCCGTATGTCTTATCGGTGGCCCGACGGAAGTGTACGACGTAGAGCCGCTGGGAATTTGCACAGAGGCTCACCGGCGGGCCGCTCCCAGCGGCCCGCCGTAGGGCATATGACCATTTGCCGCTGTTATATTAACTGATTGAGGAATATTTATGGTTATACTTTCTAAGTATATTGCAGATATAGTAATGTTTTAAGGGGAGTTGCACAACCCATTAGCCGATTAATAGACTAATGGGCTGTTCAACACTTGTAAAAACATTACTATATAATGCAATATGCTTAGAAAATTTAACCAGAAATATTCCTGTGTCGTTATCCAGTATACGATAATAAGGAGATTGCTAGGTCATGTTTTCTGCATTCAGGGATAAAATGCCAGCAAAAGTTTGCTCATTTAGGTTAAGTAAGATGCCAAGTCCGGGTTGGGGTTAAAAATTTCCACCGGCGAGAATTCTCGGGGGTTTTTTTGGGAAAAAAACCCCCATGGGATGATTTTCCCAAAAAACCTTCCGGCCTAGGTCTGCCCCCTACCCCCTATTTACTGCGGGTTTCCCCCCTGTGATAGCATCATGGGCATCCCCCGGGGGCCCAAAAGATTTCCTCGGGGAATCATGGGCAATCCTTAATAACACAAAAAAACGGGTTTTATTCATAGGGCCCATTAGGGCCCTTTGTTTTTTTTTAAAGCCCCCGGGAAGCGAGTGGTAGTTTTGATTTAGTGATCATTTATACCCCTCATCTTTGATATCTCAAAAAATGTAATTATCTGGAAAACTACGATTATTTTTTCCTTTAAATTTTTGGGAATAAAGATAAAAATTTTTTTTAATTACCCCTTGTTTAAATACTATAGCCCCCTCAATCCTCTTTTCCCCCAAACATAGTGAGGTTTTGGGTTCGCCCACAAAATAACGTTCCCCCCGTCCACCGGGGCGTCGAGTGGGCATTTTTAACCCACTGGACGGCCTTTGGGACCCCCCGCCCCACGCAAAAACCCCCCAAATCCAGGGAAAAAATGGCTAGTGTGACCGCCCCTTACTGATTATTTTCACTCACTGACACAGCCCCAAAGGCGCCGTAAAGGGAAATTCCCAAAAAAAACGGGGTTCGTACTGAATTTTTTTATATTTTTCCCTCTTTTTTCAATATAGTGAAGGGGGCGAAAAAATGTTATAACAAATTTTCTAATTATGTATCGGGGGGTTTAAGGGGAAAATTTTTAAGGCCTTTTGGGTTTTTTAAACCCTTTTGAATGGCTATGTAGGGCTGGCAGTTTGGGTGCATTGTTTAAAAAAAAGGGGATTTAAAATAATATTCTTTTTCTAAATTTTTTGATTTATTCATATTTTAACTCCATCTCTCCCATTTTCCCAAAAATTAGGTGTATGGGTGAGAAATTGATTGTTTTTGATAATTTTTGGGAAAGGGTTATTGAAAAAGGGAAATTTTGGGACCTTGCGTTTTTTCCGTAATAATCTTCGCCCTTTAAATAAATTTATTTTTTTGATACTAAGTCTATTAAACCTTAACCCTTGGATTCCGGGGCTGGGAGCTGTCGCTACCAGCCGAGTTTGAAAGGGACGTCGCGGGATTGGCGGATAACTCGGGTGGGGGGCGTGGGGGTGGTCCTTGGGCCCTCCCCCGAAAACCCAAAAAACCCCTTGCGTTGCCTCAAAAAAAATTTTTCCCATATTTTTTGGGGTTTTAAATCATCTCTTACACAAAATGGGGCCTATTTTGTTTGCATCAAAAAATAGGCATGTTTGTTCAACAAAACACGCCTTTCTAACTCAAAAAGGGAAAAAAAATAAAGCCCTTTAATAAACCATCACAAGGGGTGGCGGATTTTTGGGTTTTTTCAGTGCATTGAAATGTTTTTCCTACCCGATTAACCAAGCTCCCAAAAAATGGGTTATGAAACTGAGCCTCCCCATGTGTTCAAAAAATACTTGCTCCCTTCATGAGCAAAAAAAAAATTACAGTAAAACCACTAATTTTAAGTTTAATTAAAGGAAAGAAAAAGAGTTATAAAAAATTATTTCTTGCTTATTTTGCTTCAATCGCTTTTAAACCCCATTTTTTTGGTCACATTCAATTTTAAAGAACTGTTTCAAAATCCTTATACTTTTCCGCTTCCTGTGGTAGTAGTACGAAACCAAAGGAAAAAAGAGTGGGTGGTCAAAATGGCTAAAAAAGTTAAACTTTTTTCAAACTGGTGCCGTGACGGGTGGAGCCTCTGTAGCTCTCCCAAAAACAGCCCTCTCCTATTTAGGGGGGAAAATGCTCCCCCCGTCACTGTCCCAAATTTGCAGTAGTATTTTTAAAACTTTCTTAGCCATTTTGACCACCTCCCTTTTTCCTTTTGGACGTGCTCATCCCACGGGAAAACGGAAAAGATAGGATTTTGAAACAGTTTTTGGGAAAAATTAAAAGTGACCAAAACTTATGGAGTTAGGCGATTTGAAAAAAAATAAGAAAAGAAATAATTTTTTATACACCTTTTATTTTCCCTTTTAATTTTTTAAAATTAGTGTCGTCTTAGTTTTTTTTTTTATGCTCAGTATGCACAATGTTTATAACACGATGGAAAAAACTCAGCTTTCAAAAACTTTTATCGGGTTAGCTTGGTTATATGGGGTAGGATACAACATTTCAAGGGCACTGGGAAACCTAAAAGTCCCCCCTACTCTTGGTATTTCCGTCAAAATTTTATTTTTCCCCCTATTGAGTTATGAAGGGCGTTTTGTTTTTTTGAAAATCACGGCCTAAATTTACTGATGCAAACAAAATGGCCTATCTTGTGTAAAGATGAGTAAAGCCAAGAAAATAAATATTTTTCTGAGGCAACGAAAAAATTTTGGGGTTGAGGAAAAGGAAGTCCACCCCATCGCCACCCTCCCCGAGGCTTTTAACCCAACCCCCCCCCCGGGCGACTTTCGTTACTTTACTCCCCTAGCCATCGAGCCGCCCCCGGGAAATTTAAATTAAGTGAATGGGGACTAAAAGCTGCAACATGGAAAAACCCGAAAACCCTTTTTTTCCATGTAAACTCCTTCCATGTACGTATCTCATCTTTTTTTTCCTTGAAACTCGGGGTTTTCCTTTTTAAACCCGGGAAAATTTGAATAGACCCCAATCAATCTTTGGGGGGCTTTACCCGGGGGGGCGGGGCGCCTCGCCCCCCCTACGACGCCATTTCCCGGGGGGTCACCTTGTCGGGGTTTCCATGCAGGCCCCTTTCCCATACCAAGCAGCTCTCGACAAAAAACTCAATTTTTTTCCCCCACCCACGCCCCCTTTGTGGGCCCCCCCCTTTGGGCCCTCCCCCACGCCGGATTGTCTCTTACATTTTAAAACCCGAGGGGAAGGATGGGTTTTCGGGGTAGCGTGCCCCCCATCCCCATATACCCGGAAGTTGGCGCTGAGGGAAACTTTTGAAAGGAAAATAGGCCCCCATTCAGTCCCCGGGTGAAAATCGCTGATTTACACGAAATAATCCCAGCGATACCCCAGGGATTCTGCAAAGGGGCATTTATTACCAAAGGCTTTGATTCGTTCTTCAAGTCACTATTTAGTGTCATGTCTAAAACCATAGAGTAAGACAGGGATCAAAAGCGACTTAAAAGACCCGGATCTTTGTCCCCCTGCACGGGTAGGGGAAAAACCCCCAAATACTCCCGCTGACGAGTCCATAACACCGTGGGCTATGCCAACCCCTTTAAAACTTTTTGGACGGGGACCCCCCGGGGTCATTATGGACTCCCGCTCCCAAAGGTAGTAAAATTTTCCCAAAGGGTTTTCTAAATGTCCTCGCCAAAAACCATGAACGACTTTTACCCCTTCATCTAGTAAGTCTCCAAACACCTGGCCCTTGGGTCTTGACCCAGGAGACCTAAAGGGCCCCCAAGGGTTTTGCCTCCCGGCAGCACCTCGAGAGCCATCACCAGGACCTCCGGGCGACTCAGCAAAGTTTTACGGCATCATCGGCAAAACAAGACAGGATTTGGTGTTCCCAAAAGGATGCTCCAAAATCAAAATTGATCTAAAACCTTGCCCCCAAACCCAGTCCATACAAGCTGAAAAGGAGGGGGCAAGGACGCCCCTTTGCCCACTTTTGTATTAAAAGGGAAAAGAATTTTGGATACCCCTTTGCCCACACTTCACACCTCTCAGCCCCCAAAATTTACAGACCAGTTATAAAACCGAATACAAAAAAATAAAAAAACTGAAATATGATAATTTCTTTTAAACTATTTTTAAAAACTTTTATAAAAATTTTTTAAAAGGGTTTGAACAGGCCTAATAATAGGGATGGTACCGATTTTGGGGTTTCTATGTATATTACTGAGTTAAAAATATAAAATATGAAAGAATATTTCCCACTTACATATACCCCCCCGCGCCCAGGGGGGCCCCCGGGAGGTTTGGCCCAAGTTGCCGCTGTTTGTCCTACTGATGAATATTTACAGCAAGAAAATCATAAAAACTGTTTTTTTCAAAATGTTTCACATAAAATTTTTCAATTTTTGGAAATTCGTTACATTAATTTTCAACATAGTAAATTATCCCGCCCTGAAAATACACCAGGGGGCCCTTGGGAGGGCAAACGGAGGAAAATTTTTGCCGCCCCCGGCCCCCCGTTCCCCCCAAAAAGGGCCCTTTACGTGGGCCCGCCGGTAAATGGTTACGGGGTAGCTTTTGTGGCATGAATGTGGTCCCCAAAAATAGTGTCCCCAAAAAAACACAATTTTAATATTATTTTTCAGGAAAAGATTCATTTATTTTTCCCCCAGTGAAATTTCGATCATAAACCACTGTGGTACAGATACATTGGTATATATGTTTCTTTACATCTTTTTTAAAAAACCAAAAGGGGTTAAGCTTTAATTGGCGATGAATGTGGAAACCCCTGAAAAAATAGTGTAAAAAAAAACCCTCAAGTTTTTATTATTTCTCTGTGGGGTCATTTTTTTTATACTAGTGGGTTTGAAAAACTTCGATCATAAAACCACTAAAACATTTGGGTATATATTGTTCTTTAATTTTATTTACCACGTAGCATGTGGCGTTTAAAGGGGGTTTTCCCCTATAAATAGTGTCACCAAAACACAATTTCATATTTTTTTCTCATTTTGGGTTAATTCATTTATATAGTCAGTGATAACTTCGATCAAAAGCCCAAACGGGGAAGATACAGGGGAATATATGGTTCTTACATCTTTTTTCCCCGAAAGCTATGTGGCAAATGAATGGGGTCCCCTGATAAATAGGGGTCCCCAAAAACCACAAGCCCAATTATTTTCTCATGTAGGTCATTCATTTATATAGTCAGTGATAACTTCGATTCATAACCATTTTGGTAAGATACGGGGGTATTATGCTTTTTTTACATCTTTTTTAAACCTGTACTATTTTCAGAATGGGGTTTACCCGGATAAATAGTGTCCCAAAAACCCAAAGTTAATTAGTTTCTCATTAGGTCTTTTTTTTTTATATTTAGTCAGTGATAACTTCGATCATGGCCACTGTGGTACAAAATACATTGGTATATTGCTTCTTTACTTTCTTATTTACCTGTACTTTTGGTGGCGAGGGAATGGGGTTTACCCTGAAAAAATAGGGGGGGGTTCCCCCCCCCCCAAAAAAAACAAAGTCATATTTTTTTTCTCAGTGGGTTTCTTTTATTATACAAAGTCAGTGAAAATTCGATAAATAGACCACTATCAGTGGTAATAGGGTTTCCCCTTACATCTTATTTACCATGTAGCTTTTGTGGCGATAAATGTGGTCCCCTGATAAATATTTAACCCAAAAAACAAAAGTAATTTTATTTTCTAAATGTAGGTCATTTTTTAAAAAAAAAAAAAAGTAATGATCGGGGTTGGGGGGCCCCCCCCAAGCGATAAATTTTGCGAAAAGCGATAAGATAAACGAAAATTTTTCCCCGCAAAGCCCCTTTTAAACGTTTTAAAAGCGAAAAATTTTTCCAAAATCCCCCCTAAAGCGAAAAGCGATAAATCCGGCAAATAATCCAAAAATACTCTTTTTTTGCTACTTATGCTTTTAAAAAACCTTTTTTTTTACACTTAAAAACCACCAATATTACTTAATAAAAACTAAAGGACCCGAAATTAACATTTATTACTTTATAAAAAACATTGGGAAAGAAAAACAAAAATTTAAAAAAAACTATCCCCAGCACAAAAATCCCCAAACACAATACAAAAAAATTTTAAAAAACCCTCATCCTCCTCACCCCCCCCCCTTGGCACCTTGAAATTCTGCTTGAGGAGTTTGGGGGTTTTTCCCCTTTAAAAAAACCAAGGGAACCCCAAAAGTTTTTCCTCAATGAGGCACGCCCTCTTTGGCCTCAGGGAACCCTCCCCAGCTGTGGGTGAAAACGCTCCCCTGCTGCTGAGCTTGGGGTCCCCGGTTGGACTTTATGAAGAGGGTCCCCACTGGTCCCCATACTTTGCTGGGAAGTGCGACTTCTTTTTTGTTGCCCCGCAACAATTACAAAAAATTTAATTTATATTACGCAAAAATTTCATTTTTTAGGGGCAATTTTCGCCCAAAATTTTTATCGCAACATTAAAATTTTTAGTAGGGAAGAAAAAAAGGCAAAAAGTTTTAAGCACAAAGTCTTACCTCCTTGCTCCCCCTTCCAAACCAGCCGTCCCTTTTTGATGTCCTCTTCCAGGTTTGGGCCTCCTGGTACCGGGGTTTTGTCACACCAAAACTCTGCAAATGGGTCGGCGCTGACCCTCCCATGCTCCTCCATTGCCTCCTGTCCGGCTTTGTCTCTCTCTTTTTGTTTTCTTTCCTGATGAGCGCCTTTACCCCCTTCACAACCTCTGGAAAAATTTTTTCCCTTTATGTTTGGGGGGCCCCAGAGTTGAATGTGGGCATGCCATATTGGGGGGCAGGGGAAAATGCCCCACAGGGCCCGGTCTTTTTTAAAAAGGGGGCTGAAACCTGTAAAACAAAGTAATAGTTTAGTTTGGTTAAAAGGGTTAAAAATTTTTGCGCCGCAAAAATTTAAAAAGAATTTTTTTTTTTTTTTTAAAGTCATAGGGTTTGGTTGTTTTTTACCCGTTGTTTAAAACCTCCCTTTTTGCCCTCCTGTCGCAGGAGGGCGCGCCCCCAAGGGGTTTGGGGTAGGGGAGGGCCTGGTCCCCCCGAGCTTTCCCCCATGCCTCCAGCGCCACTCCAGAGGGTGAGGGTGGGGGCAATACTCCCAGGGTTTTTGCGTTTTTTTCCCCAGTCTGTAGGCGGGCCAGGTAGGGTTTGGGGAGTGGCTTATGACCTTGCAGTACTCCTGCAGTACCTGATGGCAAAAAAAAAAATGTCAAAAAAAAACCCAAAAAAGGGGAATGCTAAAGCTTAAAGAAAAAACAGAATTTAAACTAAAAAAAAGATAAAAGTTCGCATCTAACTGCTTTTCGACTTTTCCCGCTTGCCCGTTTATCGGGAAACCATAGTTTGAGGTCCCGTTCCTGTTGGTGCCCCCCTCATTCCTCAAAAAATCGTTCACTGCTTTTCCCGGGGGGCGTCGTCGTCCATAACGGCGCAGCACACACTGCAGGCGTCCCTACAGTGAGTTTCCCACCTTTTGGGCAAATTTAGCAACATGAAGGCCCAAGGGGCAAAAAAAAAAACAAACCGACCAAGAAAAAGTTTTTTTCTTGTTCCCTTTTAAAAAAAATTTAAAAAAAAAGTATAAAAAATTAAAATTTAATTTTTTCAAAAAAAATTTAAAAAATTTTTTAAAAAAAAAATGGGCTTTTGGCTCACCTTGTTACCAAAAAGGTGTTTTGGGAAACTTTCCCCCCCACCCCTTCTTGATGGTGTTGGCTGAGTGGAGGACCTGTTCTGAGGTTCCACAGGCCCTGGGCCCTGGCTAGGGTTTGTCTTGAAGGGGGGGGCGGGCCCCCCCTATTTCCCGTGGGAACTTGGGAGACCTCCTTGGGCGCCAGCAAGTTGGGCAAAATGTGGGGGCGCGAAATAAAAAAAAGTTTTTGAATTTTAAAAAAAAAAAAAAACAATTTTAAAATGTTTTTTTAGTTTGCATGACCCAAACTTAAAACTTTAAATAAACTTTGCTTTTACTTGCCTGCATCTTTTTATGCCCCTTTGGGGAGCCCCGGGGGATCCTGCACTGGGGCTGCTCGCAAGGGCCCTGGTGACCCCTGATGATGTCAAAGGGCCCTCCCTTCCCCCCTCCTCCTGGTCCCCTGGGCTGTTTATCACCTCCTCGCGTCAGGGTTTGTGGCGTCCTCCTCTGCCTCGCCAATCCCTTTAAACCATAGTTTTCTGAAGGGCCCCGGGCGTAGTTCGCCCCCTTTTTCCCCGGGGGGTGGGGGAAAACCTTTCCCCGAAGATGTTTAAGGCGCGGGTTTACCCCGGGCCCCCCTTTGGGGGGATTTATGCCCGGGGCTGGGAAAAATGATGTTATAAACAAACGTAAAGTAAGAAAAAGGAGGCAGAAAGGGCAGGTTTAAAGGGTTAAAGAGCAGGGCTTTTGGGGCCCAAACCCCACGGCCATGGGGATGAGGGGTGCCTTTACGTTAGACGTCACCCAAACAGCATGCCCCAAGGAGGGGAAGGGGTGGGGGAGCTGCAAACGGTGGGGAAAATGTCGTAGCAGGGTGGTCTAGGATGTTGAGGGTGTGGGTGGGTAGGGGAGCTGGGAGCGGTGGAAGATGTCGAAGTAGGGCGGCCTAGGGGGGCTATTTAGGGGGTGGGTTTAGACTTGGGGGACCTGCCCCCCCCCTCACCCTCGAAATTGAAAAGGCCCCCTGAAGTGTGGGTGAGGCTGGTCGATCCCCCCCCCCCACGCTTTTGCCTTAGCGGCAGCTAAGGCTGCTGGGGGGGCGTGGTTGAGGGTAGGGGACCTGGGGGGAGACGAAAAAAAATGCCTAGAGGTTTAAGGGGGAAAAAGGGGCGCCTTTTCCCCTTTTCAGGCGCTTTTGTAACGGGGCCCCGGTAAGGGCCGACAAAACCCCTGTTTCAGTCGAAAGTTCGGCGTTTTTCACTGCCTTACACCTCCAAAGCCTATGGCGTGGGGGTGGTCCGAGGAAAAACCCCACTAGCCAACAACGTTGCCTATCTGAGCGCTGCTTAGGGACTTCGACCAATCCAAGGCTTTAACCCCGTCCTCTGAAGCAAGAATGTTTTCCCCCCCTCCCTAACCAACCCCTTATGGCAAGGGCACCAAAACCCCTCTCCCCCGCCCAAAAACTGTTTCATCACAAATTTTACGTTCAAACGAAAGGTTTTTAAACCCCTTTATATTTTTGGGATTTTGGGGCGTGCCAAAACAACCATTTATAAAACGTTTTTTGGGTGCGATTCCGGGACAGGAGTGAAAATTAAGCAAGCAAAATTTCCCGGAAAAAGGAGAAGATGAATAAAAAAAAGGGGAAAAAAAGTTTTTACACGATTTCATTTTTCTCTCATTATTTATTAAGGTTTTTTTACTGCAATTTTTTTTGGGATTTATGATAAAAAAAATAAAGTCCCCCGTGAAGATGAAAACTTGTTCAGCGTCCAAATATCATCTGGTTTGTATGATAATACCCTGTAATTTGCACAAATTTTAGTGCGGGCGGGCACCTTTCCGCCCGCCCCCCGCCGCCCGCCCCTAACCAACAACAACACAAAATTTTATCACCCGCATATAACACCCTATAAAGCCGCTTTGTCTTGCACGATTTAATTCATACACACCTTGCAAACCCCTATTATACGTAAACACCCTTTTTACGTTTTAGGAACTGAAAAAAAGGGGTTTTATTTTTCTTTAAAAAACGAAATGAATGTCCGTCAAAGGCCCACAGAAACTCAATAAGTCCCGGGTCTGACCCTGCCCTTTGTTTTCAGGGGGGATGCTGAGGTGAGCTAGGGCGCCCTATCCCTAGGGGGGCCCGTGGTAAGGCGAAACGCCCCCCCACCCCCAATGCTCAGTCGAGATTGCTGCCCTTTGTGGGACCGGGTAAACGCTGAAAAATAAACATGGGGCGGGCCCCGATTAGTGAGCTGCTGTGGGGGTTTGGGGCCCAAAATTTATCTTCTGTTTATATAGCAAAACACCTTTTTTTAGTTTTCCCACAACGTAAAAAATTGGTTTTACCCTACTAATAGTGTTGCAAAATTGGGGGATGAATTTATCGTGCCCCGGGGCTAATGCGGCATTATAGGGGGGTTATATGCTGGTGATAAGAAATTTTGTGTTGTTTTTGTTGGTTGGGGCGGGGGGGCGGCGGCGGCAGGTGCTCCGCCGCCTAAAATGTTTTACTATTACGGGATTATTTATACTACTAGATGAATTTAGGGGCACTGAACATCCATCATCTTTAAGAGGGCATTAGTGCATATCATGAATGTATTAAAATTTCAGTAAAAAATCCATAATAAGGGTAAGGGGAGCAAAATGAAAAACGTGTATAAACTTTTTTTTTACCTTTTTTTTTTCTCATCTCCTTTTCCTGGGAAAGTTTTCCCTTTCATTAAATTTTTACTATTGTCCCGGAATCGCCCCACCTTTTAAAATTATCATGGGGTTTTGGGCCCCGCACAATGCCCAAAAAAATATAAGTGGTTTAAAAAAACCCGGGGTTTAACGTCAAACTTGTGATTTAAACAGCTTTTTGGCGGGGGAGAGCGGTGTTTCCTTGCCATAAATGCTTGGTTTTTGGAGGGGGGACAACATTCCCTTTCTTCAGCAACGTGTTCAAGCCTTGGGATTGGGGCGAAGCTGCCCCAAGGGAGCGCTCAGATGGGGAACGTGATTGGGGTAGTAGGGTTCTCGGCCGGGGCCCAAGCCATTAGGGGTTTGGAGGTTAAAAGGGAGTGCAAAAGCGCCTGAACTTTCGATGTAAAATGGGCTTTAGTCGGGCCTTAGCCGGGCCCCTTTCAAACCCCCTGAAGACGGGTAAGGGGCCCCTTTTTCCCCTTTCCTCTTTTGGGGACTTTTCGAAACTCCCCCCCCGCCCTTTTGGGGGGCCACTAAGGCAGCAGTCCGGGCTGACATTGCGGTTTGGGGGGGCGTTTTTGCCTTACCAAGGCGCCCTAAATGGATAGGGGCCCTTTGCCCTCTCAGATCTGGCCCCCCCGGTCGGGGGTGTGAAATTGGAGGGGGAAAATGTTGAGTGTACTGATGTATGCAGATTTATGTGGTATCCTTATGAAAACTACAATGAGCTACAAGAGAGCCCGAATGCTGTGCCCGAGTATGGAAAAGGGGCTTAAAAGTTAGGCCCAGTAAGGGGGAAAAAGTCAAGTGTTGGGGTGAATGGGGATGGGCTCTGATGATGGCCCGGATTTGGATGGTGGGTGGGAATGAAAAAAAGGAACGGGGAAAAAGTTTCAAATATTGGGTATTTTTGGGGGATTTATTAAAAGGGATGAGAAAAAAATAAACATGAGAGGGTAGCTAGAGCCAACCAGTGAGTTGGAAGGGTAGGCAGTGTGGCAAGATGTCGGGCCAACCCAAAAATTAAGTGGTGAGAGGGGCTTTTGGGGAAAGGGGGGTGGCGGGCCCCACATTTTATGGCCTGGAAACAAAAGGTGTGGTCTAAAGGGAAAAGGTTGGAAAAGATTGGAAGTAAACCGAACAAAGGGAGCAGAATTTGCATTAGGAGCCAATAGGTATGTGGCAAATGGAAAACAAAAGGGGACAAAGGGGTGGGGGCACGTTCAGAAGAGGATAGCAAAAGGGAGGACTGAGGTACGAGCTAGACTGCAACGAATGGATGACAGCCAAAAAGGGCAAGCCCCGGGTTTGGGCCCGAAAAAATGTATGGGGGGAAATGGGGGGGGGGTGGAAAAAAAAACTCGGGAAAAGTGGAAAGGAATTGGGAACAGGGGTAACTGGGAAATGGTTTGCGTAAAGGAGAGTGGGAAAAGGGAAAAAAATGGGAGGCATGTTTTTCAGTGCGTATTTGTGCAGTGTGGCTACTCGGGCCAACGTAGCTGTGTAATGCCCATTATTCGGGAGACATGATAGTATTAGATTATTATCATAAAATTTCCCGATTTATGTCTTGTAAGTAATTCTTTTTTTATGTTTGTTCACGGGTGACTCATCGTCTCATCCGAAACCACCATTTTGTTTCATTCTTCTTCCTTTTTCCCGCCATTTTCCTCCTTCCTTTCTTTCACTTACTCTCTCCGACACCCCGTGTGCGAGGAAAGTTTCCGTGGAATAATTCTTCTGCGATCATCATAACTATGTATTCATTCTTTTCTTTCTTTTCAAACTCTCTTTCTCAGATTTAGGAACCCTCCTAGAAGCCTCATGGCTTTCAAACTAATCCCTATCGTTATCGGTTATGGTCATATATGGGCCGTTGTAAGTAAGGAATCCACGCTAAAGTGAAAGCCACCCAAGTCTAGCATACTTCCATACCACCTCACTCTGAAATAGGTGTTCGGTTGTCGACATACCATATAAACCATCCTTCTTGGATATTAGGTTAAAGATATTAAATTCTTCTACATCAAGTAACTGGTTTGGTATTGACGCCTTTTTCTGTAGATACGGCGAGCTTTTCATTACTTTAAATAGTTCTGGTTCGGGATTATAAGTTGTTCATTTAAGGTCACGGCGAGACCATTCAGAACAATTCCCATTTTGGGCGAGACGGCCATAACTCCGTGAGACGCTCAGTCTCCATCCGTCCTCCACCCAGGTAAGATGTACAAATTCAGCTCCTGTTCCCCCCCCCGCCTTTCCTTTTCATCATTATTTTTATCTATACTTTCAAATATGGGTATCTATATTTATGTACGCTAAACGTACAGGAGGTGCACCCATCCCTTATAAGTATTATTACAAGAGTCTCCATCCGTCCTGCCACCCATGGAAGAGGCTTCACGGGAGGCGTCCCACGCCTTTCCTCTCAAACACATGGTCTTGTGTATCCACACATCCAACTCCTTATTCCTCACATTCCTCTTTCCTATTATTATATATTCAAGGTATACCTATGAGTGCTCATCGATGGGTTATAAGTGGTAATCTCTAAGAATGATTCTGTAAAGGGAAATTATGCTCTAATTGTAGCTTGCCCGATCCATATTAGAGTTTATGTATGTGTCGACGTTCCTCAAACAGCACTAATGTTTCATGGCTAATAAATAGGAGGTTGTTTCAAATATGTTTTTCTTGTTTATTATAAAACCCAGGTGTTCATTCTGTGTTTAGACAGTAAATTCCCCACACTTCCAAAAGAGTTCCTTTCCGCCTTTACTGGTATACCCCTCGTCCAACCACGACTACCAAGATCAATCTAATATTAATATTAATCTAACGTGCCCCGGGAGTAATCATAGTGAAATACTCGCCAGGGCTGGTGGCAGTCAATCCCAATAACCTAAACCTTATTATCCTTTCCCTTAAGTACATCCCCTTCTCAGTACTCTCCGCAGTGAGACGTGGTCATACTTATATCATATAGTGAAGTCAGAAACTAGTTAAATTCCGTCCATTCAAGTTTGTAATCTTTTATCAAATCACATCCCCCCAAATAATATCATTCAGTAACGTTGACCAGTCATAAAACCCCATCCAGTGACCCCCAATTTCCAGCAACAACACTGTGACTATAGCGTGTTTTATTTTCCGATACAAATAACAGAATATCACCTTGGGCAATAACTAGATAGACTCAAAATCAGGAAATATGTACAAAGTTTCATACGTGGGACACAATAGTCCCAACTTCCCAAATCATTCGATGTCGCCAGGAACTGAAGTTAGGTTTCAGAGCTTCGGGAATGAAGGACAAATTCTTTTTTTTTCTCAGATGACCCTACATAGTGTCCTGGCATGACCACATTATCTGTGCATTTTTGTGGTTAGGTAGCAATGTAATGAGCTAGCATGGATCCCCGGTTTTCTGGCTTACCCCTATCAAGGAATTACGCGCACAATAGAGAGGAATTGTTAGGCGATAGTGGGCATCTGCTTATAGAAACCATGCAATTTATTCCAGAAGGAGAACACATCTATTAGTCACGGGAAACTGACCCGAGTCTCTTTCTATTGACCGACGGAACCCGGAATCGAGTCCCTACCTGTGTCTATAAGAGGTGTTTCTCCAGCGTCTCAAAATGAGTTTGAAGATACCATATCCCCGAGATGAAAACGAAGGAAGGAGGAGGAGCCGGAAGTAATAAATAGGACGGATAAAAGATTTAATGGAAGAATAAGAGCTGCGAGAAGGAAGAGAATGAATTATGGAAAGATATATCAAACGAACTCTTTCCTTACCCCTCATTATCCACGGACAGCGTGGAAAAGGAAATCAAACGAACCCTTTCCTTACCCCCTCAATTATCCACGGATAGTGTGAAGAGATGAAAAACGAAGTAGGAGGAAGGAGCCGGAAGGAAATATAGGACGATAAAAGATTTAATGGAGGAAATAAGCGCTGGCGAGAAGGAAGATAATGGAAGTATGGAAAGAGGAATATCAAACGAACTCTTTCCCTTACCCCTTCAATTATCCACGGACAGCGTCAAGAGGAAAAATTCAACGAAAGCCTGTCCTGCCTCTCAATTATCCGCGGATAGCGTGCAAGAGGGACTCTCAAACTCGAGATATTGCCAATATTAGAGTTACATCAACTACAAGGCCTTGACGCAACGGCCCGACTCCAAAGTTCTTTGAATTTAATAGAACAATGTAGCTCAAGCGAACGCAAACACTCATCCAAATTGTCAAAAGGGAGAGTTTGCTCAGAACTCTCATCTTACTTCACAGCTTCAAACGACCATAAAAGTAGAAACATGGTCGGGCCCTTAAAAATCTTTCGAGGCCCGAGTTCACCACCGAAGTGAGTGTTGATAGAGCATGGCAAGAATTGGAGCAATGAGTTACGACTGTTGAGAATCTCCTCAAGCTTTCACACGCGTGTTATTTGGCCCAACATCGTGATTGCGAAAAAACTCCGCAATGAAAAATTCCCCTACCGTGATAAGACAATAAAGCGAAAATTGTGGTACGGAACTACCAATCGCGTCGCGAGAAAAATTAGAGGGGAATTCCTCGATGAAGGATCTCCCCTAAAAAAATTCCTAGACGCATCGAACACGAGCGGCAAATACTCGAAGAGAGACACACTCCAAGGTTTAATTAATCCCAGCACTAAGAAAGAAGGAAAAGTGCTAGCCGACAAAGAAACCAATAGTCCCCATACATTCCAAACGTCCAGAGACCTACCAAAGACGAAGTGGGGGAAAGTCTAAAACCAACAAATCCAGAACTAAAGCCAGTTTGACCCAAGTGAAACTTAGAAAAATCAGCCTCCCACGCGATTCCCTTTCACGGAGTTGAAACATTCAATCAAAGTATTGCGCTTGTTGTCAGTCACAAACGCATAACCTTCCGGAGTGCTGTGAGAAAACCCTCCCACTAGGTCATTGTTTCGACTGTCGCAACCTCCGTTGCCGGGGGGAGATCGAAATTGTTCCTGGAACTTGCCCAGGCAAATAGTTCTCAACATCCAGGTCAAACTCAAAACCTAGACAATTAGCATGACTAGACGGTGACGATATTTCACCCACTATCCACGTTGAATATAAACGGGAAGATAGTAAAAGCGTTAGTAGACACAGTGAGTGGTTATACTTTAATCAAAGAATGCACAGCAAAACGGATCGGAAGGGGAAATAAATAAACGACGGAATCCTCTCACCTCGTATGAATCACAGAGACAAGCCACCACCGTTGAACATTCTCAGGCATGGATATGGGCAGAAAATTGAAAATCGTGACGGCAAAAGTTTAAAAATTGGTTTCCCTTTATCCCAGACTCTTATCTCAACGGTGATGTACTTCTTGGATGTGACATCCTCACAAAAGCCCACTCTTACCTGGGGATGGTAAAAGTAGGCAATGGCGCTGGGGCGATAACCCCCCATCCGTGAAAATCACAGCCGTCGAAAAAGAAACAAAATCAAAGAATAAAGCTAAACCCGGTGGAAGTCGTGAAACAGCCACGAAACCCTTAACGAGATCAATCTCCTCACGCCTGTGAACATGAACCCTTACCCAATCCCGTTTCCAACAGTTAACGTAAATGAGTTACCAGGTTCTAATCTCTTGTCTACCCGCGGGAAAAGATTAGTCAAAAATATTTACCCTTACGTGTTACAAGTGTCAGCATAAAATTCAATTTACAGTCCCTTCACGAAATAATACCAAAAGGGAAAAAGTTTTTGTGCCAAGGCACTATACTTGGGTCATACGAACCAGTTGGAATTCCTCACGCGCCCCAAAATTAATTCTATTCATGAAGTCCACACAATGAACTTAATACCGGTAATGATAACGCACAGCCGAAAGGAACCCGTACCCAAGGTTTAAAGAATTAATCAGGGACAAGAAAAAAATGGCACACTGACTGTTTCAGAACAACAAGATTACAGCAATAAATTCTCGAAAATGATCCGCTTTTCATCCTAGATAAAAATGAATGGTCTCTAAACTGGTCCCTCCGGTCACATAAAGGTGAATTACCCTC
Organism: Chionoecetes opilio; assembly: GCA_016584305.1. Classification (NCBI taxonomy): domain Eukaryota; kingdom Metazoa; phylum Arthropoda; class Malacostraca; order Decapoda; family Majidae; genus Chionoecetes; species Chionoecetes opilio. The sequence continues at coordinate 208,402 of JACEEZ010005659.1, read as the reverse complement.
AACCCAGTCGAGGACCCTCGTAATCGGTATCAGAAGAAAGCCAAGGAGCAAATTTCACATATGCTTCAAGATAATGGAAGAAAGAATATCATAGAACGATCACGGCCGCATGGTTCTCACCGATCGTATTGGTAAATAAACCAGATTGGTAGTAAAGAATGGTGTCTAGACTAATCGACACATAAATACACATCTCGCCACCGACATATTATCCCCTTCCACGTTGGAAGAAATTGTCGAACATCCGCTGCCAAAAGTATTATGTCACCGTTATACATGATGCGCGAAGCCTATTTCTCAGATCTTACTAGATGACGAAAGTCGCGATCTGACCACTTTCAGCGACGGTGTCACCTTATATCGTTTTCGCGCCTACCATTCGGGCTAAACTGCTCACGCCGCGATATTTTTTCCAGGCGACTGGCTCAGTCTTAACTCCCCTCCTTCAGAAGGATGGGTAAAACTACTAGAACGAATTTAATTCTAGGGGCTCCTCGTGTCCCTCTCTTTTGGAACGTCTGAATCACTCTTCGAAGTCCTTACTAAACAATGGGTTAAACTCAACCTCCGTAAGTGTAACCTTTGGTCTTAAAGAAGTCACTTTTCTCGGTCATCGGACTCAGCGAGGAAGATTAAACCGGACCTAAAGAACGTGGAAGCCGTTTCAAAAATGAGAGCTCCAAAACTGTTAAAGGAAATTCGGACGTTTCTTAGGGATGTGTGGTTCTATAGGAAGCAGGTTCCCTCGTTCGCGAAAGTTGGCAGCTCCACTTACAAATTTAAAAGAGCTCACCGTCACTTTCACCTGGACGGGGGAGTGTCCAACACGCGTTCGAACATCTCAGTCCGTGCTGATAAATGCACCTGTCACGGGTAGGCAAAAATTCATGAACCTTTCATCTCACTACAGACGCGAGTTAACACCTCACGTCGAGAGTTTCTAAGTCAAGTTCAGTCAAACGGGTTCAAATTGCACCATTGGGTATTTCTCCAAAAAACTGAATTCTTGCGAGACACGTTTACTTCCGCGACCGACAAAGAAGCGTTGGCCTATGCTCATTTTGTAGAATTTTCATCATATCTATGGGGCTCAAAATTCTCATTGGCACGGATCACCCAACCTCTCACTATATTTTTTAAAAAGAAAACTGAATCCTCCTCGAATGACCAGGTGGTATCCTAGAGATGCGCGAATATAGTTAGGCGATTAAAATACCCTGAAGGCAGAGTAACTTCGCGCGGACCATCTGTCGCGTCAGTGTGGATGATAACCCGCCGACCCGAGATTACATGGTTGGGACTCACCCAACCAACACTTCGATTCTACCGCCCAAGGGAAGACCAGTGTGGAAAGAGTTGGGTGAGTATCTGGAGGGAGGAGAGTCCTATCAAACGCATACCGAAAGCCCACTTTGATCAGTTCACGGTAAAGATGAACATACTATAGTTACGTCCGAGAAACACTGATGGGAGCCTACACTATGTCCTCATAATCCCTCGTATATGAACGTCTCGCTCTTCACCAGGCGCATGAGTTATCAGGTCACTTAGGACAAAAGAAAACCATCAGAAAGCCGAGAACGGTACTATTGGGCAAATCTTAAAGTAGATGTGTGTGAGTATGTCAAACTGTGTAACTGCCCCCCCAAAGAGGTTCAAAGGAGTAAAGGGTTACAACAACCTGGAAGAATTACCTCCAGTAGATAAACCTTTAGAAAGAATAGGGATATACCCTCCACTGATATTGGTAGCAGGAACACAAGGTTACCGTTATGTTATGACGTAGTCCGAGTCATTACAGTAGGTTTGTTAGGTTCTTCCCCCTTAAAATCCAAACACACTACACACATCATTAAACCATGTGGCAGTACCTAGGGAGGCGGACTACGGGACACCCCGCAACATCGTTCTGGACACGAAGGGGAGTTCACCAGCCCGGGAGTTTTCCAGCAGTCTGGCACACGACCCAAATCACTCTTTGCTATACGACCCCCCTTCAAACCCTCAATGAAATTCGGTGACCGTGAGGATGCAAAGGACCCTGAAGTCAGTCCCTCTCGACCCTGTGTCAAGGACACCCTCTGAGTTGGCCCACGTTGTTGCAGCCGTGCCAAATCACTATGATCAGGCGGTACCACCTCCAACTGGACAACACCCTATTTCGCTTTCTTTCATCGTCATGCCCCTAGGCTGTTGGAGCAGCTTCTATCCCGACGTCGAGGGGAGAACAAGATTACATGGGCGTGGCACACGCCCTAATCCGGCGAGACGCATCTGAAAATGTCCGCGTCGGTTACAGGACGTCGCAAACAGAAAACGGAAAAATCAAGTGGTGGAGGTAGGAGCACTGTATGGGTCAGAAAAGAGACCCAATACCAGGCCGTGCCGTAAACTCAAGTGTGAAAATGGGATGGGGTCTATCGAGTGGTGGGAAGTACGTTTGGGTGAGGAGCTCTACGGTGGTAGAAAATGTTTCACAAAGGAAAAACAAGTACAAAGAGCTGACGAACCGTGAAGCCTTATTAATTGCGGTGGAAGAGTGGTTTAGTAGAACCGGTGGAGAGGGTTCCTACAATACAACCCGACCCGGTGGACGAGCAATTGGACCTCACCTCGTGTTAGGAGAACCTCCTAAAAGGCTCAATTGAGGAGAATGAAATGGTGTATTTTTTTTTATATATATTAAGATGTGTTGGATTAATAACTGATCCAAGAGGTTAGTGTGTGTCAGACTAGTGAAACAATTTGGTCTAGGAGGTTTCTCATGTCTAGAAAGTCGGAGCGTCTGTTCTCACGGCTAAGCTGTTGGTTCATGGGAGGAGTATTTTAATTCGAGTTAGTAGTACTACGCGACTCACTTTAAACAGTCAACCAGCTTGCGGTTGTGGCGGGTAGTTCAGGACTTTGGGGCTCTTATCATTACAGAGGTGTAGCCGCGTGCGCCTCTGGGATATATCCCTGCACCGAAATATGGACTAGTCAAGGTTGACGTCACGTCATTACCCCAGTATCAGGTTGACTGGTTACTTCCTTTCTTGATTTTCGTGTAATCTAAACACCAACAGACCCCGTTTTCAAAGAACAGAAGAATTTCCATTAAATTCACTCTAAATTCGGTCCTCTCTCTCATACCCACCTCCTCTTGACGCAGCTTTAAACGTACATGTCCGTAAGTAGTTACTGTTGATACCATAGAAATTTAATTTTCCCGGAGAATAGACGCGTGTAATGCCCATTATTCGGGAGATGATAGTAATGAGAATTATTATCATACAATTCCCGAGTTATGTCTTGTAAGTATTCTTTTTTTTAGTTTCACTGGTGACTCATCGTCCCTCATCCGAAACCACCATTTTGTTTCATTCTTCTTTCCTTTTTCCGCATTTTCTCCTTCATTCTTCACTCCTCTCTCCCGACACCCCGTGTGCGAGGAAAGTTCCGTGGAATAATTATTCTGCGCTCAGTCATAACTAATGTATTCAATCTTTTTCTTTCTTTCCACACCATCTTCTCAGATTTAGGAACCCTCCCTAGAATCCTCATGGCTTTCAAAATATCCCTATCGTTTATCGGTTTATGGTCATATATGGCGTCTGTAATAAGGATCCACGCTAAAATGAAAGCCCACCAAGTTTCTAAGCCAGACTTCCATACCCCCTCACTCTGAAATAGGTGTTCGGATTGTCGCATTACAATAAAACCATCCTTCTTGATATTAGGTAAAGAAAAATATTAATTCTTCTACATCAAAGTAACTGGTTGGTATTAGGGACAGCCCGTATTCTTAGATACGCGAGCTTTCATTACTTAAATAGTTTTGGTCGGCGATTATAATTGTTCATCTTAAGGTCAACGGCGAGACCATTCAGACAATCCCTTTTGGGCGAGACGGGCCTACCTCCGTGAGACGCTCAGTTCCATCCGGCCCTCGCACCCAGGTAAGATTTAAACAAATTCGCGCCTTGTTCCCCCCCCCCCCCTTTCCTTGTTTATTATTATTTTATCTTACTTTCAAATATGGGTATCTATATTTTCGTGTCGCTATTCGACAGGAGGTGCACCATCCTTATAAGTATTAGTAACAAGAGTCTCCATCCCGTCCCTCCACCCATGGAGAGGCTTCAAGCTGGAGGGCGTCCCCACGCATTCCTCTCAGAACACATGGTCATTGTGTACCACACATCCAACTTCCTTATTCTCTACATTCTCCTTTCCTATATCTCTATGATATATTCAGGTATAACCTATAGCTCAGTCGATGGGTATATAAGGGGTAATTCAAGATGATTGTTTCTTGTAAGGGAAATTATGCTCTATGTAGCTTTGCCCGATCCATATTAGAGTTTATGTATTGTGTCTAACGGTCTCAAACAGCAATAATGTTTCATGGCAATAAATAGGAGGTTGTTTCAAATATAGTTCTTTGTGTTATTATAAAACCCAGGTGATCATTCTTGTTAGACAGTAATTCCCACACTTCAAAGAGTTTCGCCTTTACTAGGTATAAACCCCTCGTCCAACCAACGACTACCAAGACAATCTAATATTAATATTAATCTACGTGCCCCGGGAGTATCTAGTGAAATACTCGCCAGGGCTGGTGGCAGCAAATCCCATAACTAAACCTTATTACCTTTCCCCTTAGTACAGCACCTTCTCAGTAATCTCTCCGCATTGAGACGTGGTCATACTATAATCATATAGTGAGTCAGAAGACTAAGTTAATTCTCCATTCAAGTTGTAATCCTTTTATCAAATCATCCCCCAAATAATATCATTCAAGTAACGTTGACCAGTCTAAAACCCCCCATACCAGTGACCCCCCAATTTCCCAGCAACACACTGGTCAGATCGCTACACACCGACGTGGATGCCTGGCTTATTTGTTCTTATTACTATGTAAACTCCATTCTGTATTTGCCTTGGCACTAATACATATATACAGTAGTCCCAACCAGAACAATACTTGTCGCTAATGACACACGACGTTTGTATTCTTCTGTTAATATTCCCTTTTTTCTGTCACCCTTCCGCGCAGGCCGCCGACGTGGATGGGTGAACATGGATATGATTTACCAATAATAACGCGTCGTTTTGTACAAATACTTAGCCCACCTGTACAATACTGATTTTCAATGTTACGACCGAAGTTAAAAGGCAGGGACGTTACTGTATTATTACAAACAGGAGCACAAACCTGCTATGTTCCTCGTCCCTTGCAGCTTGTGCCAGGTGCACCAAAACACCCGTATATGTTCCCTTATATCTAACCACGTTGCTTGTGTCTGTTATACAGCGATTGTCCAAGTCTCTTCTATCCATTGCAGCCTTATATTGTAGCGGACACTTATCATTTAATGACATAATTTTGCCATATTGCTGGCTTTGGGGCGGTGTGACGAATATAAAGTTGCCATATAAGGGTTGCATGGCCCCTATGCGCATGCGCGAAAAGCGCAACTTTATTATCGTTTGATACGGCGATATATTTGGTTGCCTGATAAATAGTGTCAAACAACACACAAGTATTTATTTTCTCATGTAGGGTCATTTATATCTCTACTAGTTCAGTGATAACTTCGATCATAGACCACTATACGTGGTATATATATGTATGGTTTCTTTACAGCTTATTTACCATGTAGCATGTGGCCGATAATGTTGGTACCGCTGATAAATAGTGTCCCAAACACAAGTTATATTATTTTCTCTGTAGGTCATTCATTTATACTAGTGCATTGATACCTTCGGGGGGGGGATCAAATAGACCACTGTGTACAGATACATGGAAGATATGTTCGTTACATCTTATTTACCATGTAGCTATGTGGCTATGAATGTGGTACCCTGATAAATCTGTCACGCAAAACACAAGTCATATTATTTTCTCATGTAGGTCAGTCATTTCGACTATCGTGTAATCTTAACTAACTCGATCATAGACCATCTGTGGCTACAGTACAGTGGTATATATGGGCTTCTTTAACATCTTATTTACCATGTAGTCTATGTGCGATGAATGTGGTACCCTATAAATAGTGTCACCAAAACACAGTTAACATTATTTTCTCATGTAGGTCATTCTTTATACTAGTCAGTGATAACTTCGATCATAGACACTGTGGTACAGATACAGTGGTATATTGCTTCTTACATTCTTATTTACCTTGTAGCTATGTGGCGAATGATGTGGTACCTATAAATGGGATAGTGTCACCAAACACAGTCATATTATTTTCTCATGTAGGTCATTTATTTATACTAGTCAGTGATAACTTCGATCATAGACCCACTATAATACAGTGGATAATATTGTTCTTTACATCTTATTTACCATGTGCTATGGTGGCGATGAACGTGGTAACCTGATAAATAGTGTCACCAAACACTAAGTCATATTATTGTTCTCATTAGGTCATTCATTTATACTGTCAGTGTACCTTCGATTCATAGACCACTGTGGTACAGATACAGTGGTATATTGCCTCTTTACCTCTTATTTTTACCATGTAGCTATGTGGCGATGAATTGGTACCCTGTAATAGTGTCACCAAAACACAAGTCCCATATTAATTTCTCATGTAGGTCATTCATTTATACTAGTCATGATACTTCGATCATAGACCACTGTGGTACAAATAACAGTGGTATATATTCTTTCCTTACATCTATTTTACCATGTAGCTATGTGGCGATGAATGTGGTACCTCGATAAATGTGTCACCAAAAACACAAGTTTATATTATTTCTCATGTAGGTCATTTATTTTATACTAGTCAGGTGATAACTTCGATCATAGCCACTGTGGTACGAGCAGTGGTAATATGCTTCTTTAATCTTATTTACCATGTAGCTATGGGGCGATGAATGTGGTACCTACCCTGATAATAGTGTCACCAAAACAAAAGTAGTCATTTATTTTCTCATGTAGGTCATTTTATTTATACTAGTCAGTGATAATTCGATCATAGACACTATACAGTGGTTATGATATGGTTTTCCTTAACATCTTATTTACCATGTAGCTATGTGTCGATGATGTGGTACCCAACGATAAATGTGTCACCAAAACACAAGCATATTTTTTCTCATGTAGGTCCATTTATTTTATACTTCCATGATAACTTCGATCATAGACCCTGTGGTACAGACAGCAGTGGGAATATATGGGTTCTTTACATCTTATTTAACCATGTAGCTCTGTGGCGATGAATGATAACCCTGATAAATAGTGTCACCAAAACACAAGTCATATTAATTTTCTCATGTGGTCATTTATTTATACTAGTCAGTGATAACTTCGACCATAGACCACTGTGGTACAGATACTTGTAATATATGGTTCTTTACATCTATTTCATGTAGCTATGTGGCGATGAATGTGGTACCCTGATAATAAGGATAACCAAAACACACATGTTTATATTATTTTCTCATGAGGTTCATTTATATACATTGTATACATTGTCAACAAGATTCACCCAGGGAGCAGGTTTCAGTGCGTATTTGTGCAGTGTAGCTACTCGGGCCAAGGGTAGCTTGGTCAATCGCTACACCGCCCGTGGATGCCTGGCTATTTGTTCTTATTACTATGGAAATCCATTCTGTATTGCTTGGCACTAATACAATATATAAAGTAGTCAACCAGGAACATACTTGTCGATAATGACACACATACGTTGTATTCCGTATTACTGTTAATATGCCTTTTTCTCTGTCACCCTTATCCCCGCCGCATGCCTCCGACGTGGATGGGTGAACATGATATGATTTACACATAATAACGCGTCGTTTTGTCACAAATACTTAGCCCACCTGTACAATACTGATTATTCAATTGTACGACCGAAGTTAAAGCAGGGGAACGTTACTGTAGTATTACAACAGGAGCACAAACCTGCCATGGTGTCTCGTCCCCTTGCAGCTTGTGCCAGGTGCACCAAAACACACCGTATAAATGTTCATGTATATCTACCACTGGGCTTGTGTCTGGTTACAGCGATTGTCCCAAGTCTTCTTCTATCATGGACAGCCTGATAGTGTACGGACACTTATCATTTATGACATAATTTTGCCATATTGCTGGCTTGGGGCGGTTGTCGGTGCTAGAGCGGGCCAAGCACAACACTAAGAACAAAATATCTCATGTAAACAACACTGTTGGGCGAGATCTTTAGACAGCAAATAGATAGGCATTCTTCTATTGTGGGAATGCCCTCAGTTGGTGAAGGTAGCCTTGTTTAAAAACAAACAAGGACTGATTTTAGACGATTATTTCTATTTACCTGCTATATTGGTTTCTCACGGCGCCACCGCGCATGCCAGTAGGGGCCATGCAACCCTTTATATTGGCAAACTCTTTATATCGTCACAGCGTGGTCGGTGCGAGAGCGGGCCAAGCAGCAACACTAATACCAAAATATCTCATGTAAACAACACTGTTGGGCGAGTATCGTGATGACGCAATAGATGAGGCATTCTCTATTGTGGGATGCTCATTGGTGAAGGATAGCATTTTGTTTTAACTGATTTTAGACGATATTTCTATTTACCTGATATATTTTGGTTTCTCAACGCTCACGGCGCATTCGAGTAAGGGCCATGCAAACCTTTATAATTGGCACTCTTTAGGCGAATTTTGTGAACGAAGCCGTAAGAACCGGCTTCTTGCAGCTTGCGTTTTCTGTTATGGCGGGGCACTGTTAAGAAGCCGGCTCTTACGGATTGGCCCAGCTGGTCGAAGCCGGAAGACGCTGGAAGAAGCGATAGCCCGGGCCTCGCTTTACCACGGCTTCTCACGCTTGTTGCCGTGACGTCAGAGCGCCTAACAACAAATATGGCGGGAGGGCAGAGATTCTGACACGTGATTATCGTCGTAGAAATACTGTAATTAAGCTAACAGGACACAAGTAGGCCATAGATTACATTCAGAAGCATGGACCATACGTAGACCACGAACCAAGAATATACAGGGTTAGTGACACGACAGACAACTTTAAAACGGTGAAAGAATGATCTGTTCTTATCAGGCTGACGATAGGGCCTGTCTTCGACGGAGTAGTTTTTTTGCTGAATTTCACTGATAATATGGCAGAAATTAGCCTGATTTGTACATTTAGTACACGGCTTAACTTTCGGACCACACTAATAGAGCTAAAATGGAATGACATGGTGATAGGAGAGGTCGTCTGGTGAATCACTTTCTCGAGTCTTTTAACATTAACGACAAGACGTTGTTTTTCTAATTTTCTAATTATGCATCAAAACCAGACCAGAAACGTTTTTCGCTGATTCATTATGCTCCAATTTTGTTCTTAGAGATCTCATCACGACTTGTTGAGAACGTGAAAATGTTGGACCTCGCCGACGGAGACCGAGAGTACCATAACTTCACCATCCATCCCGAAGTTCCACCACAAAACATTGCAAGATATCTAAGTATGCATACATTCTGTTGACGGAGATGAACAATATTAATGTGTAGTAATATTGTAACTTAGTGCTGATAGGTATTGTGGAAATGACTAGCATTCGTTGATGGAAATCTTAAGACAAGGGCTCCCGGTAAGCTTGACCCAAATAGTTGGCTCTATGTTTTATACTTACTGTCCTTAACACATCTGTTTAGATTTTTAATGAGTGCCGATACTTACTTGGCCTACATGGCCGATATTACAATTCAGGTTCTCTGAGAAAACAAATCCATTAGGGTTAGTTAGGTCAGGTCAGGTTAGTTTGTGCACAGCCCGATGGGCTCGAGGGGGGGTGCTAGGTAGGTCTGTAGAGTTTTGTCATCTTTAGAATAAAGGCTCAACCTCCTATCTTCTTCTTCTTTCTTATAGACAACAAGCTTGGGGACATGGTGGAAACCGGGGTTTTTTTGGTGGGAGCCACATAATAAGGGAAATATGGCCCCGATAAAGTCTATGAACTAGGGAAATTTCCCTCGTTTATGGATTTTTTTTTGTGGGGGCCATATTTCCCTTATGTGTGTGCTCCCCACCCAAAAACCGCCGGTTTCCACCATGTCCCCAAGCCTTGTTGGCTATAGAAGAAGAAGATAGGGGTTGGAACCCTTTTTCTTAAGATTTACCATATATATAAAAAAATTAAAAAAAATATATATATATATATAATATATTATTATATATATATTATATATATAATATATATATATATAATATATATATATATGGTGTATTTTCTGTATATTTTGGTTAAATTAGTTATGTTTATGAAGAATGATTAATGGCTATTTTTTGGTGTAAACATGATTTTTATGTTGAAATAATGATTAATGTGTAAATGATGTACATTAACTCTCGCTTTGCGACAAATTGGGTGAAGGATGCGAGGTTATACTTATCTGAGTGATCCGAATTGTCGCATTATAACAAATGGTGGTCGTTATATAGTGAAATGTTCCCTATTTTTCCAACTAATTCCGTGTATAGCGAACTTGTCCGTTAAATCTGACGAAGTTCCTACACTTACATACATGCAGCCATCACAAATCTACACGAATACAGGGCAATAAAACAAATCAGAACCGTTACAGACGCATATACTGAACTTTATTCGGTAAAAGCACTCATTACAGACTGGCAGAAAAAGTGTTTGAAGCCGATTATTTTGTTATATAAAGTCCGGAAAAGCGAGGGTGTGTGGTGTATACACTAAACTTTGAAAAAGTACTACAGGAGGCATCAGTGTATATACCTAATTTTTCGGTTTGGTGACCTAATGTAGGATTAGGTTATGGGTCAGAGTGTTTCTGCATGAGGAAATCAAAATTATGAAACTAGTTATGAAAATTGTATTTTGTTGAATATGATGTTAATCGTATTACTGGCTTACTTTGGTTGCAATTATCTGACCAATCAGTATTAGGGCTACACTGGCGCCTTTGTGCTTAATCTGAGGTTTAAATACATTTTTTTTTTGATGTATAGTTTGATTATTTGCTTCTGTTTATTAATTTTTACTTGTCCTTATAAAACTTCTATAAGGTACCATCATACACATACTTTTTATATTATGTGCATTTCCTTGTATATTACCCTGTTCTCTATAAAGGTGCAAATATCGTAAATTTAGGTGAAACTATGAACATGACTATTGTCATGTATGAACAAAGCACTCAGAATGCTGTCTGTCGATATTTCCCTTTGCATGCAAGGGTTTAATCTGCAATAAGTAACACAGTCTATGTTCAGGGTATATGTGCCGGTTGCATGAGTGTTATCCACCGAAGATGAAGGAGAAGACTCTTTGAAAAGGGAAAAAGCAGGAGTGAGAGGGGGAGTAAATAAATAAATAAATATCTTATTCCATGAAACTGGTTTTACTAGCCAAACTTACATCCCAGATTTTCTATGCAATATATACTAAAAATAAACTTCTGAAAGTCACGCAAAAAAAAAAATACATAAAAAGAAAGTCAAACGAAACATTAAAGGAAATTAATTATAACTGAAACATAAGACTAAGTCACTTCAAATATCTTTAAATACTACTACCATATGCAACTGCTATTTGATATGGGAAACAAATATAGTTCACTTAGTTCAATTAAAAGTAAAAATTTAATAAGTCAAGACTTAAAGTGTAGACTTCCATAAATTAATGATGCATGAAGGCAAATTGTTCCATAGTTAGCCTTTGTTACATGATAAGGTCTGGCACCAGTCCTGTTTCTGGCCTCTTGCACATAAGGTCTTTTTTAGCTTGCCCCCCCACCCTTTGTTTGTACTGGCTGTATTTTCCCTGACAATGGAAAACTAGATTCCCACTCCGGATACAACCCATTGACAGCTTATAACAGCGAAACATTTTCATACAATATCTGTCTTAATTTGTTAACACTTTAAAACTCTTTTTATGATGGAGTAACTGTCCTCTATCTGCCCCCTCCAATAGCTAGTTTAGCTGCAATATTTGCAGTTTTAAAACACTAAAAAGTAAAGTTGAGAAAAGTATTTGTTGAGTTCCCATATACCCATACAGTAATTCATTAAAGCTGAGAGAGAGAGAGAGATTAATTCAATGCCAAAAATTAGCCAGAATGAAAAACAAGCCCCCTATCTTCCAAGCAAAATATAATCATCCCACCCCCCCAAAGGCGGAAAATCCCGGGCACTGGCGGGCAGATGATGGCCATTAATGAATCCCTCCTTATACCTGACCCTTGCATCGGTGCAACAGTTAATGAAAAAATAAGTCACTAATGTGGAACTCGACACAGCCAGCCCCATATGATGTCCTTAGGTGCCCGCCTCTTTTACCTTGGCCCTATTATAGTCCTTGGTTTATGATGGAGCAAAAAAAACATTAATGTGAAGGATATGTGTTGTGCTCCTTCACAATATCGTCATTCAGTTATCGTAACTTATTAAAAATGGCTTTCATTCATTCGACGGTACACTTTCGTCATGTGGTTTTTTTGTTTACAGTTTATCAGCTGTGAGCGCCGATCGGGAGAGCCCGAACAATCCTTTCAACCGTTCTGGCGAGCACGAAAACGATAGAGAAGCCGCAGAGCCGTAAGAAGCCGCTTCTTACGGCTTCTCTCAACAAAATTCGCCTTTTATATCGTCACAGCGCCATCTTAGTCGCCAGGGGACTCGCCGTTCACTACCGAGACCCACTAAGTTCTCGGTCTATTTTTGCGTTCATATAAGCTAGTGCCATGCCGTCCTGCTGTGCTTGTCGGTGTTACATAGGACTGAGAAGGGTTTTAAGCTCCACAAATTCCCTACAAGCCCTAGACGAAGGAAAATATGGGGCTAACAAAGTCAGTCGTATGGGATGGACACCTTCTCGTTCATCTGTTTTGTGTAAGGTATGTTTCATTGTTGTGTTGTCAGACACTAGTACATCAGAATATAAGGAAGCAACAAGAGGCTGGTATATAGGCATACACGTGGTAGTTCCTGTAATACGTATACATCAACTACATCCACTTCATCCCTTCCATATGTTTGTTTTGTCTTTTCTTAACACACCCATCGTCTCTGCACTAACTACTTGGTAAATCTTTAGAAGAAGTCCTTCACCACTATCTTTTTCTTCTTCCCCCTATAGCCAACAAGCCTGGGGAAACTGGCGGGAATACGGTTTTTTTTTTGATGGGGGAAGCAAATATAACTGATTTATGGCTCTCCAAAATATCATCAAAATCACTATATGCAAAAATTCTAGGGAAATTCCCTAAATTATGGATTTCCCTAGATACCCATTGTTAGGTAATTTATTTTGATTATTATTTGTAAATTGATTGATTTAATGCCTAAAAAGGTGAATGTGCCAGACATCAGAGGTCATATGACACTATTATTTGTGAAGATTTGGTCAATTTTCGGAGAGTAACCTCACCATAACTCCCTAAAAGTTACTATACTAACCTCACTATAACCCCCTAAAATTTACTATACTAACCTCACTATAACCCTCTAAAAGTTACTAAGCTAACCTCACTATAACCCCCTAAAATTTACTATACTAACCTCACTATAACCCTCTAAAAGTTACTAAGCTAACCTCACTATAACCCCCTAAAATTTACTAACCTAACCTCACCATAACTCCCTAAAAGTTACTATACTAACCTCACTATAACCCCCTAAAAGTTACTATACTAACCTCACTGTAACCCCCTAAAAGTTACTATACTAACCTCACTGTAACCCCCTAAAAGTTACTATACTAACCTCACTATAACCCCCTAAAATTTACTAACCTAACCTCACTGTAACCCCCTAAAAGTTACTAACCTAACCTCACTGTAACCCCCTAAAAGTTACTAACCTAACCTCACTATAACCCCCTAAAAGTTACTAACCTAACCTCACTATAACCCCCTAAAAGTTACTAACCTAACCTCACTATAACCCCCTAAAATTTACTAACCTAACCTCACTATAACCCCCTAAAAGTTACTAACCTAACCTCACTATAACCCCCTAAAAGTTACTAACCTAACCTCACTATAACCCCCTAAAAGTTACTAACCTAACCTCACTAAAAACCCCCTAAAAGTTACTAACCAAACCCTCACTATAACCCCCTAAAAGTTACTAACCTAACCTCACTATAACCCCCTAAAAGTTTACTAACCTAACCTCACTATAACCCCCTAAAGTTACTAACCTAAACCTCACTAAAACCCCTAAAAGTTACTAACTAACCTCACCATAACCCCCTAAAAGTTACTAACCTAACCTCACTATAACCCCCTAAAATTTACTAACCTAACCTCACTATAACCCCCTAAAATTTACTAACCTAACCTCACTAACCCCCTAAAATTTACTAACCTAACCTCACTATAACCCCCTAAAAGTTACTAACCTAACCTCACTATAACCCCCTAAAAGTTACTAACCTAACCTCACTATAACCCCCTAAAAGTTACTAACCTAACCTCACTATAACCCCCTAAAAGTTACTAACCTAACCTCACTATAACCCCCTAAAAGTTACTAACCTAACCTCACTATAAGTTACTAACCTAACCTCACTATAACCCTCTAAAAGTTACTAACCTAACCTCACTATAACCCTCTAAAAGTTACTAACCTAACCTCACTATAACCCCCTAAAAGGATCAGGACAGGATCTGACTGGACTTATAATTTTTTGAGGCACCTCATATTTCATAGCGGCCGTGTGGGTTAACCAAGGCTGAGCGCATGCTGGAACTTTTACAGATGTGAAGTACAATAAGTATACTATACAGTGCGATAGTTTATTTCAGTCAAAGCCGGAAGGTTTTGTTATTCAGAATTTCCGCAGTTTCAACTAATACTCCCTATTGAGCAATGCTCTCCTGGCATAACTGAGGGGGTTGCACCCCCACATCGCCCCCTTAACCTAACCTGGGCATTGAGTACGTAACCTAACCTCATTGGGGGGGGGTTCGCCCCCCAGACCCCCCTAGTGTTATTTTTCATTTCCGACGGCTGTTGTATGGATTAGAAATATTCCTTATGATGAGAATAAAACGTTCAGGAAACTTGAAACCACCGATCGTGTATTGGTTTAAACTGCACTTATACCAATGATAATATATAGTATTCTAAACACTAAGCACATATACATTACTGAATTACAATGCAGTATAAATAAAAAAAAACCAATTAAGACTAAGGCTTAAACTTTAATCAGCTGCAGTCTAATTGATATAAACACAAGTAAAAATTGCCATTGCACAGGTTTGAGGTCATACTGGCTAAGTTATCCATGAGGATTAAAGTATGATACATTACACCATTGACCACTGTATACCTGGACTGCGCACGGAATATCGGCCTGTTGCACATGGGCCTGAACTTGCCCTGAAGTCGGAGGGCCGCTCGGATTCATATATATATATATATATATATATATTTTATATATATATATATATATATATATTATATATATATATAATATTTTATATATACAGTAAAAGCCTTATAACTCGGCACTGTATAACTCGGAATTTGATATAACTCGGCATGGCAAAGACAAGATTTTTTTTTTTTTTTTTTTTTTTTTTTACACCTATACCTATAGCGCGTGTAGGCTGTGAGCTCCAGGGGTGGAATGTAGGCCCTGGAGGCTCACTCGAGGGCTGTGATGGTTTGGCCCTCGCCCGTGGTGGCGCAGGCAGGATTGTTATAGTGACGCCTGTGATTAGAGGCTCCATGCCGCCCTCCTGTATCCTTCCATGCACTCGCAGTCGAAGGTAGAGTTAATGGACAGGGCATGTGGGTGTTCTTAGGCCACTCGACGGTGCAGAAAGATTTCAAGTGGATTTATGGGTCTCACTCGGGATCGAACCACTCTGCTACCCACCTCACCTAAACTGCATCTCATGGTTTTCACTCGGCATATCATGCCGCACAACTCTTCTGTGAACATGTAAACAAATTCGGCAAAAAATAATGTATCTCGGCATATTGATGTTATAACTGCATCTCTTCACTTACACTCGGCATATCGTCAGTCGCATAAAGTCGTATTTTTGTCCTTTGATCTTTTCCTGCAGGCTCCAGGCTCTTCAATTTCATTCCCTTCCTGCTGGAGACACCCTTGCGTGATGGAGCTGACATCTTGAAATACAGTACTGTATGATGTAATCCCAAAACACCGTCTGTGATACGAATTCCGTTTTTTTGTCAAAATTGAAAAAGGATTGGTTTCTCTGCTTCAAAAACACAAGCTTGGTAGGAGCCGAAATAATAATCATGCAAAACATTGCAAACATATCACAAAGTAGTATAACACATTTCAGCAAGTGTTATTGGATTGGGATTCGAAATCCAAGACGGTGCTTGGACGACAAAAACACGGCTCGGCCTAACGCGCTGGTACCGACCTTTGCTTTATTTTTGCCACCTATTTTACGTGTTTTGGGATTACATCATACGTACTGTATATCAAGATGTCAGCTCCATCACGAAAGGGGTTTGCTTCAAAAGCAGGGGGGGAAATTTGAAATTGAAGAGCCTGAGCTGCAGGAAAGGTGAAGTGCTGGCAAGGAGGGAAACAGGTGCGTCCATGCGTGCTATTTGTGCTGAGTTGATTTAAAATCTGTACTGTATTTACTTTTTTTTTTTTTTTTTTTTTTTTTTTTTTTTTTTTTTTTCTTCCATATCAAAGGGGGGCATTGCATAATCGGAAAGGGCCAGAACCCCTACCCGGCCGAGTTATAAGGCTTTTACTGTAATATATTATATATATACAGGAGACCTCGTTTATATTTTTTTCCGGCACCCGCGGGGGGGGAGCGCATGCCGGATAACTCATTTTGCCGTTGTTTTGAGAGTTAACTCTTATGGAATCCCCCAAAATCCCCCTTTTTTTTTTTTTTTTTTTTTTTTTTTTTTTTTTTTTTTTTCCCATCACAAGGAACTGGCCAAGGCACAACAAAATGGGAAACCCACAAAGGCCGCTTATTTTGCCAGTCCCTATAAAGAAGACAGTAAGAATAAAATTAAAAAGTGGGTGAGCCAATTTAGTTCGGGAGGGTGTCTTGTTCTCTTCTTTTGAAAAGTTTGTAAGTCATAGAAAGGGGAAAAAACAGAAACAGGAAGAGAGTTCCAGGTTTATCAGTGAAAAAAAAAAAAAAAAAAAAAAAAAGCCGGGTCGATTAGTGCCGTTGTTTTGAGGCTGCCGTTGTTTAAATGCCGGTTAAACGGGTTCTCCTGTATATATATATATATATTATATATATATATATAAAATATAATTTTATATAATTATATATTAGGGTGGCACTTAAAAATTGATTTTTTATTTTTAATGCGTGCGGGTGGTTTTCGGGTTCCTTTCCCCGTAAAAAATAACGTATGCAAATTTGTTTTGAAAAATATTAAATTTAAAGGGTCGCGAATCGGGTAAAATTTTGAGATTTTGGGGCAAATTTCAAGATTATCAAATTCGTTTCTGACGTTGTTGTTAAAACTATAATTGGATGATTAAAAGGCATTTTCTTAGTCATTTTCATATTGTTTATTGATATTCACTCAGTTTTGGTCACACCACGGAATGCTGGTCTACTCCGGGTCCCCCTCTCTGGCAGAGTATTAGCCCCTCATCGGGGGGGGGAGGGGATCATGGGCAGTGGGCACCCCATCTCTCACTCTATGTGGCCTGGTTAGCAGTCGCAGTCGACTTGCGGGCGTCGGGGTACCGCTTCCTGTGGTCCTCAACGCTGCAGGAGGAACTGGCGCTGTTCCTCGTCCTTCGTGAGGGCCTGGTTGTAGGCCTGCATCAGCGCCACACCGCGCTCTGGCGAAGTCTTTTCACCACCCGCAGCTCCCGGACTACACGAGCGGCGGCTTGGTAGCTGCTGTCCTCCTCCAGTCGGCTGGATCCTTGTTGAGGAACCCCGCCTCCAGGCCCGGGATCTTGAAGAGTTTGCTTGGACGACGGCGTGACGAAGCTCGCCACCGTCTTGGTCGCGAGAGCGGCGCTCTTGATGTCCACTGGGGACTTGCGGGTGGGTCCTCGTCCTCCTCCTCCTCCTCCTTTAAGTCTATGGCCTGGACCATGTCTCGCTTAAACCCCGGGGGGAAGGTCGGGGTCGAAAAAGTGCCAGAGCCACCGCCGCTCGCTCAAGTACCACAGGTGGCGGCCGAAGACCGGGACTGTCGCCTTCGACAGCTCCTTGTCGGGGTAGGCGCGGAGCGCGTTCACGAAGGCCAGGTCCAGCGCCGGTGCAGCAGCGGCGAGTGGATCCGAAACCAGGCGGCGGCGTACGTGCGGACGACGAACAGCGCACAGCGCCTGATGCCCTGGGCCTCGGCTGCCGTCAGCCGGAACTGCTCCCTGAAGAGGAAGCCCTTTCCCAACAGCGTAGATGCCCTTTGCCATCCACCTGGCCCGGTGGAGCGGTCCGGGGGGGAAAGCGGATGCCGCGCTTCGGAACTCCGCCGGGGCAATTACGCAGAGCTCCAGAAGTTCCCGGTAGTCGGCCCCCGGGGCGGGGCGTGGTCGAGGAAGCGGCGGAAGTTGACCAGCAGCTCGTCCCGCTCCGGAACGTCATCGGCGGTGAACGGCTCCGGCGTGGTCCTGTCGATGAACTCCCCCCCCTTGGAACCTCTTGAACAGCTGGATGTCGGGGCCGCTCGAGACTCCAAAGGGAGGTGGAGAAGGCCCTTCTCCAGGACCAGCTCGTACACGTGGTGCCGGCAGGCCAGGTGGAGGACGGGCCGATCCAGCTTCTGCTCGATGAGGGTAAAAAGCCCCGTTCACCAGCCCGCTGTTTTACCGCCGTGGTGTCGAAGCTGAGACCGCGACCTGCTCCTCCAGCTCCCAGTCCTCCAGCGCTGTGAGCACGGCCCCGAGCGCAGTCCTGTGCTCGGGCCGGACGGGAGCTTTGGGGGAAAGGTGAGGAGCTTGACCACTCCGCCCCCCGACACCAGGGCCGGGAGCCGGTCGACGCTCCTCCCCGCCATCGCCTCTCCCCGGGGCGATCTTTCCGTCCCCGTGGACGATGAGAACGGCGTCGGGGTTGAACGCGGCCTTGATCTCCTTGGCAGCCTCCTCTCGGAACTTCTCCGAGTGCGCCTGAAGGATTCGCGGTTCAGGGACCAGCTCGGCGGGGTCGTGTCCTAAATTCCGTGCTGCAGCTGACAACACGTGAAACCGCATTGCGGTTGGGACACCTTGGGCCGGTTCGAGCGCGGCGGCCAGTTCATGTTGAGGACGGACTTTCGCACGCTCGCCCGCATGCGCTTCGGAGTATGTGCCGACGTTGGGCCTCTCGTCGTCGCC
This sequence comes from Chionoecetes opilio, assembly GCA_016584305.1. Lineage (NCBI taxonomy): Eukaryota > Metazoa > Arthropoda > Malacostraca > Decapoda > Majidae > Chionoecetes > Chionoecetes opilio. The sequence goes on along the minus strand of JACEEZ010005659.1, from coordinate 189,139 downwards.
ATCGTTGAAGACGTTCCCTTCGTGTGCGCGCCGCAACGGCCGGGTAGGACTGTTGCCGGCACTGGCCCCTGGAGTCGGAAGAACTGCCCGCGGAAGAACTGCCCGAAAGCACAACGGACCGGTCAAGCTCAAGGCACACTTTCGCCTCCGCTTCCGCCCGCCGGCGATTTGTTGACTCCAACTTCCCTTGACCTTCTTCTCTTTGACAGCAGGGACATGTCTCGAGAACCGAGAGAACCGCGGGGCTCGTCCTCCCTTTGGGCCACAGGAAGGACCGGTCCTCTTCCTCTGTGAGGAGTGTAAGCGCATCTTGGTGCGCGATGTCGAAGAGGCGACGCAGGGATGCGACGAATGCCTCTTTTCCCTCGCCACCGGGTCGGCCCGCGCTTCGACTTGCCTCTTCTTCAAGGAGAACCCACTCATCGTAGAGTCGGATGAGTTTGTCGCGCGCCCGGTGGGGTGCCTGGACTGGAATGCGTGCCCGGGGCCCCGAATGCGAGTACCTCATCGTCACCTTGGCCGCCGCGGGCTTCTTCTCGTGCTTCAGTCCCAAAAGAAGGTGGGAGGAAAAAGACGGAGAGCTTTTCCTCGTGTTGGGAGTCGGCTTCCCGTAAGTTCGTTCAGTGTACTATGTACAAGGTACACAGTCGTGTTTGACCTAGTCGTCGCCATCGCAACTCTGGGGGAAAAAGGAGAGGGGAAGGCTATTATTAGTCAATTATATAAAAATTTTATGTAATGCGTCAAAAGAAGAAACATGTCAAAGGATGAGGATGATTGGAAATTCCCTGAGGAACAGCACTTTCTGGCAACAAAATGTAACAGAGCGAATAAAAAAAGAACCAAACTGTTATAGAGGCGTTGGTAAACAGTTTCTAAGAGCCCACGGGGCCAACCGACACTCCTTTCCGGTCGAAACGTGCACTAAGACTGAGCCACCAACGGGCAAAATACGGCCCGGAACGCGGGCTAACGAGTTTTTTTCCTGTTTTTGCCTGACCTGGCCTGGCTCCCCACGACCGGAAGTGGTGTAATAAACAATTGTTAGACAAAAAAAGCCAAAATACGTCGGAAATGCAATTTAATGATGAAAAATGTTGTTCGAAATATGTTTAAAGTAAATTTGAAAAAGTTGATTTTTTCCCGAAAAATGTCAACTTTGACCTCAATTCGCGACCTCTAAATATTAATATTTTTTTAAATCCTTTTGCACACATTATTTTGTACGGGAATGAAACCAGAAAACCACCCGCACAACTAAAAATCGGATAAAATAAAATTCACTATATGGCTAAGTGCCACCCTAATATATATATATATATATATATATATATATATCTATATATATATATATATATATATAATATATATATATATATATATATATTATATATATAGACTGGTTTATCAGTATACAACACAAACCTCGTTTTCCCGGACTAATAGGGGGGAGCACTGGTCCGGGAACCGCAAACGTCCGGGAATCGCAAAAGTCCGAGGCCATTACCCACACCCCGGACGTTTATCCTACTCTAGTATTTACTGTCCGGCAACCGCCAATATCAACTACGCCGCGGACTTTTACGTCACTTTGTTTGTTGTTTTTAGGCTGCGAGGATCCCTTGGGGAACACTTTGAGCCCTGGTGATGTCCTATGATGCTATCACAGGCGCTGTAGTTGACCTGTCTTCCTCAGGAAGGCACAGGTGAGGCGGATGACACCGTGTTGCCGGAGGGGTGGATGCCAGCCACCGCCGACGTTTAGGGTGAGGAGTTGAGAGCGTAGCACTACACGGTGGGAGTGGAAGCGCTGACACTGCAGCAGAAAGTGTTCAATAGTCTCAGAGACGTTCCTGCACCGGGGCAGTGGGGTCGGGGGACTAACGGAGGCGTGCAGGTGAACCGTGAGTGTTTCTTGTGCCCAAATGTAACAATACGATCGCTGACCATGCTGCCGCCTGGCGGGGGCGCGGACACTGACCAGAGTGACAGGAGATGCTCGGACTGCCGGACAACTTTTGTCGATTTAAGGACTGGACCAGGCATTTGTCCGGACTCTGACATATCCCCGGACCTCGGATTTTGTCCGGCAAATCCGGGTCCGGGAAAACGAGGGCTGTGTGTATATGATATACTGTAATCTTCGTAAGTGTTTGTTGTATAATATTATCAAATAAAAACAGTAAAACACGCTAAAGAAATGCCATTACGAGACTCTGAAGAAATATGCATGAACTTAATATACACTTCAACTCTTCGCCATTTAAAACTTTGCGAGTCAACTTTTATCATGAAGGGTATCAATAGAAGCCCAATTTTATTAGCTTTCCATTGATGTATTTCGTTTTCTGATAAATGAATTATCCCCATGCATAAATTAGCGTAACTAAATAAATAAAATCATCAATCGGTAATTTTCCCCGTTTGATGAGGTTATTTATTTAGTTTAATGCTATTTATACATGGTGCTAATTCATTTATCAGAAAACGAAATATATAAGTAAATAAATAACATTATCAATCGGAAAATTACCCGATTGATGATTTTATTATTTTATTTAATGCTATTTATGCATGGTTCTAATTCATTTATCAGATAACGAAATATATCAATGGAAAGCTAATAAAATTGCGCTTCTATTGATACCCTTCATGATAAAGTTGACTGGCAAAGTTTTAAATGGCGAAGAGTTAAGTGAATATTAAGTTCATGCATATTTCTTCATAGTCTCGTATGGCATTTCTTTAGCGTGTTTTACTGTTTTTTATTTGATAATATTATAGAACAAACATTTACGAAGATTATAAGATTATAGTATATCATATATACTGATAAACCAGTCTATATGATAGTCCATAGACCACTATATCTCTTTGTCTGGCGCCCCGCAAGCCCCTATGCAGCTTGTAATTTCAAAACATTGTGGCGTGCACAGCCAGGTGACAGTGGTCTAGGATGGCACCAATGTTTCTAAAATTTCCATGAAAATAAAACATCACCAAACCTCATTTTTGCAATCATGCTTTTTATTTTAGGATTCTTATCTGTCTATAAACCTGTTCCCAAGGTTCCTTATCACATGTTTGTCCAGTCTCCCTATGTTCTTATATATCAATGTGGTCACGCATGTCTCTGCCAATCCAGTGTCAAGCTATTTATGCGAGTTAATCACCATCTAGGTTTGCACCATCTTGGAGGATTTTACCAAAATTTTCATCTTTATTTTGACATTGAAAATGCTTTCAATGCTTGCATTGAAAATCTAGCTTTTTTTTTCTCTTTTGACATTATTTGACATGGACTGATTTCAAATATTTTTCATTCATCAGTAGTTTTTGCAAACAAAAGCAGAAAATAAGGACATAACAAAATCATATTTGTACATAATAATATCTATCATGTTTATGGAAACAACACATCCAGTTTTAATATTTCTTGCATTTTCACTACTTTATGTTCATTAATGCAAAAAAAAAAAAAAAAAAAAAATATATATATATATATATATATCTATATATATATATATATATATATATATTATATATATTATATATATATATATATATATATATTATATATATATATACGGTATATACAGTGAACCTTTATAACTGGGCACGATAGGGGCTCTGGCCTTGCCGAGTTATTCAATGTGCCGAGTTATGCAAAGTCCTCCTCTGATATGGGTTATAAGAAAGAAAGAAGGGAAAAAAAAACAAAAGTAAATACAGTACAGTGAAAGCATAAAACCAACACTTACCAATGAACGGGTAGCAGCAGGCATATACTCGTAATCCAAGGAGAGGGGAGCCTTGTTGTAACATGTAGAAGATGTTAGGGGGACTCAGTCGCATTTTAACACTGGTATCACTTTAATCACTTTATAATCACAACTCTGTAAGTACTGTATTGTATACAGTACTGTACCTGTACAACTTAATTTTACATCACTTGAGCACTTAATTACTGCAACACTATGCCTTGTCCATTAACTCTACCTTCGACTGCGAGTGCCTGGGAGGACACGGGGGATGGTGCCTCTAATTACAGGCGTCACTATAACAATCCTGCCTGCGCCACCACGGGCAAGGGCCAACTATCACAGCCCTCGAGTGAGCCTCCAGGGCCTACCATCCCACCCCTGGAGCTCACTGCCTACACGCGCTATAGGCATAGATGTGTGTGTGTGTGGGGGGAAAAAACAAAACAAAACAAAAAACTGTCTTTGCCATGCCGAGTTATATCAAATTCCGAGTTATACAGTGCCGAGTTATAAGGCTTCTACTGTATACTGTATATATATATATATATATATATATATATATATATATATATATATATATATATATATATATATATATATATATATATATATATATATATATATATATATACAGTAAACCCTCTCGTATTCGGACTAATTGGGCCAAGGAGTGGTCCGAGTAATGCAAGGATCCGAATAATGCAGGGATAAAATAATGATGAAAAAAAAAAAAATCTAGGTGAATATAGAGAATGTCTAAGTCATGCAAATATCAATAAATAAGAGATAAATCATGTAAATAAATAAATTACAGTAAAAATACACCCTACAGTACTGTACAGGAGTAGTGTACAGTACTGTCAGTTCTACGTCTGGCAGCGGCAGCTGGCAGCAGTATCATGATGGTGGAGATTTCCTCCACCTTCTTGGTGTTGTCTGTAGGGCTGCGAGGAGCCCTTGAGGAGCCCTATGATCCCTGGTGATATCCTATGAGGCTATGATGCTATTACAGGCGTGGTAGCTGACCTGTCTTCTTCAGGAAGGCACAGGTGAGGCAGATGACAGCGTGTTGTCCTGAGAGGTAGGCAAGGCGCCAGGCGGGGCAGGTCGCTCGCCTGCAGGGTGGGCAGGGTTTTACGTTATTACTACTTATTATACATCGTAGTGATTATGGTGAGCTGTTATATACACATGTCATTATTTAGGTCAGTGTAGTACTGTGTGTCACCTTAAATAAGGGTTATTTAAAGGTGTTGAGGTGGCGGGGTAGCCAGTGTCGGGGAAACATTCTTGTCACGGCCACCCCGTAAAACTAACGGAGAAAGTGTCCGTGTGACATGACCTTTAAAGGCCGTGTTGTCTTGACGACTTGTGATTGGTCGAGAAGTTTTAGAAACCGTTTGTCATTGGCTGGTGACTGATGACAAGTTTGATGACGTCATTACTCGTCCAAGCCAGCCAGGCCTTCCTACCTGTTAACTACCTAACGAGGGAGGCTTGCTGGATATGGTAGTAAGGGCAGGTAGTATTTAGACGGTGGGAGAGCGGGTGGTAGCTGGAGATTCAACATCCGTTGCTGGATCTGGGTCCAAGGCTCAATGGCCTCAGATCACTTGTCAATACGTACAACAATTACAACATTTGGACACAACAAAGAAACCACAATTACAGTATACAAAGAATATGCTCAGTGATGGATCATAAATGCTCTGCCTGGCTGCCTGGGCCTCTAACCTCACTGACTCACATCATGACACCCTACCTACCCTTGTGGTAGAGTAGAAAAAAAAAAAAAAGGAGGAGGTCCGAATAATGTCGAAGTCCGAATAATGAGGGTCCGAATACGAGAGGGTTTACTGTATACGACTTTATACAGTAAGGATACAGTACACCCTCTCGATAGGGTTTACTATATAAGATGCCAACATATTTTCTTGATGACTTCACTTATTCTTCCCTAATAATGAAATATTACCTGCAGCAGCCTTTGAATTGTCCTAACACTTTGCAGGAACACTTTGAGGATGATCAATTTGAAAACAAGAGAGCAGATGGCAAACGGTTGCTTAGATGGACTGCAGTACCGACCCTTTTCTCTCACCGCTGTATTCCCAAGCATAGGAGACCTCCTCTTAAGCGAAACCGCCCTGGATCTTCTACAGCGGAAGAACATGCGAATGTTCTGTTGGATCACACATACTGTGACATGCAACCAAGGGATAAGACATTGAATGCCGGTAAGTTTTAATTACAATAATATTACTTCATTAATAACATTACAATAGTATAGTTTCTATTATAATATTATGGATTATTGACAAGCCACTAATTTTATATATTGATGATGAGTACTCTCTCTCTCTCTCTCTCTCTCTCTCTCTCTCTCTCTCTCTCTCTCTCTCTCTCTCTCTCTCTCTCTCTCTCTCTCTCTCTCTCTCTCTCGTAAACACTTGGGGCAAGCAGCTGAGGCTGCAAAGGAGGTCCTCGACTTCTGGACACGAGCTACGATCCCCACCATCGCAGAAACTAGCGTGAGGAGGAAGATTACTGGACTTTTCGACGAGTGGAAGATCCTGAGCAAAAGCAAGAATAACTCTGGAGTCACGCCTGCCGAAAAACAGAAGACCTTCCAAGAAAGTCTCCCAGACCTTTTGGACATCGCCCACTCCGACGCCCTCACTCTGATGACCATTCCTGAAGACAAGGAATTCCTTCTTGCCCAGCGGGAGAAGGGGAGGCGGGGTTCGATGGCTGGTCTGGACAAGAAGCTGAAAGAATCGGTTTGCCGACGTGAAAGCTCTCTCTCACGTAGCCGTCAACAGACGCCAAAAGGAGAAGAGATGGTTGAGCTGGAGTCGTCATCGTCTGAGTCATCAAGTCCAGCCAACGCTGCCAACACATCGACTTCTTCTTCCGACGCCGGGGTCGCTTCTCCACCAAAGCGATTGAGAACACGGGGCACGAAGTCCGTCCTATCCCTGATCTCGTCGGAGCCCTTGACAGAACTGGGGTCAGTAGCCGCCAAGCCCTTCGAATTGTGGCGGCTACGGCAAGTAGCTTGGGCCACGATCCACAAGAGCTTGTGCTGAATCCCGAGTCCATTCGACAGGCAAGAGGGAAGTACAGGTCCACTTGGCGAAGGACATCAAAGAGACTTTCAGTCCTCTTACCCCTCTTAACCGTTCTTTGGGACGGGAAGATCCTTCCTCAGGACGATGGAAATCGCGCCGAAAGACTCGCCATCCTCGTCACAGGAGAAGGAGTGGAGAAGCTCCTAGGAGTCCTGAAACTGCACTCCGGAACTGGTGATGCCGCCGCTACAGCTGTGTTCGAGGCTCTAGAAGACTGGGGGGTCCAGGAACGAGTCGTGGCGATGTGCTTCGACACAACCAGTGCCAACACTGGAGCCATCAATGGTGCATGCACCATCTTGCAACAGAAGATCGGCCGACCCCTCGTTTCACTTGCTTGCCGTCATCACGTCCACGAACTTGTCCTTGAGAAGGCCTTTTCTACTGTTTGGGGTCATCTTCGGTCCTGAGATCACCATCTTCTCTCGCTTCAAGGACTACTGGTCTTACATCAACCAGTCGGCAATAAACCCTCCCACCAACGAAGATCTGCCGGAGACTCTGGTCTCCAAGAGGGAAGATCTCATTCAAGGTTTGAAACGTCTGCTTCAGACAAAGCAGCCCCGTGACGACTATAAGGAACTCGCTGAGCTGAGCATCCTTTTCCTCGGCGGCGCTCTTCCGAAGACCTCGATCCGTAGCCCCGGAGCGCTTCATCGAGCGCGTTGGATGGCGCGTATCATTTACGCTCTGAAGATGATCTTGTTTCGGGAGCAGCCGACTGGAGTCGTCACACCTCGAGAAATGTCAGCTCTCCAGCGGTTCTCATCGTTCGCAACCGAGATCTACGTCCTGCGATGGTTCGAATCGACGGTTCCATCCTACGCTCCCGCCAACGATCTTGGATTTGCTAAGGACATCCTTCAGTACCACGATGAAAGTATTCGGAAGGCCTGCTTCACCACTCTGAGCAGCCATTTCTGGTACTTGAGCGAAGATCTCATTGGCCTGTCACTGTTCGACTCACATCTCCCTGTCTCCGACAAACAAGCAATTGTACAGGCCATTCTCTACGATGAAGGAGCCGAGGAACCCGCCAAGCGAATAAACCTCCCATCATCACAAGTTCCTGCGGCAACACTGCCCTCCTTCGCCACGAAAAATTCCCTCCGCCTCTTCGAAGCTCTTGATATCAAGACCGACTTCCTGTCCGCCAACCCTCGGAAGTGGCAGGAAGAGGAATCGTACGTCAAGGCCTGCCGCCGAATCGAGGGACTTCGCGTCGTCAACGACACAGCCGAGCGAGGAGTGGCGCTCATCCAGTCCTTCAACCTCCGGCTGACCAAAGACGAGGAACAGCGCCAGTTCCTCCTCCAAGTTGTGTAGGCCCATCGCCATCAACAGCCCGGGACCTCGAAGGCTTCCCTTCCCCGGCCAAGCCGGCCACAATGAGTGGGGTGGCTCCCCATGATACCCCCCCCCCACCGAGGGGCTAATATTCACCAAGAGGGGGACCAGCAGCCCTGCTGGGGAAGGGATGTCCGGCTTGTCCGCTTTCAAGAGATGACATCCCCTCCTTAATAGGCCAGTGCATAAGGGTAAATAACAAAGTTGTAATCCGCCACCCCTAAATATCAACCGATTGAGGTCAAACTTTGCATACGATGGTTTCTTGCATAGATGCACCATTACACCAAAGTAGGAAGAAAGATTTAAACTTTTGATTTTTATTGGCACCCTACTGAGCATGCTGCCACCTGGCGGGAGGCGCGGACATTGACCAGGGGTGACAGGAGACGCTCGGACCGCCGGAAAACTTGGTCAATTTACGAACAGGACCAGGCATTTCAACGTAAAAAAAAGAAAAAAAAAAAAAAAAAAAAAAAAAAAAAAAAGTCCGAGACTGACATATCCCCGGACCTCGGATTTTGTCCGGCAAATCCGATATCCGGGAAATCGAGGTTTGTGTGTGGGTATATATATATATATATATATTAGTGTAGTCAGGTAGGATATTTTCTCTTAAACAAACGATGTTGAAAGCTGTCGAACAATCTCTTTTATTAATTTTTTTGTGTACGGTTTCTATTACTCGTACAAGTTTTTTATTTTCTTCTGTTAAATTTTTCAGAAGTTCTCCTATTGGTTGCAACGTTTCGGAACTAACTCGTTCCATCTTCAGGCGTGGTAGGATTCTGATCTGCGAATGAACTGCGTAGCAGGATTTTCAGCTTATGAAGGAAGCGGGAGGATCAGGCGACGGCCGGTGGGCGGGGCTAAGCGGCTAGGCCGGTAGCCCATTGGCTGTTTGGTTTTTGGTGGTGATATGTCGCTTAGCGGAAGGCAAAACTTGGAAGTCATCGGTTTGAGTGTTGATTTTAGGCTGTTTTAATGCGATGTATATTGCTTCTAGGTAAAGAAGGCGGCGAGGGTCTTGTTCCTTATCCAGAATGATGGCGTTCTTGTTAAAGTCGTCTCTTATCAGACGGGAGTTGTGTACAGTGTCATAATGGTTTTTAATAGATCCATTATTCAGATGACATGTAAGTCGCCTCGTCAGTCTTGTCCGAATTGGTATGACTCGGACAAGACTGACGAGAGTTTAAATTTTAAAGAAATATTATATAATATATAATATATATATATATACATATATATATATATATAATTTTATAATATATATATATATATTATAAAATATAAAAATATATATATATATATACAGGAAAATACCTTTTTTCGGATATATCCCGGACTTCCGGGTAGCCGGTTAATGGAAAAGTCCGGTTTAAAGGGTAAGTATACATACGAAAGATGCATTAATAAAAAATAAACATAATATTGTATGATTGTTTGTATTGTATGACACACACCCACACATACCACCCAACACACACACACACACATACCACCCAACCCCACACACCCCCACATACCCCCCAAACACACACACAACATACCACCAAAAAAAAAACCCCCCCAAACCCCCAAAAAAAACCAAAAAAACCCCCCCAAAAAACCAACCCCAAAAAAATTTTTTAAAAAAAAAAAAATAATTACTTACCCCAAAAAAAAACCACCTTGGTTTTTTTTACCAAAAAAAAACCCAAAACCCAAAAGGGGAAAAAAAAATTTAAAAAAACTAAAGAAAAATTAAATAAAAAAAAAACACCCCAAAAAAAATAAACAAACCCCAAAAAACCCCTAAACCTAAACCTTTTTACGGCAAAAAAAAAATTAAAAAAAAAAACCCCCCCAAAAAACCCCCATTTTACAATCACCTCGCCTCCTGGAAGCAAAAGGGCCATTACAAAGCCTACCACCCCTTCTCCCCCAAAATCCTCTCACACGCTACCAGACACGCGTGGGAACTGGAAGGAGGTGGCGAGAGAGTCCAGAAGAACGTCCTCGGTGGGGGAGGTGTAGTCGTGGCCGTGACCTGTAACAGAGTGAGCGACCCAGGCCGACCGGATCCTCCAAGATGGCGGCTGGTGGCGCGTTGCCACTTCGGCTCTCTAAACATATTTTCTATACCCGTTTCTTATTATGCATGCCTGAATTCCTATCAGCACCACATGCAATTACTTCGGTGTCTCTGCTAGCGCACCCTGCTACTCGTGGGGAGGCAACTATGAGCCTAAAAACCCCTCCACAGACTGGAATCCTTTCCCGCCACCAGAAAAACATTAACTGGCATCCGCAGCGGGGGACAACAGCCTGGCGCCAAGCGCAAATATGGGCACTGAATGCATATAAAATGTCTAGCCATTACACCACCCAACACACACACACACACATACCACCCAACACACACAACCCACACATACCACCCAACACACACACCCACACATACCACCCAACACACACACACACACATAACCACCAACACACACACACACAATACCACCAACCACACACACACACACATACCACCCAACACACACACCCACACATACCACCCAACACACACACACACACATACACCCACATACACACACATACACGGGTGGTATGTGTGGGTGGTGTGTTGGGTGGTATGTGTGGGTGTGTGTTGGGTGGTATGTGGGATGACTCAAAATACCACTCCGGTCGTCGGGTAGCACTTGACCTTGCCCACGGACTGATAAACACTGAATTATCATAGCGCATGGCGCATTATGGCGGGAATAAACAGGTGGCGATAGGTGGCGCTCACGTCTACGGGGGAAAAATTAAAAGTTAAATATATCTTTATTTTTTATTTTTTAATACTATTTATTTCCCTTTCCCCCAAAAAATTCCGGTTATTGGGTTTTCCCTTTGTTGGGTTTCCGGTAAAAGGGTTTTTCCTGTATATATATATCAGGGAGGTCCCGAAGATCGAACGTTGGGTTTCCACCTGGCTACCGTAAAAGCGAAATCTGTTAACGAAACCAAACAAAGGGTTAAAATATAGGTTTTGGTTCCGGGAACCCCATCAATTTAAAAAAAAAGAAAAAAAAACTGTTTTTCAAGCTAAAATAAACTATACAAACACAAAAAAACCAGCTCTATTTTTCCCACACTGATACCTATTCTGTAGAAAAAGCTTCTAAAAGAGAAAATTGCCAAAAAAAAACAAAACTGCACATTAATTAAAACAAAAACATGCAAACAACAAAAAAAGAGTTGTTTTTGGGACCCAGTGACACAAGAAAAGGAGTGTAGGGTCCCAAGGGTTGGGCCCTGCAAATTTCCCCCTAAAGGTGGGGCAGGCCGGGGCAATGTTTAATTACCCTTCAGGTCCCCCTTTGCAGGGGGGACTGAGGCGGTCCCAAGTTTGGGGCCCGCACACCGGGAATTACCCCTAAATGTGGCCGCACCATATGTTAATTACCCTTCAGGTCACGGCTTGCTAGGGGTGACCTTACTGGGGTCAACCAAATCCCCTTTGTCCACCCCAGGAGTGGTAGGGCTGGCATTTTGAACTTGATAATTTTACTCACCCCAGTTTGAATGTCGTATCATTGGATTTTCGATCTCGTATATTGAAAATAGACCCTTATTTACACATCTCGTATCATCGTATTCTCGTATACCGAATGCTCGTATAACGGGACCTCCCTGTATATACAATACCCGCAAATAGAATTTCGGACCTATCCCATAAGAAACCACTGTCTAGCGGTCCGAATTCTACTAGCGTATCCACGCCCTATGGTTTGAGGTAGAGTGGCTGGCGATATCTAGTAACTCCTGGGCGGGTAGTGTGGGGGTGTGTGGAACTCACGCTCAGTGCCGACCCAGACAGCAAGGGGAGACGTTAATGCTTGGTATTCTCTGCCCCGTTTTCCCAATATTTTGACTTGAGCACTTTTTGCCTTTTAATTCTTTATATATTCACTAAAATATGGGTCGTGCACACATGACTAAGGAGGAGAAGGCTCGCATATTAGCCTGGAGCAAGAAAAAGTGCCTAGTAAAGAAATTTGTAGGCGTACTCGCCGAGCGAAGTCAACCATAATGTTGCTGCTGGCTGCCGCTCGTGGGTCACCACCCAATGTTGTTCCCCTAAACAAAACCTTATCCTGGACGCCCACGGAAGACTTCCAAAGTTACAGATCGTCTTCTTGGAAGAGAACTACGTAAAAACCCTCATCTTACAGCTTCTCAGCTAAAAAAAAGTAATCCAACCCTGCTAAAAGACACATCCATCCGCTGCATCCAACACCGTCTCCAGAGGGACCTCCAGCTTCGGTGCCGCCGTGCTGCACGCAAACCTGTACTGATGGATCGTATGAAGAAAGCTCGACTGGATTTGCCAAGAAATACATCCACTGGACAGCTGACGACTGGAAGAAGGTCATGTGGTCATGTGGTCATCACATTCAAGTGTATTCAGGGCCGTTCTACCACAGTAAGACGACCACCTTCAGTCAGTAGATTCGACCCTGCCAACACAGTTCGCACTGTGAAGCACCCCGAATCTGTCATGATTTGGGGATGTTTCAGTGGTTTAAGAGGTCATGGAGGTTTGTTCTTCCTCTAAAAAAATCTATCAAAAAATAAAAATAAATTAAAATTAAAAAATATTATCTAATATGTTTGTATTATTTATTTCCTTGATGATATTCATGTTTATGCAACCAGTTGCAAAGCAGATCCGATTTCTATTTGCGGTGACTGTATAAATATATATATATATATATATATATATATATATATATATATATATATATATATATATATTAATTTCGTTGTATCTATCAATACAGTAAACCCTTGCTTTTACGGACCTCGATATGACAAATGTCAGCTTTAACAAACTTTTTCTGCCAGTCCGATAGTGCTGGCATTTAGTGAATAAATTCGGTAAATGCGGGGTTTAGTTCAGTGGTGGGCCGGCCGAACATGTACAAGCTGGTTGGACTGTGGCAGTGAAAACAAAGCTGACCGGGTGGTGCATCGTAACAAACCAAGTTTGTTATATGCGAAAACCTCTGATCCATCGGATATACCAAACTTTTGGATATAACGTCACCCCCTTCCCCCCGTGGGGGAAGGGGGTGACGTTATATCGTCTGACGTCTATATCGTCTGTGACGTTAATAGTCGCCTCCGTGGTGCAGTGGCTAGCGTGCCTGGCTACGAATCTGCGGGCCCTGGTTCGATCCCGGGCCAGGGCAAGTCGGTGACCAGCCTACCCAGCTGTTCTTACTTCCTTTCGGGGTTGATAAATGGGTACCCGGGGTAACCTGGGGAAGGTAACTGTGGTAACCCGGGAGTCACACTAGCCCTGTGTCCCGGGGTAACGGGTTCTCACCCACCACAGGCTCTAAGGGCTAATGCCACGGAGATGAGCACCGCATGCCACGTGCAGCTTAGCGTATGCTCCCATCTTTACTTTACTACCTTCCCCCCAATTGGCTCGTTATAGTGAGGGTTTACTGTATATAATATATATATATATATATATATAATTTTATAATATATATATATATATATATATATATATATCTATATAACTAATATAAGATATATATATATATGTATATATAATATATATATATATATATATATAGTATATATATATATATATATATATATATATTATATATATATATATATATATATATATATACAGTATATATATATATAGATATATAATATATATATATATGTATATATATATATAATATATGTATTATATATATATATATATATATATATATATATATATATATATATATATATATATATTATATATATATATATATATATATATATATACCGTATTTGCGGCGCATAAGACGCACCTCCGCATAAGACGACCCCTATTTTACAAAGAGGTTTTGAGAAAAAAAAAAAAATGGATGTTTTTGAGGGGAAATTTTTGTTTTCGTAAAATTATCAAGTTATTGAAAAAAAAAGGATTGTAGGGGAAAGCAAATGATTATGAGCATGTACCTAAATACAATATTCACAGTGCAATGAATGTGAATGAAAATTATGCTAGTTAAAATGTAAAGAGAATGAGAGTGTAACCAAAATCGGTCATAAATCGTAATATATTGCACGATGCCCCCACGAATGATATTCTAATATTTGCTACCTATGACATATAGCTTAGATTTAATGTAGTAGGTATGCCTTTGTTGCTTTTCTGCTATGTGTTTAGACTGTGGAAAATTTGCAGTATAGATATTGGTATTATTTTGGTAGTGGGCTTTTAAAAGTCCTAGGACTCTTACCTACATCATCGTGTAGCTTTCTTCATTCTAAGTATTTTGAGCCCCATTTCCCATGGCGCAATTGAATAATAATGGCATTACACGTAGTACCGAAAATCTACCGTTGCTTCAGCCAGAAAGTTAAGTTAGGTTAAATCAGATTAGGTTAGGTTAGAGGTGAGGTTTAGTTTAGTAACAGATGATATAGAGAAATAACGAAAACTACCAATAATATGGCAGTGTGAAGTGTAGCAATGTTTGCGGGGCGGACCTGGAGGGGCAGGTTGCCTCCCCCACATACACACATGTAAACAAACATTGATTTCCGACAAAAACGAGAGCCAGATTAATTCAAAACACATCAAAACTATTCAGGAGGACTAAGTTTCGGCCTCGAAATCGGTGGTTGTCCAATAACAAAAATTCACGAAGATATTTAGATAACACTGTAAGGTAACCATCTCTACCTTGTTGTTATTGTTGTAATTGTTGAAGGGCACCATTGTCGCGATCGATGATACTTGCACTGGTTTACACCTACGAATCTATCACAGTCGCGAGGGTTGATTAGTCTTCTTCAGGAAGGTACAGGTGAAGGTACATGTTCACACTCTGAAATCACGGCAGCGTTCTGTCAGACGTGCCTTGTATTCACAGTATTCATCACGGTTCCGTCATTTTCAGCAGTTCCTGCTCACCCTCTAAGCAGACATGGTGCCTCAGAGGCTATGCTTGAAGAAATTTGCATTAATAGCACTTCTGTCGGATGAAGAAGAGGGGTAGAAATCTAAAAGACATTGTTTTGGGTACATAAAGCCTTGAGAAAACGACAATTATCAGCACAGCACAGTCTCATTACGTTAAAATATTCTTCCCCAGAAACCGTCACGTGACAGGACTGTGATGTATTGGAGCCGTGACGGCGGCGCACCGTTTAGTGTAACACGTCTATTTGTTTGAATGTAAGAAATTCTAACGGATGTGATGAGACGGTGCCCTGTCACCAATTTCACCATGATATGGTATGGTGTGATTCGGCCTTGAAGCGGACGGTATGGCGCCGTGAGGGGTCTTCGTCTTGGTGTACCGTGTGGAAGACTTTTGTCCCGTCTACAGGTACGGTACCATTGCAGCCTTTTTACTAGCACTCTTTCATACAGTTTCCTTATCCGTAGAGGTACAGGGTGAGGATTGAGGGGTCGAGGTGGTACAAAGGCCTATGCTGTCTCCTATCCCAACTTGCTTACCACTGTAGCGGCGCTATCACACACATGCACATACACACCTGCATCGGCTTAGGCCACCCCCCTGTCTGGGACCAGGATTAGAGGCCCGAGGGTGACCTGACGCTGACCTGAATTGTCCTCGCCGACACAATTGCAACACCAGCCAGGTAATTCAAGCAGCCAAAGGACACACACAGACACACACGCCGCGCACCTCTTGTCCCCACGTTGTACAATGACTCGCTGTCAAATAAACTACAAAGCCACGACGCCCTTTCTCCATCCTTGTGTGTATAGACAGACTCCCCAAGATACTACACCTCCCTCTCACCGCTCACACTCCTTCAAATAAAACTTTAAACACGCTCTTTGTTCACTATTCCATTTATCAACAGTACTCATTCCAGCGAAAATTCCAACACTATTTTCTGCCTCCCTTCTATCATCTCATTTCAACTGTTGTGTCAACTTGTGTGGCCCGAGTCGAATGCGGGTTAAGGCTACATCTAATATGCGGGATGTTTGTCTTTTCCATGGGTGCGGGGAGGAGTCTGAGCGGTAATGACCCATGGTGGGTGCGCGGAGGGCGTCGCCGAGACGTTTTATCAGACATTTTACAATGGAGAGCAGCAGAGGGGGATGGGTGATGTTTACATCTGACACGGCCATCTTGGCAGCAACAATCGCTATCTTGTTGCCCCAGCTCTTATTTTCTCTTAAACTCCAACCTTTTCTTAGTATTATGCATTACTGTTGATAACACAGCTACAAATTTGTGCTCAGTGAACTACTGCTCAACACAGATCACTCCAGACCCCTTTAGTAATATACCACCGGCTGTTCTGCATTCTCTGCCCGACCTCTCATGCGCTAATATGGACGCATAAGACGCAGGGTGAACTTTTCATTCCTTTTTAAGGGAAAAAAGTGCGTCTTATGCGCCGGCAAATACGGTATATATATACAGGAGAACCTCGTTTATCCGGCACCCACGGGGGGGAGCGCATGCCGGATAACTCATTTTGCCGTTGTTTTGAGAGTTACTCTTATGGAATCCCCCAAAATCCTTTTTTTTTTTTTTTTCTTTTTTTTTCCCCC
This sequence comes from Chionoecetes opilio, assembly GCA_016584305.1. Classification (NCBI taxonomy): domain Eukaryota; kingdom Metazoa; phylum Arthropoda; class Malacostraca; order Decapoda; family Majidae; genus Chionoecetes; species Chionoecetes opilio. The sequence continues at coordinate 172,292 of JACEEZ010005659.1, read as the reverse complement.
ATCACAAGGAACTGGCCAAGGGCACAACAAAAATGGGTAACACAAAGGCCGCTTAGTTGCCAGTCCCTATAAAGAAGACAGTCAGAGAATAAAATAAAAAAGTGGGGTGAGCCAATTTAGTTCGGGAGGTGTCTTGTTACTCTTTTGAAAAGATGTAAGTCATAGGAAAGTGGAAAAATAGAAACAGGAAGAGAGTTCCAGAGTTTATCAGTGGGGAAAAAAAAAAAAAAAAAAAAAAAAAAAAAAAAAAAACAACCTGGGTCGAATAGTGCCGTTGTTTTGAGGCTGCCGTTGTTTTAAATGCCGGTTAAACGAGGTTCTCCTGTATATATATATATATATATATATATATATATATATATATATATATATATATAATATATATATATATTATATATATATATATATATATATATATATATTATATATATATATATATATATATATTAGGGTGTCCCAAGATCATAGAGGGAAAAAATGAAACATGTTTTTTTCACTTGCTCGTGTTTTACTTCTGTTCACACATGCATAAGAAGAGTTCCTCTGAAATTAGATGAAATTCGGAGAATATTTAGGGGTCGCGACAAACTGAACAATTTTCTAATAACCTTCAAAAACAAAGAAAAAACTCAAAACATCCCACATTTTTAGAAAGAAACTTATAAGGAAACCAAAACAGACAGTTTTCATTGTTTCCATTCAGAAAGCCTTCTTTTGAAGGTCCTCCTTCTTTTCCCGCCCCACAAGTTTCCGATGGTGGTGGACTAACTGGAGGAGATACTTCTCCTGTGTGGCCGACTTCGTGGACCCCAGGTAGCGCTGGACTAGGGCGATGCCCCGCTCCGCGGCATCGTTGACCACTCGGAGGCCAAGTGCCCGTTTCCGAGCGTCCTTGAATCGGTCGTCCTCCTCCCACAATGCCGAGTCCTTTGCCAGGAAGCACTCATCTGCGTCGAGTTTCTGAAAGAAGGACCGTGTCTTCGAAGTGACGAAGGACGAGAGGGAGGAAGACATCGTCATCTTTTTTCCCTCCAATCGCTTGAGTTCCTTCTTCGAGACGGGCTTGTCCAATGCCTTGACCATCTGCTTCTTCTCCTCCACATCAATCCTTGAGTCGAAGAAGGCCAGTCCCGCGTTTTCCTCGGAAACGTACCACAGGTGGCGTCGCAGGGCTTGTTCTGCTGCCTTGGCAACGGTTTGGTCAGGGTATGTCTTGAGGATCTCGAGGAAGAACACGTCGTTCAACGGAGCTTTCACAGAGATTGGTGCCTCATGCCATTGCTTGCAGTACACCAGAGCAACGAAGAGGGCCACTCGTTCCACTCCGGCCTTCTCTCGACCAGTCAGCGACAGCTGGGATTTCAGCATCTGAAGCTTGAGGCAGTAGATGGCCTTGGCCATCCACCGGGCTTGATGGAGAGCTCCAGGACGGCGGAATGGTTTGGCTGGACCTTCACCACCGAGGAACAGGTAGGAGAGACGGAGAAGTTCTTCATAGTCCTCCCTGGGATGGTTCTTCGACATCAGAGCCTCCTTCAGGAAGGCCAATGCGTCGTCCTTCAGCTTGCTGGCAGTGTCATTGGTGGCGAAGAACTCTACGAGGTCCTCTGATGTTTCCACCGTCTTTCTGCGAGGAATCCACGAAGGACCATCGATCACGGAGTCGTTTGAAGATTCCAATGTCAGGACCAGAGGAAGAGCCGAGGCTGGCTTCGAAGACATCCTTGAGGATCACCTCGTGGACATGATGGCGGCAGGCCAACCAAAGCAAGCTTCGTCCGAGTTCTTGCTTAATCTGAATGCAAGCACCTTGCACCATGCCAGTGTTCGAAGGTGTCGAAACAGAAGGCAATGATCTTGTCCCTGACGCCCGCTTCGTCCACCTCCTTCAAGACCACTGCAGCCACGTTTCTGCCAGTCGAATCCGAGCTTGCCGGGACCCCAAGAAGGAACTCGGCATCATCTTCCCCTGTGAGGAGGACGGCGATGCGGTCCTCCGTATCGCCAGAGAGGGACGGGAGGAGTTTTCCGTCCCAATGCAGGACCAACCTCTCAGGTATCTCCTGGTTCCGCAGTTCCACGATCTTCTCGGCGGCTTGCCCTCTCCCCGCAATTCGTGCTCGATGGACCGTGCTCTTCGAGACCGCCATACTCCCAATGTCCATTCCAAGAACTTGAGCGGTAGCTGCGAACGTTGACGTTGCTTGCCGCACCGACAACTTCTCTCGATCCCAAGTTGAAATGAGGTTAAGATCCTTCACGGAGATCGATGGCGACTGTTTGAGTTTTTTCCTCTGGCTTCGTGATCCACGAGCGGTGATGACGTCAGTCGACACAGGACTGCTGCTGCTGCTACTGCTTTGGCTTGGGATTTCCGCCCTTCAGTCAGCCTGGCAATGTCGCTGTCTTCACGTTCCCGGAGCCGTTGAGTCGAGTTCCGCGCTCGACCTGCTCTCCACCTTCTTCGCTGTCACGAGGTCAATTCCAGCCATGGATGATTCCCCTCTGTCTTCTCTCTGACTCGTAGGAACTCCTTGTCCTCGTCCTTCACGTCTGCCCGTTGGAGAGAGGAGGAGTGTGCGAGGTCGAAGATTTCTTGGAGGTCTCCTTTGAAAATCTCCTCATCCATATGATGTTTTGGCCTGTCTTTGTTCTTGTTCTTCTTGAGGTCATTGTACGCCTTTACCAGCTTTGACAGCTTCGTGCCGGCGTGTATTACTGTAGTTGTCGGAATCCCGGCGCGCGACCAGAAGGGGAGAACCTCCTCCACCACCGCCTTCCTGCTCCCGCTCGCCGTCTTCCCCATCTCCCGGTGGTGGTGGTAGTAGCGGAGGAGGACCTGCTCCTTCGATGGTAGCCGGGCTCCGGTGATTTCATCGATTGGAGCCTTGTCGATCAGCCAAAGATTACTAGCGGCTCTTGTTGCCATGTTGATAACCTGAGTGAGAAAAAAAGTGGAAATTTTGAAAAATCCTGAAATTCGAGTCACATCACCTAAATGTTCACTTTGTCGGGACCCCTAAATATTACTCAATTCGCCCAAAATTTCAACGCAATACTGTTTTACTATGAGAGAACCTGAATAACACACAAGCGTGCAACATTTCAAAACTTTTGCATTTTGGGACACCCTAATATATATGTGTATCTGGCTATCTATCTACCTATATAAGAAATATTCACGTTTTGTAGATATTTGTAATGAAATTAATACTATACAGGGTGTAACACGAGTTTCTGCAAATATTGATACAGGTGAAAGAACATGTAATTCTAAACACAAAATATTCTATAACCATATGCATTTTGAAGTTTCCTTTAGACGTGAGATGAAGTTAGACAAATTAGCGCGGCCAGTAATTTCACCATGGCAGGCGGCTGCCGCTCTGTGACATTTTGTATGATTTAATCATAATGTTTACTAGTAATGGAGCATTACATTATCTTATAACAACACAATTGGTATTAATGGACATGTTATTACTAAATAAGCAGTACATGAGAACAGCAGGGCTGTAATAAACAATACTGTACAAGGCTACATGGCATTGTGTCAGGGAGGGGTAGGATGGAACACGTGACTCAGCTGATCGGCGTGAGGCCTCGCAGCCTAATCCCTCCTTCCTTCCCCGCCCCGACGCATTGCCACTTAGCCTTGTACATTATTGTTTATTACAGCCCTGCTGTTCTCATGTACTGCTTATTTAGTAATAACATGTCCATTAATACCAATTGTGTTGTTATAAGATAATGTAATGCTCCATTACTAGTAAACATTATGATTAAATCATACAAAATGTCACAGAGCGGCAGCCGCCTGCCATGGTGAAATTACTGGCCGCGCTAATTTGTCTAACTTCATCTCACGTCTAAAGGAAGCTTCAAAATGCATATGGTTGTAGAATATTTTGTGCTTAGAATTACATGTTCTTTCACCTGTATCAATATTTGCAGAAACTCGTGTTACACCCTGTATATCTATCAGTCTATCTAAATATCTAGCTTTTTCTGTTTGTATAACTATAGTCTATTCACTTAAGCTGGATTCTTGGTAGCTGCTCGCTGCCTAGACGAGTTTGTAAGGACGTCGCTGATTGGCTGATAGACTCGGGCTGGGTGGTGATGGTGGTGGTAATTGCCTCGCCGAACCAAAAACCTGCCTGCCTTAGAAAAATATTCATATTTCTTGGCTTTACTCATCTCTTACACAAGATAGGCCTATTTTGTTTGCATCAGTGAATCAGGCAGTGATTGTTCAACAACAACACGCCATTCATAACTAAATAGGGTAAAAAATAAAGTCATGATTGACTATCACAAGAGTAGGCGGACTTTTAGGTTTTCAGTGCATTGAAATGTTGTACTCCTACCCGATATTACCAAACTACCAGATGATAATTTTTTCTTGCTTATTTTGCTTCAACTCGCTGTAACTCCATAAATTTTGGTCGCATTCAATTGTCAAGAACTGTTTCAAAATCCTTATACTTTTCCGCTTCCTGTGGTATGTAGCACGTACCAATAAGGAAAAGAGTAGGTGGTCAAAATGGCTAAGAAAGTTAAACTACTACTGCAAAACTGGCACAGTGACGGTTGTGAGCATGATCTATACAGAAGAGCTTTTTCTCGGGAGAGCTATCAGAGGTTCACCCGTCACGGCACCAGTTTGAAAACAGTTTAACTTCTTAGCCATTTTGACCACCTACTCTTTTCCTTATTGGTACGTGCTACATCCCACAGGTAGCGGAAAAGTATAAGGATTTTGAAACAGTTCTTGAAAATTGAATGCGACCAAAACTTATGGAGTTACAGCGAGTTGAAGCAAAATAAGCAAGAAAAAATGTTTATACACTCTTTTACTTTCCTTCAATTATCTTAATATTAGTGTAGTCTTAAGTGTAATTTTTTATGCTCATGATATGCAGCAATGTATATGAACACGATGGTAGGCCAGCTTTTATAAATATCATCTGGTAGCTTGGTAATATCGGGTAGGAGTACAACATTTCAAGCACTGAAAACCTAAAAGTCGCCTACTCTTGTGATAGTCAGTCATGACTTTCTTTTTACCCTATTAGTTATGAATGGCGTGTTGTTGTGAACAATCACTGCCTGATTACTGATGCAAACAAAATAGGCCTATCTTGGTGTAAGAGGTGAGTAAAGCCAAGAAATATGAATATTTTTCTGAGGCAACGCAAGGGTTTTGGGTTGAGACGAGGCAAGTACCACCACCATCGCCACCCAGCCCGAGTCTATCAGCCAATCAGCGACGTCCTTACAAACTCGGCTAGGCATCGAGCAGCTCCCAGCCCAGGAATCCAGCTTAAGTGAATAGACTATAGTTAAGTGTCTAAATGAATCTATCTATACATTTTACCTATCTGATTTTCATGATCAATATATATAATATATATATATATATATATATATATATATATATATATATATATATATATATATATATATATATATATATATATATATATATATATATATATATATATATTATATATATATATATATATATACATATATATATATATATATATATATATTTATCTTATTATCTCACTCATTTCCTTTATTTTATTTTGACTCCTGATGGCCATGGTTCCCTCTCACCAGTCTCATGCTCGGCAACCAGACCATCCACTCCTACACGATCTGCTGTCAGGAAGCGGGAAGTAATTCAGGTAAGCCTGTCAATGAATGTTATCAGTATCACACTATCTCTTGGGCTAATGCTTTCCTTGGCTAGGGAAAATTCTAGAGTCCTTTTCCGCCCTTATTAGTGGGCTTTTTTGGTTCTACTGCAGTTCAATGCATTACAAGGCACGTGGTTATAAACGTCCTCAACTTGTCGATCTGATTATTTGCGGGAAATGTTGCCGATAGTAATTCTGGTAAAATTCTAGAGTCCTTTCCCGTCCTTATTATTATTTTGTTATCCGACAGACCTTCACAGATCCCTTCAGATACCTCTAAAACGTAATTATTAAGTGGGAGAGATGCCCCCTTCAACCCCCCCCCTCTGGACCCCTTAAAATAATATTACGAATCTAGCCTAATCTTACCAAGAAGCTCCGATCAAAATCTAATTGCAGGAATTTTTTTTTTTTTTACCAGGATTGGTTAGGTTATACTAGAGGTTAGGTTAGTAATTATTTTTTAAGAGGTCTCGCTAGGAGGTTATTAGTGAGGTTAGGTTAGGTTTTAGGGAGTCTAGATTTGTAATATTAACCATATTATATTTTTGAGGGGTCCAGGGGGGTCGTTTAAAATAATCGTCCAGACCATTTCATCATTCCTGATTTAATGCAATAAATTTATAGCCATTATCGTGTATATCAACAATATGTTGTCACTTTTTGCATCCAGTCAGCCGTTTTTAAATAATCCGCAATCAAAATCTGCAAATTCCCCGAGCTTCGAAAACACCCCTCCAGACTTGCAGACGACGCACCACGGCCCGGTGACGTCACAGGAGTAAGCCTCCCAGCCCCGCGCTAATCCAGAAGCACGTAAACACAAGGGGACTAGCTTGTGGACCACCGTCGGGTTAGGACATGCTGGTCTGTGGAATAGACTATTCACCGGCATACGGTTGTGTTGTGGTGCCCCCCTGTCGGCTCGCCAGACATTAAGATTAGTGCCTTCTCCCCGTCACCTGTGCTCCCTGGTCCTGCTGTCCTCCGGCAGCCGTCGCCGCCTCTATGTCTAGGCCAATGCCGACACGTCGTACCTGACGTAGGTCAATGGCCGACACGGAAACCGACACGGCATTCCCTCCTCTCTCCAAAAAGTGCGGCCCGCTCTCCCCGCCCAGGGAAGCCCGGAAGACCCCCCCGCACCACAGGAGCAGAAGCAGCATCCCCAGGATCAGCGGCAGCAGTCCCAGGAGCAGCAGCAGCAGCAGCATCCCCAGGAGCAGCAACAGCAGTCCCAGGAGCAGCGGCAGCAGTCCCAGGAACAGGAGCAGCAGCAGCAGCCCCAGGAGCAGCGGCAGCAGTCCCAGGAGCAGCAGCAGCAGCAGCATCCCCAGGAGCAGCAACAGCAGTCCCAGGAGCAGCGGCAGCAGTCCCAGGAACAGGAGCAGCAGCAGCAGCCCCAGGAGCAGCGGCAGCAGTCCCAGGAGCAGCAGCAGCAGCAGCATCCCCAGGAGCAGCAACAGCAGTCCCAGGAGCAGCGGCAGCAGTCCCAGGAACAGGAGCAGCAGCAGCAGCCCCAGGAGCAGCAGCAGCAGTCCCCGGAACAGCAGCAGCATCCCCAGGAGCAGCAGCAGCAGCCCAAGGAGCAGCGGCAGCAGTCCCAGGAACAGCAGCAGAAGCAGCAGCCCCAGGAGCAGCAGCAGCAGTCCCAGGAACAGCAGCAGAAGCAGCATCCCCAGGAGCAGCAGCAGCAGTCCTAGGAACAGCAGCAGAAGCAGCAGCCCCAGGAGCAGCGGCAGCAGTCCCAGGCGCAGCAGCAGCAGTCCCAGGAACAGCAGCAGAAGCAGCAGCCCCAGGAGCAGCAGCAGCAGTCCCAGGAACAGCAGCAGAAGCAGCAGCCCCAGGAGCAGCAGCAGCAGTCCCAGGCGCAGCAGCAGCAGTCCCAGGAACAGCAGCAGAAGCAGCAGCAGCAGTCCCAGGCGCAGCAGCAGCAGGCCCAGGAACAGCAGCAGCAGTCCCAGGAGCAGCAGCAGCAGTCCCAGGCGCAGCAGCAGCAGTCCCAGGCGCAGAGCAGCAGCAGTCCCAGGAGCAGCAACAGCAGTCCCAGGAGCAGCAGCAGCAGTCCCAGGAGCAGCAGCAGCAGTCCCAGGAACAGCAGCGGCAGTCCCAGGAGCAGCAGCAGCAGTCCCAGGAGCAGCAGCAGCAGTCCCAGGAACAGCAGCAGCAGCAGCAGCCCCAGGAGCAGCAGCAGCAGTCCCAGGAACAGCAGCAGCAGAAGCAGCATCCCCAGGAGCAGCAACAGCAGTCCCAGGAGCAGCAGCAGCAGCAGCAGGCCCAGGAGCAGCAGCAGCAGTCCCAGGAACAGCAGCAGCAGCCCCAGGAGTAGCGGCAGCAGTCCCAGGAACAGCAGCAGCAGCAGCAGTCCCAGGAACAGCAGCAGCAGCAGCAGTCCCAGGAGCAGCGGCAGCAGTCCCAGGAACAGCAGCAGCAGCCCCAGGAGCAGCGGCAGCAGTCCCAGGAGCAGCAGCAGCAGCAGCAGCCCCAGGAGCAGCGGCAGCAGTCCCAGGAGCAGCAGCAGCAGTCCCAGGAACAGCAGCAGCAGCCCCAGGAGCAGCGGCAGCAGCCCCAGGAGCAGCAGCAGCAGTCCCAGGAACAGCAGCAGCAGCCCCAGGAGCAGCAGCAGCAGCAGCAGCCCCAGGAGCAGCAGCAGCAGCCCCAGGAGCAGCAGCAGCAGTCCCAGGAGCAGCAGCAGCCCCAGGAGCAGCGGCAGCAGTCCCAGGAGCAGCAGCAGCAGTCCCAGGAACAGCAGCAGCAGCCCCAGGAGCAGCGGCAGCAGCCCCAGGAGCAGCAGCAGCAGTCCCAGGAACAGCAGCAGCAGCCCCAGGAGCAGCAGCAGCAGCCCCAGGAGCAGCGGCAGCAGTCCCAGGAGCAGCAGCAGCAGCAGCAGCCCCAGGAGCAGCGGCAGCAGCCCTAGGAGCAGCAGCAGCAGTCCCAGGAACAGCAGCAGCAGCAGCAGCCCCAGGAGCAGCAGCAGCAGTCCCAGGAGCAGCAGCAACTTCCGGACACACCAACTAAGTTTTCTTTCCTGCTCAGGGCCTGTAATGGTGCCCGTGTATTCTCTCACCCCGGCCGGGTTTCTCATGCCCTCCATGCCAGCCCATTGGGCAACAATCCATATCACACCCAGTCACACAACAATCCATATCACACCAGTCACACAACAATCCATATCACACCAGTCACACAACCGTCCATATCACACCCAGTCACTCAACAATCCATATCACACCAGTCACTCACCAATCCATATCACACCTAGTCACACAACAATCCATATCACACCAGTCACACAACAATCCATATCACTCCCAGTCACTCAACAATCCATATCACACCAGTCACACAACAATCCATATCACTCCCAGTCACTCAACAATCCATATCACACCCAGTCACACAACAATCCATATCACACCCAGTCACTCAACAATCCATATCACTCCCAGCCACACCATACCACATGTGCCACAACATATCACACACAGTCATACCACACAAAACTGCACATCACACCCAGCCACACAACATTAACCCATATGACACAGCCATCCATATACCACAACAAAAACACCGCACTACACATCACACCCAGGCACACAACAAACCATATGACACAGCCATACCACAAAAAATAAACACCACAATACATATCACTCCCAGCCACACCACATAACCACATCACATTACACATCACACCTAAACATACAACAACCCATATCACACTCAGCCAGACCGCACAACCACATCACACCCAGCCACACAACCCATATTATCACACCCTGGACCATAAAGTGACAAACCTTGCCCCAAAAACAGTACCACACAATGTAACGTAATCAAGGAACCAACTGACGTACTTGACGTACTCTCTTGTTCGGACGTACCCGAACTAAATTGGCTCACCCCTCTTTTTTTATTTTATTCTCTTACTGTCTTCTTTATAGGGACTGGCAACTAAGCGGTCTTTGTGTTACCCATTTTTGTTGTGCCCTTGGGCAGTTCCTTGTGTTGTAAAAAAAACAAAAAAACAAAACTTGACAGTAGCTGAGTCTGTAGCTCGCCGCTCGCACCTCTGCCCAATACTTTTAAGAGACAAGTCACAGGACAGTACGTGTGTCACGTGTGAGAACGTTTAGGCAGCTCATGCCTTCAGATACCAGCATTGCCATGCTCTCAGCTGCGTATCATGCAGACCTCTTTTTCCTTTATTTGTTTTGCTCTTGTTGAATCATGGTTTACTTATTTATTTTAATTTTATGATGAATCTGTAGAATTATCGTATAATATCGTATATGGTTAAATTATTGTACAAAACGTACGATAATGAAAAGCACTATCGTACATCGTATAAAGAGCCGTGTTTTTGTCGTCCAAGCACCGCCTTGGTACGAAGACCGTTTTTTGTCTTGATTGGTTTCTGTGACAAAAACACAACAAGCTTGGTAGGAGCCGAAATAATAATCAATGCAAAACATTGCAAACAATATCACAAAGTAGTATAACACACATTTCAGCAAGTGTTATCACTTTGAGGTGAATACTGAAGGTATATTATGAAGGTTAAAATAAACAATAACAACACGGAGCCGAAAGGGTAGCCAGTTGTCAAAAGCACCAAAAATATAGCCAGGATGGGGCCTGCGTTTCTCTTGCCTAACTATTTACCTTATGTGTTATGTGTGGTGACGATGAGTGTCAATATACATCCAGTCCAGTCTCTTCAGATATATTATATATGAGAAACAACATTCTGCATCAGCCAAAAACATCTCAGTTATTTTAATGCTACAAATTCACCTTTCTTGATATAATGTGGTGATCATAAGTGTCATTATTCTGACTGCCCTGCCTGATATGGTGTGTGTGCGGCTGCAGGCATGCACATTTCTCTATTATTTACGTTGCACAAGGAACTGTGATTTTTTTTTTCTGGTGAGTTTTGATGTGGTTTGAATTAATCTGCTAACCGTTTCTGAGGCAATAACTTTTTTGGGGGGGAGGGGAGTGAAGGTTAGGTTAGGTTAGGTATAGCTTATGTTAGGTAAAGGTTAGGTTAGGTTAGGTATAGCTTATGTTAGGTAAAGGTTAGGTTAGGTTAGGTATAGCTTATGTTAGGTAAAGGTTAGGTTATGTTAGGTAAAGGTTAGATTAGGTTAGGTAAAGGTTATGTTGAATTTAGTTTTTCAATCATTATTTGTCGCAAATCACTTTAAAAAAATTATTTGCGACAGAAACGGTTAGAAGATTGATTCAAAACACATCAAAACTCATCAGAAAAAAATTGTTTCGTCCACCAAAGTGAATTCGGTGTCAAACTGGAAATTTAGCAGTTTTTGGGATAATGGGGAATAAGGTAATATTTTTTGGGATATATGCTGAGATACACTATATTGCAAGAAACACGATGTAAAGATATATTAGAATATTTTATTAAAAAAGATAAGTCTGCGAGTATTAAAGATAACGTGTATGATTCCATAAAGCACTATCATTATAAAACTAATAACCCAAAGGAAATTAAACCTAACCTGCACTCCCAGCAACGTTAACTAACCAATTTATTTGACCTAATTCCTACTAACCAGAAAGTAAGGTTTTTCAAAAACTTTATTTTTCATGGTAAAAATGGACGAGGACTGCGCGGTCATTTTCTGAGACACTAACTAGTTTCTCCTTGCCTAAAATTAGTGGGGGTTTTTCAGATGGAGGTATTTTTATTTTCCGAAAACCCAATAAATTTTTTTTTTTCTTTTGCATCACCAAATCCTAAGGTCGCCGTTTCCATTGATAACAATGTACGCCCATCAGAAAAAGCACTAAAACTTTGCCAGGAAATAATAGTCAGGGTCTCAGAAACCAAAGAAGTGACAGAATTCTACGAAAACCAAGTGTGCCCCGCCCCGCCCCGCCCCGCATTCGCCAGCCCACCCGCCAACTGCAGAGTGGTCCGCTTGTCTCGCCGTGCTGCCTGGTGGGAGGATTATTACCCGAACCAAACCTCATAACGGGGGGTGGGGGGGGTCCGCCTCCCTCGACCCCCGACGGCGAGATTATGAACCTAACCAAACCTCCTATAGGGTTGGGGGGCCTCTGAACAGGGAGTGTGTGTCTGTAGTGTATGCGTATTAATCAACTTTTATTATTTCTACAATACATATGTATATAAGTTTTGAAGGTTACGCGGAAGTGGATTAATAATGTATAATATACAGAGCAAAAAATAATGTAGAAAACGTAAGTGGTAACGGCGGTAGCGACCGCGCAGTCCATAATAACCTTATTTTCCCCGAGTATTGGAAAAGTGTAGCAATACGTATAACAGACAACGGCTTCTCATCAGTTATAACACCATATCTCTTCATCTAGCTGTTATATGCCGTTATTTCTTCTACAACCAAAGTCATTACTACTTTGTCACATTATGCTGTTTTTCATGTCAAGTCGTCGTCTTCTTGTGACCTTTTCTGCTTATTATCGCTTTGTAGGTCGTCTGTCAAGCTCGGGGTCGAACTTGACACATATCTTCCTTCTTTGCCCCTCTGTAGCCCTTTCTTTCCCTACCACGGGTGAGTGAGTGAGCCTTTCTTAACCTCAGCCATTCGTCATATTCTGCTCCAATGTCCTTTCTTTTCTCTTGTTTCCACGGGATAATTTTCTACAAGACAGCCTGAGAGGTGTCTTCGCAACGCTTGCTTGCTATTCCTGATAGTCATGATGATGGGCATGGTTTTCCCCGCATCTGCTGTACGGCACCACCTGGAGCCACGCGGCGCCGAAACTCCCGTTTTCTCATGCTTGTTCTCTAGTCCCGTCTTCGTCTGACATAGGAGTGATGAGACATGGGAGTATGGCTGTATGCAAAAAGGAAATAAATAGGAGAGTGGAAGAGCAAGGGAAAGAAGAATGGCTGAGGGGAATGAGTGAGAAATCAACACTGGAAGGGTACAGGAAAAAGGCCCACCCAGGGTTATGAAAGGTTCAGGGGGGATGGAGGGGCCCTACCTTCAGAGCCAGGAAAAAGTCGCTGGAGGTAAATGTGAGTACAGAGGAAAGAAGGGCACAAGGTGGTGTGATGTTGGACAGGAGGGATGAAACCGGGAGCACTTGTGCTGGAATGGAACGGTATGAGATGCTAGAAAAAAGATGGGAGGTAGTGGTAGGGAGGTCGGATGGAAGAATGGCGGAGTGAGAGACAGGAGGGGGAGATGGAGACCTGCTGGGTTTTGTGCTGGTGGAGGGGTGACAGTCGTGTGATGAGATGTAAAGAATTTTTGGAGAAAATCTTTGGGGAGCCGAGGAGAGAGATGGAGGGAGGGGGCCCTCGTGATGGGGGACCCCTTGAAGTGATGCAGGAGAGGAAGGAGCCCCCAAAAAAAACAGTTTTTCTTCCCCTTTTGTTTCTCTTTCCCCAAAGATTTGGGTGGGAGAACGGCCCCGGACAAAGGCTTTATGACAGCATCAGCTGGGGACTCCCCAAATCAAGATCAAGATCAAAAACCGAGATTTGACTTTCCTTTATCGCCTCAAAAACAGCAAATCTTTGGGTGGTCTTCGAATCCAAGACGTAATAAAACGTACATGTCGAATTATTTGTACATGGCAACCCCCGTGCTACCCCCAAAAACCCCTTAAAGGGAAACACCCCCCTCCGCTGCCGCTCCCACCTCAAAAGTTCATTCGGAAAATGCCGCCCGCCCGGGATAGGGGCTCGGCGACGCCCCCGTGCCATCTCCCGGGGGCCCAAAACCGCACAGACTTCCCCGCACCAGGGGTAAAACAAACACCCGCGTCGGATTTTGCCCCACCCGCCCGGGATCGGTACACAACACCCCCCTGCACACCTGCCCCCGCCCGCACCACCCCCCACCCGCATGCCCTAAAGCAGGAACGTTCCCGGGCGATTTAGCAGTGAGCATTCCCGCTGCAGGTCCCGCTTCACCACGAAATTCTACGGGTCAATCACCCTGAAGGTCAAACCTTTCCGGGGGCCCCCCCCCGGCCCCCAAAACCCCCCCCCGCTGGCCCCGGGGGCCGGGCCCGGGCCCCCTTTTAAATTAACACCCCCAAAACCACCCCCAGTCACACCAAAAAATCCATATCACACCCAGTCACTCAAAAACCATATCACCCCCAAAGCACACCATCCCACATGGCCAAAAAAAATATCACACCCCAAGGCCATACCACAAAAAAATCCCCACCACACCCAGCCACAAAACAAAAACCCATATGACCCCAAGCCATCCATTTTACCACAAAAAAAACACCGCACACACATCACACCCGGGGCACAAAAAAAACCATAGGACACAGCCATACCACAAAAAATAAACCCCACAATACATATCACCCCCGGCCAAACCACAAACCACATCCCCATTACCATCACCAAAACATCAACAACCCATTTTCACACTCAGCCGCCCGGGCCAAAAACCACATAAAACCCCCAGCCACACAACCCATATTACACACCCGGGGCCCATAAAAGTGAAAAAACCTTCCCCCAAAAAACATACCACACAATGAAAACGTAATAAAGGGAAAACCAACTAAAGTATTTGGATTACTCTCTTTTTCCCGGACGTCCCCAAAACAAAATTTGGTTCACCCCTTTTTTTTTTATTTTTTTCTTTTTACGGTCTTTTTTATAGGGACTGGAAAACTAAGCGGTTTTTTGTGTTACCCATTTTTTGTTTTTTTGGGCATTTCCCTTTGTGTTTTTTAAAAAAAAAAAAAAAAACAAAATTTGACAGTAGCTGAGTCGTAGCTGCCGCTCGCACCTTCCCCAAATTTATTTTTAAAGGGAAAACGGGTTCAAAGGACAGTACGTGTGTCACGTGGGGAAAAACTTTTGGGCAGCTCATGCCTTCAGAACCAGCATTGCCAGCTCTCAGTTTGCGTTCATGCAGACCCTTTCCTTTTTTTGGGTTTTGCTCTTGTTGAATCTGGTTACTTATTTATTTTAATTTTTATAAAGGAATCTGTGGGAATTATCGTAAAATTTTGTATATGGTTAAATTTTTGGACAAAACGTACGATAATAAAAAGCACTATCGTAAAAATTCGTAAAAGAGCCGTTTTTTTGTCGCCAAAAGCCCCGCCTTGGTACAAAGGGACCGTTTTTTTTGTTTGGTTTTCTGTGAAAAAAAACACAACAAGTTTGGTAGGAGCCAAAATAATAATCAATGAAAAAACATTCCCAAACAATATCAAAAAGGAGTAAAACACACTTTTCAGAAAAGTTGTTACCCATTTGAGGTGAATACGGGGGGGTATATTAAAAGGGTTTTAAAATAAACAAAACAACACGGAGCCAAAAGGGGTACCCCAAGTTGTAAAAAAGCCCCAAAAAATTAGCCAGGATGGGGCCTGCTTTTCTTTTTCCCTAACTATTTACCTTATGTGTTGGGTGTGGGAAACGATGAGTGTCAATTACATCCAGTCCAGTCTCTTCAGATATATTTTTATATGAGAAACAAACATTCTGCATTCACCCAAAAAAACCATCTCAGTTTTTTTAAAGCTCCCAAATTTCACCTTTTTTGGGAAATAATGTGGTGATCTTTAAGTGCATTATTGACTCCCCTTTGCCTGATATGGGGGGTGGGGGCTGCAGGATGAAAAATTTCTATTTTTTACTTTGCAAAGGAACTGGGGATTTTTTTTTTCTGGGGGTTTTTTGATGTGGTTTGAATTAATCTGCAACCCGTTTCTGAGGCAAAAAACTTTTTTGGGGGGGGGGGGAGGTAAAGGGTTTGGTTGGGGTTGGTATAGTTTTATTTTTAGGAAAAGGGTTTTAGGTTGGGTTTAGGTATATTTATGTTGGGAAAAGGTTTAGGTTGGTTTAGTATGGGTTTATGTTAGGAAAAAGGTTTGGGTTTTAGTTGGGTAAAGGTTGTTTTAGGTTAGGTAAAGGTTTTTTGTTGAATTTATTTTTTCAATCATTATTTGTCGAAAATTTCATTTTAAAAAAATTATTTGCCCCCAGAAAAGGGTTTAAAAGGTTTGATTAAAAAAACACTTTAAAAAACTCCAAAAAAAAAATTGTTTCGTCCACCAAATTAAATTTCGGTGTCAAACTGGAAATTTAGCATTTTTTTGGGATAAGGGGGAAAAAGGGGAAAAATTTTTTGGGGAAAAATGTGAGAACACTATATTGCAAAAAACCCACGATGTAAAAAATTATTGGGAATATTTTTTTAAAAAGAAAAAGTCTGCGAGTTTTAAAGTAACGGTATAAATTCCAAAAGAACATCTTTATAAAAAAAAAAACCCCAAAAGGAAATTAAACCAACCTGAACTCCCAGAAACTTTTAAAAAACCAATTTTTTTGGACCTAATTCCCTTCAAACCCCCAAAAAAGAAAAGGTTTTTTAAAAAAACTTTTTTTTTCATGGAAAAAAGGGACGAGGACGGGCGCGGTCTTTTTCTGAGACATAATAGTTTCCCCTTTGCCAAAAAATTAGTGGGGGTTTTTCAGAGGGGGTTATTTTTTTTCCGAAAACCCAAAAATTTTTTTTTTTTCTTTTGCATCACCAAATCCTAAGGTCGCCTTTTCCATTGAAAAAACAAGTACCCCCATCAGAAAAAGCACTAAAACTTTGCCGGGAAAAATAATAGTCGGGGTTTCTCAGAAACCAAAGAATGACAGAAGCTAGGGAAAACCAAGTGGCCCCCCGGGCCCCGCCCGCATTCGCCAGCCCACCCCCCAAAACTGAAGAGTGGTCGCTTGTTCGCCGTGTGCCTGGGGGGAGGTTTATTACCCAAACCCAAAACCCTTTTAACGGGGGGGGGGGGGGGGGGTCCGCCTCCCTGACCCCCGAGGGCGGGTTTAAAACCAAAACCCAAAACCCCTATAGGGGGGGGGGGGCTTGAAGGGGGAGGGGGTGTTTTTCTGTAGGTATGCGTTTTAAATTTCAATTTTTATTTTTTCTAAAATACATATGATAAAATTTTTTTAAAGGTTTACGGGGAAAGGGGTGGATTAATAATGTTATAATATACAGAGCAAAAAAAAAATGAAAAAAAAAAGTAATTTGGTAACGGGTAGGGGACCCCCGAAAGCCCAAATTAAAACCTTATTTTCCCCGAGTTTTGGAAAAAAGTGTAAAATAGGGAAAAAAGGACAACGGTTTTCATCATTTATAACACCATATCTCTTCATCAGCGGTTATATCCCGTTTTTTCTTCAAAAACCAAAGTCATTACTTTTTGTCAAATTATGTTTTTTTCATGTCAAGTCGTCTTTTTTCTTGTGCCCTTTTCTGTTATTATCGTTTGTAGGTCGTTTTGTCAAGTCGGGGTAAAATGAAAATATCTTCCTTTTTTTGCCCCTTTTGTAGCCCTTTCTTTCCCTACCACGGGTGAGTGGGGGCCTTTTTAACCTCACCCTTTCGTATATTTGCCCAAGCCCTTTTTCTTTTCTCTTGTTTCACGGGAAAATTTTTCTAAAAGGGACAGCCTGAGAGGTGTTTTCCCCAACGTTTGCGCTTTTTCCTGATAGTCATGATGATGGGCAGGGTTTTTCCCCGATCTGCTGTAGGGCCCCACCTGGACCCAAAGCGGCGCCAAAACCTCCCTTTTTCCAGCTTGTTCTCTAGCCCGTCTTCGTCTGACATAGGATTTAGGAGACAGGGGATTTAGGCTGATGCAAAAAGGAAATAAATAGGAGAGGGGAAAAGGGGAAAGGGAAAAGAAGAAGGGCGGGGGGAATGGGGTGAGAAATCAACACTGGAATGGTACAGGAAAAAGGCCCAGCCAGGGTTTATGAAAGGTTCAGGTGGTGGCTATGGAGGGGCCCAAACTCTTCAGAGCCGGGGAAAAAGTCGCTGGGGGTTTAAATAGTGGTTTTGTACAGATGGAAGAATGGGCACAAGGTGGTGGGGAGGTGTGTGGAAAAGGAGGGATGAAACCGTGGAGCATTTGGGTGCTGGAAGGGGAAACCCGGTATGATTTATGCTAGAAAAAAAGGATTTTGGGGGTTTAGTGGTAGGGAGGTCGGATGGAAGAATGGGGGAGAGATGAGAGACAGGAGGAGTGGAGATGGAGTACCTCCCGGGGGTGTTGTTTTGGCTGGTGGGGGAGTGACAGTCGTGTGATGGGGATTGTAAAGAAATTCTTGGAAAAATTTCTTGGAGAGCACGAGGAGAGAGATGAGGGGCGGGGGGCCCCTTTCGTGAGGGGGGACCCCTATGAATGTGATGCAGAGAGAGGAAGGACCCCCCCTTTTTTAAAAAAAAACCCCATTTTTGTTTCCCCCTTTTGTTTCTTTTCCCAAAGATTACGGTGTGGGAGAAGGGCCGGCCCAAAGGGGCTTCACTGACAGCATCAGCTGGGTGACCCCCAAATCAAGATCAAGATAAAAGACCGGGGATTTAAATCTTCCCTTAAATCCCCCTCAAAAACAGAAAAATTTTGGGTTTGGGTCTTCGAATCCAAGCCCGTAAAAAATCGTACATGTCGTAATTATTCGTAGCATGGAAACCCCCTGTGCTACCGCCAAGAAACCCCCTTTTAAAAGGAAAAACACACCCCCCCCGCTGCCGCTCCCACCTCAAAAGTTCATTGGGAAAAAATCCCGGGCCAGCCTGGGATGGGTCGCTCGGCGACGCCCCCGTGCCATCCCCGGGGGGCCAATACCGCACAGATTTCCCCCGGGAAACCCGGGGATAAGAAAAAACACCCGCGTCTTGGATTTCGCCCCCCCCGCCTGGGAAACCCGGTCACACAACACCCCACTGAAAACACCTGCCCCCGCCTGCACCTCCCCCCCGACCCCCCATCCCCCTAATGCAGGAACTTTTCCCGAGTCGTTTGAGCAGTGAGAAATTCCCTGCTGCAGTGTCCTCGCTTTTCCCCCCGAAAACCCTTCTACGTGGTAAAAATCACGCCTGAAGGCCCCCCCACCTTTGACCTGGCCCCCTGCTGGCCGCCGCTGCCGTACCCCCCTACATCGCCCCCCCGGCCCATCCCCCTACCGTGCCTTCCTGAGGAAGACTAAAAGGAAGAACCTGGGGAAAATCAACTCTCACGTTTGTTAATTCCCACAGCTGTACCCCAGGGCAAAATACCCGTGGACTTCGACATCACTGCCCTTAAAAACAACAAAAAACAAAAAAGAAAAACACAAGGGGAAAAAATATAGACTAAAATTTTTTGGGGGTTTTTCGGGTTTTGATTTTTTTTTGCGATATGCCAGATGCATGCATGTTTAGGGGTTTTGCAGCAAGGGGAGGTGTCCCTTTCCCGGGAGAAGTATGCACGGGTTTTTCCGACCAATACGACGCGTTGGGGGGTTTTGGGGAAAGAGTTTTTGTGCGGGGACGGGGGGAAGGATTGGAACGGGAAGTTAAAATTTTAAAAATTTTTGTAGTGATAAATTCCCAAGCGGGATTTTTTCCCGAACTGGATAAAAGTGTCTATGAGGATATCACCCGAAAATTGGATTTAAAGGGGAAAAAATTTAAAAGGTGCCCAAATCTACCCGGGGGGGCCCCTTGTTTCCAATCTTGTTCGCCCAAAAACAAGAGCCAAAAAACTTGACCCCCGCCCCGGGCCCTGGGGGACAAGGGGGCCTGACCCTGAGGGGCCATGGTTCCCTCTCCCCAGTCTCACCCCCCCCCCCGGCAAAAAGCCCACCACTCCTAAAACGATCTGCTGTCGGGAAGGGGAAAAAGGAAAATTCGGGAAACCCTGTCAAGGAATGTTATCGTATCACACTTCTTTGGGCTTATGCTTTCCTTGGCTGGGGGAAAAATTTTTAGAGCCCTTTTCCCGGGCCAAAAAAAAAAACCCCTGGATCGGCCCGGACGAGCGTAAAAACCCCGGCGAATGGGGGCCAAAGGGGTTTTAATAGTGTCAAAAAAAAGAGGATAAAAACAGGGGACTTTTGGGCGTATTTATACCCATAGTTTATCAAATTTTCATATTAAGAAAAAAATTTGTAACACGGGCATTTTATATTAAAAAAGCGATTTGGTCATTTTGTGTTTTGGGGTTTTATAAGGGACGAGAGTTTCCCGGTCGTTTTCAGAGACCCCAACTATTTTTTTTGGGCCAAAAATAGGGGCAAAATTTTTAGCCTTTGGGAAGCTCCCAAAACCAAAAAACCCTTTCCCAAAACCTGGAAAACAGCCTTAAAACAAAGAAATCCTTTTTTAGTCGCTGTTTTTTTGAAAAAAAGAGCCCCCCAACAGGGTTAAGGTACCAACGAATCAAAGACGGCAGATTCGGAAACTTTTGGTATGCCTGAGGGGAGGGAAAAAATGTAAAATTCCACCCAAAGTCAGAAAAATGACATTTACAAAACAAAAATAATAAAAAGTTTATTTTTTTAAATTCTATTTTAAAATTTATAAATTAATTTTGTTATATTTGGGGATTTTATAAAATTTTATTTTAAAATTTTTAAAATAGTGCCGCCCGGGGGGGTTAATTTGGGTCCTTCCAAGGGACCGGTTTTATTCGGACCGCCATTTTTGCTTTG
Source organism: Chionoecetes opilio (assembly GCA_016584305.1). Classification (NCBI taxonomy): domain Eukaryota; kingdom Metazoa; phylum Arthropoda; class Malacostraca; order Decapoda; family Majidae; genus Chionoecetes; species Chionoecetes opilio. The sequence goes on along the minus strand of JACEEZ010005659.1, from coordinate 152,093 downwards.
ATTTTTGTTTCAATATAAAAAAGAGTGTAGCATTTTTGAAAATCCCATGTAGTAAAACAACCTTTTTAACATTTTTTTAGGACAAATGAATATAAATATTGATATGAACAAACCCCAGAAACCAAAATGGGAAAATAAGTAAATGACAGAAAAAAAAAAAGTTGCGGAAAAAGTTTGTTTACAAAAATCACGATTGGAAAAATTCAGGGGTTTCCCAAATACGAACTGAGTACTTTTTGGTAAATAAGGGATATGGAGTGTTTTTTCTCTACTTAAATGAACATATTAAAGCTCTATCTTGTTCATTTTGTATGTCAATGCTCATTTTGGGGGCTTTTTATTTACCCCGGTGAAAAAAAACACTCACGGGGTAAATTGGACCCAGTGTAATGTACCCCTCAGGCAATCACGGTGGGATTAATGTTTATTTGCATTTTGTTTTCTTTCTTTCAGATTTTTTGAATGCTAATATGGAATTTTTTAAGGGGTTGCTGGGTATTAAAATTAAGGGTAAATTTTTACTCAAGGACCAAAAATTCTTAAAAAATTGGAAGAAAAATTTCTTTTTCCCTTAATGGATACGGTAAATGGCGGGTTTCAACCAATACTTCCTTTTAAACCAATACTTCCGGGCCCTTAACCGGGGGGCTAGGCCCCCCCATACTCCCTGCTATTTAACTAACCTAACAGGGGCCTTTGTTACGAAACCCCAAAAGGGATTTTTTTTCTTTTAGGACCGAAATTCCCTACAAATGGGAGGTGGTTCTTTTTCCCTTTATTTAATTTGGGAAAAAATTTTCTCTATGATTTTCCCGGGCGAAATCATATTTTTCGAAGATAATACATGTTATGGGGAGGCGAGACCCAAAGTTTTTTACGGGTGCTTACTTTCTTCCTCTTTTGCCCCTGCATCGCCTTTTTTTCCCCTTTTGCCCGGACACTTTTTAATGCAGCTTGACTTTATTTTGGGAAAGGTTTTTAAAAGCGTGTTTTGGGGTTTAAAGGTTATGAGTCAAAAGGGGGGGTTAGGTTAGTTTAATTTTCATTTTCCCCTATACACTCGGATCCCTTTCCTATTAAAAACATCTTATCCCCGAAGAAGTGTTTTGTGACGGAAGCTCATGAGAGAATTTTTCCTAAAATCCAAAAAGGGAAAAACAAAAAACCATACTCTCAATTGTGTGGGGAAATTCTGGCCCTTTTGTAAATTTTACTAAATTAAGAAACAATGCTTAGAAAAAAATAAAAAAAACAAAACATGACCTGAAAAAGAAGAAAGACTGGAACTCAAAGACGGGAAAACCCCAAAAAACGTTCCCTTTGTTAGTATCTTTCCGCCAAAACCCAGAGAATGTGAGGAACAGCTCACATAATTTTTGGGATAGTGTCCATGGGCATGGTTTGAAATTTTTTGTTTAATTTTTTGGAGGTTTGCCCAAATTTTTAAGAAATTATTTTTTTATATATTTTTAAAATATATAATATATATTATATAGGGGGCCCAAATTTTTACCCCGATTTTGGCCCGATTCCCCCTTTTAAGTGTAACAATGCGGTCCGCATTTCGCAGGTATTGCTAACAGAGCTATAAGGGAAATTTTTTCAAATTTTAATGAAATATGGGTAGTGACCCCCTATGATTGTTTTAAAACTTTTTGTTTGTTTTTTTCAATAGATAGGGAAAAATAGACAAAGTGGGTAAAAAACCAGGCCCAAAATTAACCCGGTCGGCACTTTTGGGCCCCCGGGGAAACTGGCCCTTCCAAGGGTCCGGTTCTACGGACCGCATCTTGTTTTGGGTTTGTTTTTTTTCCTTAAATAAAAAGAGTAAAACAGTTTGAATATTCCATGTAGTAAAAAACCTTTTTTACATTTCTAGTATTAATAAAATATAAATATTGATATGAAACCCTAAAACCCAGGAACCAAAAAAAAAATAAGTAAAATGAAAGCAAAAAAAAATTTGTCAGTGAAGTTTGTAAAAAAATCAGCTGATTTGGCAAATTTTCATGGGACGAAAAGGGAGAGACGGAGTTTTCCCTTGTAAGTAAGCAAAAATTAGGCTTTTCCCCCATTTTAAAACTAAAAAATATAAAAAAAATGTTCGGTCTTGTCTCTTTTTTTCTTATGATCAAGCTCAGTTTTGTCCATTTTTACCCCGGGAAAAAAACACTCGGGGGTAAACGGGGACCGGGTAAGTAGGGGGGAGTTGGGGAGGAACGTACAGTACATAAGGAAAATTAAGCCCATGGGGGTTTAGTATGGGACTTCCCCCAAAGGGTACAGATGCTCTCAGGCCCAACTTTTTATAGGTTTAGAATGGTATCCCTCTAATATGTATTAGAGAAAAGGGGAGCTTACAGTGAGGGGGACTTAAACGAAGACCCGCGGCTTTAAAATTTTTAGGTAGAGTTTTTTTTCAGTTTTTTTATTTTGGAGTAATATTTCGCCACCCGTTTCCGATTTCTGGGGTCCATGAAAAACATCAAGAGTTTTAGGTAAAGTTTCAGAACACGGATATGTTACCGGAGATAAAAACTGTAGACGCACCCGGGGAAATGATGTCGCAGGCGCCAAAATTTCGGAAAATTTTAGCATCAAATACTGCTGTGTCTGTGCCCCTGAAAAGGGTACACAGAAGTTTATATCATGGGGCTGTATAATCTACCCTGTTCAGCGTTGTTTTATTTCCCCTTTTATCTGCAAGTATAGCCCGGGTTTTAAATTTCACTACTCGTTTTTTTTTGGGGCGACCAAGGCCAAAAGGGGGAGAAGGCAGACAGGGGGTTTTAGCCTTTCGGAGGAGGGTAAAAAAAAAATAGGGTGCGAAACTTTTTAGGGCTTACCCAAGGGCCCTCACTTGGTTGAATTTTTTTTAATCTGTTTAAATTTTTAGCCCTTTAAAATGATACAGGGAAGACAAAATGACACAGGGCTGGCCCCTCGTGGAAAATGATGGGGGCCAGTGGAAAGGAAAAAAACCTGATTTTTTAGCGTTCTGTTTTTGCCAGATATGTTTTTTTGCTTTCGTCACGGTGTTTTGTGTTACCCCCCGGGCGAGTAGTGTTTTCTCCCCCTCTTTTTCTCTCTCTCTCTCTCTCTCCCTTTTCTCTCTCTCCCCTCTCTCTCTCTCTCTTTTCTCTCTCTCTCTCTCTTTTTTTCTTCCTTTTCTCTTTCCCCTTTTTTTCTCTCTCTCTCTCTCTCTCTCTCTCTCTCTTCTCTCTCTTCCTTTTCTCTCTTTTCTCCCCTCTCCCCCTTTTTTTCCTCTCTCCTTCTTTTTTCCCTTTTCTCTTTCCATTCTCTCTATCTCTTTTCCCCTTTCCCTTTTCCCTTTTTCTCTCTCTCTCTCTCTCTCTCTCTCTCCTCCCCTCTCTCTCTCTCTCTCCTTTTCTCCCCCTCTCTCTTCTCTCTCCCTTTTTTTCTTTCTTTTTTTAAACTATTTCTATTTCTTTTTCCCTCCTCCTCCTCCCTTCTCCCCCTTCCCTCCCCCACCGATGAAAATATTCACGATAATAATATTCCGATTTAAAACACATAGTATGGGGATGATGTATGTGTGTGTGTGTTTTGGGTTTACTGACTTTATCTGGGCAGATGAGGTGAGGGAATGGAATATATGTCAAGGATGACCCCCGTGGTGTTTTTTCATAAAAAATGGCGTTTTGTTATTTTTAAAATAAAATAGACCCCCCGTAAATCTGGGCTGCGAACCGGGAAAAATTTGGCCCGTTGGCCCCAAGGGGGCCCGAAGTCGGGGGGCCGCCCCGGGTTTTATATATAAAATATAATATATATATATATATATATATATATAATATAGGTCAATTTGACTGGGTTTCAGATATATGATTACTGTAATCTTCGTAAATGTTTGTTCTTAATATTTTCCAAAAAAAAAAACTGTAAAAAAACACTAAAGAAAAGCCATTACGAGACGGAAGAAAAAATGTGAAAATTAAAATTCAAATTTAACCCCTTTGCCATTTAAAACTTTTGGGGGTCAACTTTTTTCATGAGGGTATCCCAAAAGGGAAACGCCAAATTTTTTTAGCTTTTCCCCCGATGTATTTTTTTTTTGATAAAGGGAAATTTCCACCATGCATAAATTTGCGTTAAAAAAAATAAATAAAATTTATCAATTTGGGGAATTTTTCCCCATTGATGATTTGGGATTTATTTAAGGGTTTAAACCTAATTTTTACAGGGGGGCTAATTTATTTATCAGAAAAAAGAAAATATAATAAAATAAATAAAATCATCAATCGGGAAAAATTTCCCGTTTGATGATTTATTTATTTTTTTAAAAGCTAAAATTTTTGCATACTTCAATTCATTTACAGAAAACTAAATATTTTCAAGGGGAAAACTAAAAAATTGTGCTGGGTATTTATACCCTTTATGTTTTAAAAATTTTACTCGCAAAGTTTTTTAAAAGGCGAAGAGGGGAAGTGAAAGGGTTTATGCAATTTCCCCAATCTCGTTTTAAAGGATTAATTAGGTGTTTTACTGTTTTGTATTGATAATATTTTAGAACAAAAATTTGTATGACATTTTTCTTCATAACAATTCTTTAAATTTTTTCTGTAAAAGGTCCGTGGGCATGGTATGACATGATATGGGCCTTTTTTTCATAACAAATTTTTATTTGTCTGGGAAAAGGGCCCGGGGCCCGGTTGGGGCATTAGGGTTAAGTTTTTTGGGGGTTTTTCTTGTTGAAAAAATAAAAAAAATTTTAAAAATTTTTAAAATAGGACCCAAATTTTCCCCAGAGTTACGCCAATTACCCCATTTTGTGAAAAAAAAAAGCCCGGGGGCCGCACTTCTCAGTGTATTGCTAACAGAAACTAAATGGAAATTTTTTCAAACTTTAATAAAAATTAGGTATTTGGGCCCCCATGATTTTATTAAATTTTTTGTTTACTTTAATAGATATGGAAAAAAAAAAATCAAAGTTTGTCAAAACAGGGCCAAATTTCCCCGGTCGGCCCCTAATTTGAATTTTTATTTTGAGTTATTACTTTTTTAATTTTAAAAAACAAGTTACATTTTAAAACTTTTGTATTCTTACGCAATTTTACCTAAAAATATTTTGAATTTCACTACCTCCCCAGTTTCGCGTTTCTTTTTCCGGAGGCATAGCCCCAAACTCGGGGGATCGCGAAAATCGGGTATTAATACCCCCATTTTAAACCCCGTAAAAATGCTTATTAGCTGTTTTTTTTTTTTTTTTTTTTTTTTTTTTTTTTTTTATATATATTTTTTTTTTTTTATGGTGTGTGGTTTCCTACAGCGCCGTTAGGCAATGACCTTTCCAAAGGGGGGGGGGGGTAGGCCCGGGGGTTTAAATTGAGGGGGTGGGGTAAACCCACCGTATTTTTCGCTTAAAGACTCAATTTTCCCCAAAAAATATCCTGAAAAAAGCCCCCCAAACCCCTGTCTTTGGGTGAAGGGTACAGCAGTGAATGGGTACTGGGTGTTAGCCTAGGGTTTGGACCGCCTCCCGGGGTGGTTTGGGTTGGCCAAAAACTAGTAGAGAAAAGGAAGGAGGAGGGGGAGCTTGAGATTTAGCTTAAGTTTTGGGAAACCCCCAGCGGAGCTGTTTTGGGCGAGTGGGTGAGCCGGGCCCCATATTTGTCAGGATGGGTGTTTTGACAGGTTTTACGACAAAAAAACACTGTCCCCTGCCTTTTCCTTTTTCCCCTCTTGTTCCCAGTACCCCAGAAACCACAGGACCCCAAAAACGTCATGGTTGATCCCTTATAAAGGAGATTTTGTGGGGAAATAGTAAGGTCTAAGGTGCACTTTTTCGAGGTGTTACCTATCGTATTTCGGGAACCCGGGTGTTCCTGTAGAAAAAACACAAAAAAAAATGGAAAAAAAACAAAGCAAAAAATAAATTTCAGGGTATACTAAAATAATTTTACTATACTAAACAGGGGAAAAGGGGAAAGGGAAAATGTGTCCCGTTTCGTTCCTTATTTGGGGGGCGGGGAGCAGAGTGGGTAGCGTCAAGAAAATGTCAAACCGAGCACGAAACTTTACAGAATCCAAAAAAGGATACTAAGCAGAAAAAAGGGCACAAAAAGGGAAAAAGTCCCGAGTGGCGTTCCGGTGAACCCAGTTTGCCTTTATGAGGGCTGTAAAAACCACTTTAAAAATCTTTTTTGCACTGGAGTGGCCCAAGAAAAACCCCCACCCCTGCACCCTTTGTCTACCTTTGAATTTTGAGTGCATCAGAGGGGCACAGGGGGGGCGGCCCCTGAGCCCTAATCACAGGGGTCAATATGAAATTTGTCGGCCAAACCCCGGGCGAGGGCCAAAACCCCACAGGGCCCCCAAGTTTTTCTCCAGGGGCCCACCACCCACTCCTTTGGGGGCACTCCTAACGGGCTGTAGGCACCACACCCCACACAACAAAAAAAAAAAAAAAAAAAAAAAACTCTGGGGTATAATGGCGGGAAAACGGGATGTAAGAATTTAGGGGCTCAGGGTCTGGTAATAACCTTTCGGGTGTGGGGGGCCGGGGAACCGATTTTTGCCATTTTTAAACTCGGAGGGTAGGTATTTTTGGAAGAGGTGTGGTTTTTTAGAAAAAATTTTTAGGGTTTACAGATAAAAAATTTTTTAAGGGGAAATTGGCCGGGGAAAAAAATTTTGTCTGGGTTGACCGCGGGAAGTGCATTCACCGGGCCATCCAAAATTCTTTTAAAAATTTTTTTTCTTTATTTCAAAACCCCCTAACTGTTGATGCGGTTTTCGGGTAATTTTTCACTTTTTTAGAGAAAAATTTTAACCAATGGGGAAATAGCAATTAATGGGATTTTATTAAAAAAATTGCATTAGCAAGGTTGTTGGGGGGGGCCCTAGGCTGCCCAACCTGGCGTCCCCCCAAAAGGTTTTTCCCAAACTATGGGAAACGGGTACAAACCAAAAGCGGCCCAAAAAGACGAATAAGAAATGAATTTTGTTGTTGGGGGTGGAAATGGCCCCTTTGTGGTAAGAAAACCCCCAAAAAAGGGGAGACTGAGAAAAAACGGCCCTAGGTGCTTGTTTAATGGGATTGTTTTTTTTTGTGCAAAAAAAAAAAAAAAAAAAAAAATTTTTTGGGTTTAAGGTTTGGGGTTTGGTTTCATTAAAACTGTAAGGTTAGGTTTGGGGTTTTATTAAAACCTTTAAGGTTAGGTTTGGCTTTATCAAAAAAAAATAAGGTTAGGCTAGGTTTCCCTTTTTTTTTTTTTTTTTTTTTTTTTTTTTGGTTTTCGCAAAAAAAAAACAAGGCCCCCATTTGAAAAAAGGGATCTATTTAGGCCAAGAAAAAATAGTTTGGGGTCCCTGAAAAAGACCCCCGAAAATCCGGGCCCTTATAACCCAAGGGCCAAAAAAGGAAAGGATCTCTGTTCAATATAAAATGCCCCCGTTACAAGTTATCTCTTAATATCGAATTGATAAACTATGATAAAAAACTACCCCCAATGAAAGTTATATTCCCCTTTTTTTGGGCAATTAAAAACCCCCCTTTTGGGCCCCATTCGCCCGGGGTTTTTCTGGGTCAGATCCCTTTTTTATGCTCAGATCCGGTCCGATCCGGTGTTTTTATTTTACCCCTCCTTTTTCCCCCCTTATTAAATGGGTTTTTGGTAAATTTTTTTCAAAGGACCATACTCCATTTCGGGGGTAAAAAAAAATATAAAATTTAACCCAAAAAGTTTTTTTGGTTTTTTAAAAGGAAAAACACCAAAAAACTGGGGAAAGGGGTCGTTTGCTTCTGCCCCCTCCCCCCATTAATTTCCCTTTTTTTTAGAAATTTTTTTTAAATTTTTTTTTTTTCCGTGAATTTTTCAGTTTTCAGAGAGGTTTTTATGGCCGATTCATAAAACTAACCTAAAATGAACCCAACCTTACCCTTTCCAACCTAAACCCAAAAAGAACTTTAAAAACCTTTCTAAACCTTTAACCTAACCTAACCTTTAAACCCAACCTAACTAACCTTACCTTACCTTACCTTTCCCCCTTTCCTTACCTTACCTTTAAAAATTTAAAAAACCTAAAATGGGTCCAATAATAAAAAAATTTAAAAAAACCCCCAAACCCCAGACTAAACTCCCCCCACGGGGGGCACCGGAAAAAAATTCCCCCGAAAAAAAAAGCGATGCAGGTCACAAAAAAAAGGAAAAGGGAGGGATTTTTTTTAAAAAAAAGGGCACGTATTCCCTTTCCTTCCCCCAAAATGTTCTATTCCCCCGAAACTATTTATTTGCGGGCGGAAAGTCAAAGGGAAAAAAAGGCCCCTTAGAATACAATAAGGTCCCCAAAAAACCCCGGGTCCCAATTGTGTAGGGAAAATTTTTGGGCCCATCGTAAAATAATACCAGCTTTTTGGTTCTACTGCAGTTTAATTTCATTACAAGGCCCCGTAGTTTTAAAGGCCCTAACCTGTCGATCTGATTATTTGCGGGAAATTTTTGCCGATAGTAATTCTGGTAAAATTCTAGGGGTCCCTTTTCCCCCCCTTTTTTAAATTTGTTATCGACAGACCCTTCCCCAGATCCCTTCAGATACCTCTAAAAGTAATTATTAAAAGGGGGGAGTGCCCCCTTTAACCCCCCCCCTGGACCCCCCAAAATAATATTACTAAAATTTTCCTAACCCAACCCAAAAAGGGTTCGATCAAAATCTAATTGGGAGGAAAGGGAAAAAAAAAAATGAACCAGGTGGTTAGGTTTTTACTAGGGTTTGGGTTTGTAATGATTTTTGGGAGTTCGGGTAGGAGGTTTTTAGTGGGTTAAAGGTTAGTTTTTAGGGAGGCTAGATTAGTTTAAAATTTTAAACCCTATTTTATTTTTTAAGGGGGTTCCCGGGGGGTCGTTTAAGGGGAAGGGGCTCCCCTACTTTATAATTTTTAGAGGTATTGAAGGGATCTGTGGGGTGTGGAGGGAAAAAAAAAATAATTGACACTAGGACCAGAATTCCATACACAATGGGTTGGTTTCTGTTTTCCTTATTGGGGTTCCCAAGAAAAAATTCTCTAATGAGGGTTCCGTCGCAAATAATTACTTTTGGGGGATAGAAATTTTATTTGGGGGGAGAGAGACAAGTGTTTACCCGGGGGCAATTCCCAACCCCTATGTGAAGTGATTTTCCCAGTTTAAAAACGCGGGGGTGTTAGTCTGAAACTAACCCTAAACATTGTCTCGGGAAAAAAACCCCCATTTTGATTCCCCCACAAAAATTACCACACAAGCCCCGGAAACTAAAACCCACCCCCAAAACCCTAAAACTTAACCCCGAGGTTTTCAAAAAGGGAAACTTAAAAAAACCCGCTAAATTTTTAATTATCCGACCTTGGGGGGACCGAAGGTAGGTCTGATAATTGGAATAGTCTGATGTTCGGATATCACAGTAACCATAAATGTAAGGACAAAATGGTATAGAACATAAAAGATGCAGCTCTTGAAGGCCGACCCAGTGGTATACGCGAAAGTAAAATTCATGCATAAATAAAGCCACAAATCAATGTTTTCTAAAAACTTTAAAAAAAGAAGTAAAATAAATGGCCAAAACAAGGCACAATGTGGTGGTGAAAAAAGTCGGTTGTTTGAACAAGTCGGATGTTTGGAGGTCGGATGTTGGGAATTTGGCTGTAGTACTACTCTTCCAGAAAACTGGAATATGCTTACGGGCATTTCACTCTTCTTCCTCTTATGATCTGCATCCCTTCAATTTTTTCCCTGCCGTGGATCCATTTTAATGCGAATTTGTCTTTGGTTAGTTTAAAACGTGGGGTTAGGTTAGATTAGGTTAGTGAGTTAAAAGGTGGGGTTACGTTAGTTAATTTTCATATCTCCTATGCACTCGCTCTTTTGCAAACGCTAGAAATTTACCCTATTTTCGGCAATAGTTCCAGTAAAAGCTTATTAAATGTATATATTGAGTAATATAATATCCAAGATCAAGAACTGGAACAGTCGTCGAAAATCGGAACACAAGGCGACGTGAAAAATTGGAACACTCGCCTAGAGAATTCCTATTACAGGAAAATACCTTTTATCCGGATATATCCGGACTTCCGGGTAGCCGGTTAATGGAAAAGTCCGGTTAATGTTTAAGTATACTTACGAAAGATGCATTTACTAAAAATAAACATAATATTGTATGATTGTTTCTCTTACCTTATTAGTAGATCATTGTAGAACTGTAATTCACCATGAATAGACATGCCCAGCCCAACATAGCACTCCTGTTCTTGTTGACTATGCACGTATAAATGACACTCCCGTAATGTAGTACCGTAAATTATAAACTAAAGAAACTCAACTGCGTATATGCAAAGACTTTTAACACAAAATTATATACTAAAGGAACACTTTTTTTTCTTCTATTTTATTTGTTTATTGTACCTACTGTATTTGTTTAGGGCTAGGCAGTCTGGTCAGAAAACTCCAGGTCCGGGTGGTCTGGGTTGTCTGACAGTGGTGATAGTGGCTCATCAGGCACTGAGTCTTGGACAGATGATGGTCCAGGCACAGCAGGATCGGCTGTAGTTGATGGCCCCGGCACAGATACTGGCGCTTGTCTTTGTTTCATTGCGCGGGCGAACATTGTTTTGACATCGGTCTGCTTGAGTGCTTTGCGACGTTCATGTAAAGTCTTGTTTTGTAACATTATAAGTTGCATGACTTCTTGGAGAGATATAAATTGGTGACGTTGTGCAAAGTTGATGTAATTTTGTAAGCCGTTAAGTGCTGATTCCCATGACACTTTAACGGTTTCATCTTCCTCCTCACTTTCGCTCCCAGACGTTACCTGCTCATTTTCATTTTTTACGGCTGCAATTATTTGGTCGTCATCCATACTCATTGTCACAGAAATAGCTTCATCAACTGCAAGCCACTCATCTAGTATATTTTCATCCATTCCTGCCATGTCGATGTGAGAGTCTTTGGAAGCCATCAGCTCACGGATTTGATCATATACTTTGTCTGACTCGTCCTCAGTAACTAACGGGAATCCTTCGAATTCGGGTTCGTCCAACTTCTCACCAACGTCCATGACTTGGGGCCATAATTTGCGCCAGCTTCGCTGCAGAGTGATTGGCTTTACACTATCCCATGCAAAAGACAACATGTATATGGCATCCTTGATGGTGATTGTTTTTTGGAATTCAGGAATGGTGCCCTCATAATTCACAAGGCGTCTCATGAAATCTCAACGGTACAACATTTTAGCATTTTGGATAACGCCCTGATCCATCGGCTGCAAGATACTGGTCACATTAGGGGGCAGGTAAATCACAAAAATATTTCCGCTTCTTAACTTGTCTGCAGGAGGATGAGCTTTACAATTGTCAAGAAAAAGCACAATTGTAGTGTTTTCAGGACGTCCCGTTTTTCTGAAATGTTCTTTTACACTAGGGACAAATACATGAAAAAACCACCAGGTAAATATTTCAGCATCCATCCATGAACTTTTCTGGTTTTTGTAGTCAACTGGAAGGTGTACAATTCCCTTCAGGCAGCGAGGCTTCCTATACTTGCCGATCACCAATAACTTTACCCTGTGAGTACCGGCGCCATTAGCACACAACAGTAAAGTTAGCCTCTCCTTGTTTGCTTTGTACCCAACTGCAGTCTTTTCATGTGCCAGAGCCAATGTGGTCTTTGGCAGACATCTGTAGAAAGCTCCGGTCTCGTCTGCATTGTAGATTTGTTCAGGGGTCAAATTATATTTCGCAACTGTTCTTGTAAAATTGTCCCGAAAGTCACTTGCAGCATTTTCATCAGCCGACTTTTTTTCTCCACTAACATCCAGCTTTCTAATACCATGGCGAATCTTGAATTTATTTAACCATCCAATCGTGTAACCACACTCTGACTGGACCCCCATTTTTTCATGGAAAGATTTCGCTTTTTCAATAATCAAAGGGCCACTAACGCAAGTTCCTTCCCATGGTTTTAGGGCCAACCACTCCTACACTGCCTTGTCTACCTCCTCCTGCTTTGGTTTTCGTAACGTTTTCCGCGATTCCACACCTAGTCCAGTCTCAGACTTCAAATAAAATTGCTTTAGTTGTTTAGCCTGTGCTTTTATATCGTACATAGTTGACATGCCAATATTATATTGTTCTAGAATATTTTGTCTCCTTTCCCCACTTTCAAGTCTTTGGCAAATGTCTAGTTTGTCTTTAATCGATAATACGACACGTTTACGTGTTATTTTCTTTGCCGTAACTTTCGGCGTGTTGAAAGTACGGATGACTCAAAATGCCACTCCGGTCGTCGGGTAGCACTGACCTTGCCCACGGACTGATAAACACTGAATTATCATAGCGCATGGCGCATTATGGCGGGAATAAACAGGTGGCGATAGGTGGCGCTCACGTCTACGGCGGCAAAATTAAAAGTTAAATATTTCGTTACTTTTTTATTTTTTAATACTATTTACTTACCTGCCACAAATTCCGGTTATTGGGTTATTCCGGTTGTTGGGTATCCGGATAAAAGGTATTTTCCTGTATTCCTATTCCTATTCCTATTCCTATAAGGGAGAATTTAAATCCTTAAATCTTTACTTAATCACTAATTTCTTACACAATCATCTAATCACCACTGTATCAATCATCAATCATTGGGGGCATACACCGGGGGGCGCGTCGTCTCGCCCACCCTACGACGCCACTCCCGGGGGTCACCACGCGCGAGTCTCCATGCAGGCTCCCTTCCCATACCAAGCAGCTCTCGACAAGAAACATCAACTTGCCCCAGCCACGAGCCTTGTGGGCGCCTCCTTAGCCTCCTCCACGCCGGATTGTCTCTTACAGATACAGCCCGATGGGAAGGATCGGTTTCAGGGTAGCGTGCCACATGCCCATATAGCCGAAGTTGGCGTTGACGGACTATGCAGGTAATAGGCCTCGATTCAGTCTCACGGTGCAATCGCTGATTTGACACGTAATCATCCCAGTGATACCCCATGATTCTGCGAAGACACTTATTACCAAAGGCATTGATTTGTCTCTTCAAATCACTATTTAGTGTCCATGTCTCACAACCATAGAGTAAGACAGGGATCACAAGCGACTTGAAGATCCGGATCTTTGTCCTCCTGCACAGGTACCGACAGCGCCAAATACTCCCGCTGAGCGAGTCCATAGCACCGTGGGCTATGCCAATCCGCCATAAGACTTCTTGACGTGACCCGCCGTCATTATGGACTGCGCTACCAAGGTATGTAAAACTTTCCAAGATCTCAATGTCTTCGCCGCATGCATGAACAGACCGTACTGCTTCACCTAGTATGTCTCCAAACACCTGGACCTTGGTCTTAAGCCAGGAGACCTCAAGTCCCAAAGGCTTTGCCTCCTCGTGCAGTGCCTCGAGAGCTATCACCAGGACCTCCAGGGACTCAGCAAAGATTACTGCATCATCGGCAAAAACAAGATCAGTGATCTTGGTGTTGCCGACGGATGCTCCACAATCACTTTGATCTACAACCTTGTCCAATACCCAGTCCATACAAGCGTTGAAAAGTGATGGGGCAAGGACGCACCCTTGCCTCACTCCTGTATTCACAGGAAAGAAGCTGGATACACCTGCCCCACACTTCACAGCACTCTCAGTCCCAGAATACAGACCGGTTATCAAACCAATAGTCCTTGCTGGAATCCCGCGAAGTCGCAGAAGATCCCAAAGTGACTCACGATGCACCGAGTCAAACGCCTTCTTGAGATCAACATTAGGGTGTCCCAAGATCATAGAGGGAAAAAATGAAACATGTTTTTTTCACTTGCTCGTGTTTTACTTCTGTTCACACATGCATAAGAAGAGTTCCTGTGAAATTAGATTAAATTCGGAGAATATTTAGGGGTCGCGACAAACTGAACAATTTTCTAATAACCTTCAAAAACAAAGAAAAAACTCAAAACATCCCACATTTTTAGAAAGAAACTTATAAGGAAACCAAAACAGACAGTTTTCATTGATTCTATTCAGAAAGCCTTCTTTTGAAGGTCCTCCTTTTCCCGCCCCACAAGTTTCCGATGGTGGTGGACTAACTGGAGGAGATACTTCTCCTGTGCGGCCGACTTCGTGGACCCCAGGTAGCGCTGGACTAGGGCGATGCCCTGCTCCGCGGCATCGTTGACCACTCGGAGGCCAAGTGCCCGTTTCCGAGCGTCCTTGAATCGGTCGTCCTCCTCCCACAATGCCGGGTCCTTTGCCAGGAATCCCTCGTCCGCGTCGAGTTTCTGAAAGAAGGACCGTGTCTTCAAAGTGTCGAAGGACGAGAGGGAGGAAGACATCGTCATCTTTTTTCCCTCCAATCGCTTGAGTTCCTTCTTCGAGGCGGGCTTGTCCAATGCCTTGACCATCTGCTTCTTCTCCTCCACATCAATCCTTGAGTCGAAGAAGGCCAGTCCCGCGTTTTCCTCGGAAACGTACCACAGGTGGCGTCGCAGGGCTTGTTCTGCTGCCTTGGCAACGTTTTGGTCAGGGTATGTCTTGAGGATCTCGAGGAAGAACACGTCGTTCAACGGAGCTTTCACAGAGATCGATGCCTCATGCCATTGCTTGCAGTACACCAGAGTAACGAAGAGGGCCACTCGTTCCACTCCGGCCTTCTCTCGACCAGTCAGCGACAGCTGGGATTTCAGCATCTGAAGCTTGAGGCAGTAGATGGCCTTGGCCATCCACCGGGCTTGATGGAGAGCTCCAGGACGGCGGAATGGTTTGGCTGGACCTTCACCACCGAGGAACAGGTAGGAGAGACGGAGAAGTTCTTCATAGTCCTCCCTGGGATGGTTCTTCGACATCAGAGCCTCCTTCAGGAAGGCCAATGCGTCGTCCTTCAGCTTGCTGGCAGTGTCATTGGTGGCGAAGAACTCTACGAGGTCCTCCAATGTTTCCACCGTCTCTCTCTGCGAGGAATCCACGAAGGACCATCGATCACGGAGTCGTTTGAAGATTCCAATGTCAGGACCAGAGGAAGAGCCGAGGCTGGCTTCGAAGACATCCTTGAGGATCACCTCGTGGACATGATGGCGGCAGGCCAACCAAAGCAAGCTTCGTCCGAGTTCTTGCTCAATCCGAATGCAAGCACCTTGCACCATGCCAGTGTTCGAAGCCGTGGTGTCAAAACAGAAGGCGATGATCTTGTCCCTGACGCACGCTTCGTCCACCTCCTTCAAGACCACTGCAGCCACGTTTCTGCCAGTCGAATCCGAGCTTGCCGGGACCCCAAGAAGGAACTCTGCGTCATCTTCCCCTGTGAGGAGGACGGCGATGCGGTCCTCCGTATCGCCAGAGAGGGACGGGAGGAGTTTTCCGTCCAAATGCGGCCCCAACCCCTCTCAGGTATCTTTTGGGTTTCCGCAGTTCCGATCTTCTCGGCGGCTTGCTCCCTCCCGAAATTCGTGCTCGATGGACCGGCTCTTCAGACCGCCATACTCCAAGCCCTTCCAAAAAAATTGAGCGGTAGCTGCGAACGTTGACGTTGCTTGCCGCCCCGACAACTTCTCTCGACCCCTTAAAACAGGTTAAGATCCTTCAGGGGAAAAATCGATGGCGACTGTTTGAGTTTTTTCCTCTGGCCTCGGGATAAAGGGGCCGGGTGATGATGTCGTCGACACAGACTGCTGGCGCTATGCTTTGGTTTGGGTTTTCCCGCCCTTTCAGTCCCCTGGAATGTCGCTGTTTTCACGTTCCCGGGCCGCTTGATCGAGTTCCGCGCTCGCTGCTTCCCCACCTTCTCGCTGTCCGGGGCTTCCACCTGGATGTTTCCCCTCTGTTTTCTCTCTGACTCCGTGGGCTCCTTGTCCCGTCCTTCACGTCTCCCCGTTGGGAGAGGAGGAGTGTGCGGGTCGAAGTTTCTTGGGTCTCCTTTGAAAATCTCCTCATCCATACGATTTTTGGGGCCTGTCTTTTTTTCTTTGTTTTTCTTGGGGTTTTGTACCCCTTTCCCAGTTTTGACAGCTTCGTCCCGGGATGTATTACTGTAGTTTCGGAATCCCGGCGCGGCCAGAAGGGGAAACCTCCTCCCCCCGCCTTCCTGCTCCCGCTCGCGTTTTCCCATTCCCGGTGGTGGGGGGTAAGCGGAGGAGGCCCTGCTCCTTCGTGGTGCCGGGCCCGGTGATTTCTCGATTGGAGCCTTGCCGATCACCCAAAAGATTACTAGCGGCTCTTTTGCCATTTTGATAACCTGGGGGGAAAAAAAAAGGGGACATTTAAAAAATCCGAAATTGAGTCACGTCCCTAAATTTTATTTGTCGGACCCTAATATTACTCAATTCGCCCAAATTTCAACGCTTTTTTTTACTATGAGAGAACCAAAATAACACCGAGCGTGAAACATTTCAAAACTTTTGCATTTTGGAACCCTACGTCCGTGATTCTAAGTCCCAAAACCAAATTCCCTATTCATTTTTTATTCCCCTGTTGTTTTTTGCCACTTGTTGGGTATCTCAAATGCATCTACACCGTTGTCACCATATGTAGTGCCCCCCTTTGGGAGTGTATCTACAGTTCGGTTACTCCGCTCCCACCCCCACTTTAAAGGGGAAAAAAATATATATGAAAAAAAATAAAGTTTTAAAATAGTAGTACTGGTTGGATCTAATGAAAACGCTTAATTATTTCTAATTATAATATATTTAACTCTTTACTGTCTCACTTGGTAATTATTTACATTCACAAGTTATCTTATATTAATTTTCCTTTCCCCTCCCGCGATACGCATCAAATGCTCAATGTCATCCTAATTTATTTTCTATTTTGGGTAATTTTCATCGCCTGTTCCCCTTAACGTACCACATGAATGCTCAAGTTTTTTCCAAATTTAAATGTTACGTATTTCCCATTCCAACTTTTTCCCCTCTCACTTTATTTTTTTCTATTTCCTTTCTTTCTCCTTGTCCTCACAGGCTGGCTGGATATGTTTATTTGCCCCTCTGCAATTTTGGGGACGCTTGGCCCCCTGGTCCCCCAAACGCACCCTCCCTTTGGGGCCCCAAAGTAAAAACCTTCTTGTCCTGGTCAACAAAAGGAATCCCCATAAGTCTGTCTACATCTCTTTAACAACATTTTAACATCCTTTCCCAAGGGGGAATACCCCCCCACAGGCGATTTACTCAAGAACGTCGAGCTGCTTCAAAATTTCCTAACCTAAATCCCCTTCTCACCCGTTTCGCTACTGTCTATTACTACTGGTTTAAAAATTAAAAGCCTAACCTGATTCGGGACTGAGGCTGGGGAAATTCCTCTTACTTTTTGTACTTTTGTTATTTCATCTCTTCCCCTTTTAAAGAAATTTCTCGCGTTCATAGCTTTTCCCCCCCCCAAAAAAAAATTCCCTTATGCCCAGTCCTTCATCAAGATCCTCCCGGATATCAAACAAAAAAATTTAAAAAAAAATTATCAATCACACCAAAATTTCAAAAAAAATTTTTTCTTAGATCTTCTTCACTTACAAAAAAAATTTTTCTCATCCTGATTTTCCAATTTTCCCAAAAAACCTTACAAAAAAAATGGATTGTATGTATTCTTAATTTATCATTTCCCCTCCCCAAAGAGTAATTTACCATTTTTGGGGAATACCCCCTTTAAATGTGATGACTCTACTACCTTAAATGAAAACCTTCTCATTTTCCTCTCTTTTTTGTTACCCGAACCCCTATAAAGTCGCAACTGGATCGCCCCCTCTATCGGGAATGGTCAATTTCCTTTTTTCCCCACTAATCCTAGGCAGGGCGTAGGGAATCACGACGGGATCTACCCCAAAAACCTCATATCTTGGGAAAAAGGCCCCCCCCCTGCTTGGGCTACATATCCTGTGTCTATCCCCCATGAGAAAGCTCAGAGCCGGCCCAATCCTCGGGTTTTACGACTACCTAGGGGGTTTTAGTTTCAGTGCAACTGTGTACCCTCTAAAGAAAAAAATAAATTTTTAAAAACCCTACAATCTGTCTGGGGCCCTTCCCCTAAAAAATCTCCTTTCACTAGAGAAGTGGTGAACGTTAATTCTTTCTCTCTAGAGGTTAAACTTATCCCCCTGTCATCACCATTGTTCTAAGTATCTCCTCCGGGTCTCCTCTCTCTAGGGGGGGGGTTCCCAAATTTTCTTCTCCAACTACTATCTTGCGGGTTCCAACAGCCGCCTCTTGTCTACATAGTTATTTGCTGGGCCACGCGCTTACATTTTGCCGTAAAATATATTTTCAAATACATATAAACCCCCATTCTAAATACTTCCCCATTTTGTATGGCCCAAAACCCTTAAACTGAAAGTTTTCTTTTGGGTCCCCTCTAAAAACGTTCTTTTTTTTACCACGCCTTTTCGTTTTTTTTTCCAACCTTTTCTTTTTCCTTTTACATTAGCTTTCTCCCCCCTTTTTCTACCTCTCTCCAAATTTGTTCTTTTGTTTTTTTCGGGGCCCACTTTTGTTTCATCCTCTGGTAAATTTGTGGAAATTTTCCCCAACAAATAAACCTTTGGGAGCGTAGGGGAAAATAAAGCATAGAAAGGTTGGGTACCCATTGTCTCATGCACTGCACTATTTAATACTTTTTGAGTTTCTAAGAGAAAATTTGGGCCCCCATAGGATACCCTTTGCACAGGTTTGAGAAAATTGTTTTCATTGTTCGTGCACCCTTTTTCTGAATACTTTACCTTGGGATGGTAAGGCGTGGTGTACCCCTAATTGTATCTCAATATAAACAAACTCTTTGTTTTGTTGGACGTAACCCCTTAGCATTATCCATAACAAGGGTTGTGGTGCTCCAAAAAACTGAATTTTCCCCTAAAATTCTTAATACTTCGTCTTTTACCCAGCCCTTTAAAATTTATAAAAGGTAGTAAACCTACTCAGAAACCCCTCGTTTATCCGGGCCCCCCCCCGGGGGGGGGAGCCATGGGGATACTATTTTGCCTTGTTTTGAGGTTACTTTTGGGGAATCCCCAAAAATTCCTTTTTAAAGGAAACCCGGCAGGGCACAAACAAAAATGGGAAATAAAAAAGCCCGTTTATTTGCCATTTCCTAAAAAAGACAGAAAAGAGAAAAAATAAAAAAGAGGGGTACCCAAATTTAGTTGGGGGGTGTCTTGTTACTCTTTTTTGAAAAAATGAAAGTCATAAAAAATTTTAAAAATAGAAACGGAAGAGAGTTCCAGATTTTATCAGTGGAAAAAAAAAAAAAAAAAAAAAAAAAAAAAAGCCGGGGTCGTTAGTGCCGTTGTTTTGGGGCGCCGTTTTTTTTAAATCCTTTTTTTAAACGAGGTTCTCCTGTAAATGATCTATAGGGTTAATCTGGGGTTTCCGGGGGGCCCCCCTTTCCCCCATGTCTGTTTGCCCCTAGCTTATCCTTCTAGGGGTTTTACTTACTGATGGTATTTCTTGCCATTTTTTTTTTTGGAGTCCACGAAACCCTTTCTTTTGGCAGTAAAACATTTCCCTCACATATTCTCTAAACATCCTTTTTCTTTTGGGCCAAAAAAAATAGCCTTCTGCTTTTACTTATTGATTCCTCTGCCCAAAATGACCCGTTTCCCCTTATTGGATTAATTAAAAACCCCGCCCGCTTCAGTTCACTAGGAAAAACCTAAATAGGTATATGTTACGAACTGTGGTTTAGTTAAATAAAAAAATTCCCCCTTCATTACAAATTGATCTAAGTATTTTGGGTATTTAGATCTGGGTTTCTGCCTCCTTCAAACTCTATCATTTCTCCCCATCTAGGGTCCTCTCGTTGCATTTCCTTTTCTTCTTCTTTAGTTTTTCCTAACCCCTCTCTTTACTTGACTCGAATGTTCTTACGGTCTACTAATTTGGGGTCTGCTACATGTTCTTTTTCCCTGCTTTTACTCTATCTTCCTAGTCCTCTTTCTAGACCCTCGTTCATCCTGGGTGAACTTGGTTCGTTGTTTAAAGACTGACACAAACGGTTGGGGGTTCGTTTGAGATCCCTGGTTCCCCCAGGAATGATAAAACTGCTGCAAGCAAAACATTCCTGGCTTCCTATCTGTTGCTGAGTACACTCTAACGGGTTTTAAAATTTTTTTGAAAAAAAAGAGTTTTTACTTGGGTTTTGGGGGTTCACTATACTGCTCAGTATGCTCCTACGGGGTTGGCAGCCGGTACCCAAACCAAAAAGGTTTTTTAAATGTTGGGCCTTAGTTAAGATGGGAGCCCTAGTCAGTTTATCCTTTAATATCTGAAATGTTTTGGGGCTTTCCTCTGACCATTTGAATGGGTTTCTTTTTTGGTCAAATTGTGATGGCACTGCTATCTTAGCGAACCCTTCTATTACTTCCTATAAAAACCTACCATCCTAAAAATCTTCGGGTTTTTCCTTTGCATTAGTTGGGGGTTTTTTTTTAACGCTGCCATTTGTCGGGGTTGGGTTTGGTAACCTTCCTTGTTCACTAAGTGTCCGAAAAATTAACTTTTTCTTTGGCCTATTTTCTTTTTGGTCCGTTTTAATTTGACTAAAAATCTATAGATTTCCAAAAAATTTACACCCTTCCAAATTTTTTCTCGAACTGGGTGCCTCAGGTTATGTCTCCGAAAAATTTTTTTAAAAAAAGCCAATTTTTTTTCATAAAGGGAGTTAGGATCTGGGCAAATTTTGCGAGAGAAAATTTCCCGCCTGAAATTTTAACCCAAAAGGGAAGTCTTTTAAATCTGTTAAGGTATCCCTTCACTGAAAGTTTTAGTTTTTTTACCTTTCATCTACAGTACTTGAAAATACGCATCTTTCATTTTAGGGTGGCTAGTATTCATAGCCCACTACCTTCTACTAACTTTCCCAATTTAGGTGGGGGTGAACAGTGGCTAATTTTGATTACCTTTCTATAGTCTAGCCCCACCTTTTTTTTCCCCTTGGGTTTGTTAAAACCCGTACTATAGGACTAACCACCAGCTGTGGAATTTTCTATTAGTCCTTCTTTTCCAATTTCTCTCAATTTTTTACTATTAGTTCTTTACTTTCTCCGGATACCAATGTAACTCCTCTACATGGTTTTGATCAAACACCTGAATTAAAAGCGGATTCTTTTTTCGGGTCCCTAGTTCTCTTGCATTGATAATTTTTGGTGCTCTTTTATCAAGGCAAAAAAGATGTCCCTCTCCTTTTTCATTAAAGTGTTTCCAGTCCCCTTTTTTCTAGAATTCCCTGTTTTTCGCTCCGGTCGAGTACCATTACCCTCGCTACCATCCTATGGGTAACATGCTTACTCACCTAGTGGTGAGCAAAGTGTTTTTTGCCGTAACGCTGTTCTTTAAATTTTTTCTGAGTTTACTACTCTATTTTAGCTAAAATTGTACCCGGGGGTAACTTCAGCTGTCCACTATTTTTTAATTATTGGTAGAAAAAGTAGTTCTTTCTTTTGTAAATGGACGCATCAGGGGCTATATTTTTCCCTTGTTTTTTTTTTGTCCACCAAAGAGTGGTTCCCCCCTCTCCCCTGACAAATTTTAACCATTGAGTTCTTTCTGGGTTTTTTTGGTCACACTTTTTTTTCCTTATATGACAGCTTGTTTAGCACTCCCTTCGCACTTTTTACTCTTAACTGCTCTGATGGACCGTATCGGGGTTTAACAAATTTTGGGGATAAGTTAGTTAGCCCACATGACTTTCTTTTGTTTTAAATTTAATTTTTTTTCTTCTAGTCCTATTAGTTCATCCCCCATCGGGCTTGGTGGAAAATACTGATCTGGAACAGCTAAATCAAAACTTCTATTGTTTTATCTATTCCTAAGGGGTTTTTTTCTCCTACTTTACCTAAAATTCTCAATCCTTGCCCTTTACTGGTTAACTAGGGATTTCTGTGGGTTTTATTTTAAGTTGTAAACTAAGTGCACTCTTTTTATAAAAGAAAAATTTTGCTTCTGTGTCTAAAAAAACTTCCATGATGATCATTTAAGCAAAGGGGTTATTGGGGGTTTATGTTTCAGAAAGGTGCTGAAAACATTAAAGAAAAGCTTTCGGGCATGTTTTTTTAAACTAAATAAAATCTAGCAAAAAACAACAAACACCGCTATTTACCCACACTGTACTCCTATTCTGTAGAAAAGCATTCTGAAAGGAAAATACACACAAAAACATAACTGCCATTAATTAACTAAAACTCATAAAGCAAAAAAACTTTTTAAAGTATGGGACGCCGGTATCAAGAGAAAGGGAGTGTACGTCCCATGGGTTGGGACTGCCCCTGCTAATTTCCCCTAAAAGGGCAGGCCCCCGCCATATCTTTAATTTCTCTTCAGATCACGCTTTCTAGGGGTGACCTGACTGCGGTCCCAAAGGTTGGGGCCGCACAAACCCGCTAATTACCCCCAAATGTCAGGCCGTGCCAAAGCTTAAATTTCCCTTCAGGTACGGCTTTCTAGGGGTGACCTCCTGGGGTCAACAAAACCCCCCTTTGTCCGCCCGGGGGGGTGGTAGGGCGCGCATTTTGACTTGATAATTTTACTCACCCCCGTTTGAATGCGTATCTTGGATTTTTTGTCTCGTATTTGAAAAAAAGACCCTAATTTACACATCCGTATCATCAGATTCTCGTATACCGAATGCTCGTAAACGGGACTCCCGTTTCCTAAAGGGGATTTTTTTTCTCCTTTGACCTAAGATTTTCCCAAATCCTTGCCCCCTTATCCGGTTAAACAGGGGTGTTATGTGGGTTCTTTTTATTTAAATTGTAACAAAACTGGCTCTTTTTTAATGAATATTCGCTTCGTGTCTAAAAATTCCCTGACTGAATTAATGCTAAGGGGGTTATTGGGGGTTGATGTTTAAAATAGTCACCGGGAAAAATCCTTTCCCCCCCCGGACAAATTTTGGGTTCCTCTCCTAATTATTCTCCCGCAATCAACAACTTTATTTTCTTCCTTCGACAGTCTCGGCTGAGTGGTTGTTCAAATTTTTACAGTAGGGGCAAAAAATCTGTGAATCCCTTCTCCAAACTAACTCGACGGCTTCTGGTCGTTACCTACTTTTAAGCTTGTAATTTCCTTTCCCCCCTTTCCTCTGTGCACGCAGTTCTCTAACCTTGACTGATAGCCGCAGTTCCTGTACTGTTCCTGTGTGTTGGGGGAACTACCTGGGAACGGGTGTTATTTCTGACGGCTGTCGTGGTGGTTTTCCGCAACATTTTTTGTCTTTCTCTTCCTGGCAAAGGGCCCCCTCGGTCTCCATCTCTCTATGAATTTTTTTTAAAAAGGGGTTTGTTCACCATAAAAAAATTCTAATTTTCTTTCTGTGACTTGGCAAACCTCGCAATGTTTTTTCTTAAAGATTTTTTTCCCTACGGGGAATTTTTTGGGCATATTTTTATTCGCTTCCAGTATGCGTTTTGCATTTGATTTTTTTGCAAAGTCTTTTTGGATCTTTCCTCCATCATACTGGACTTCAGAAAATACTATCTGTTAAGGATTCTTCGACATTATTGTTGTTAGCTCATCGTTAACCTAAGTTAAAGGGTTCCATGATCTAAATCATGCTGACTGAGGGTTCTGTACAATAATGCTATTGTGGATCTCGTAGTCATAAGTATCCCTTTTTTCCTCCAAAAAAATCTGAAAAATTTTTACGGGAAAGGAAACTGTCAACCTTCCCCCGCTTTGATACCTTGTAAATCACCGAGGTTTTGTATTTGATATCTCTCGGTTTTATTAATGATCTTTGGGCTCCTAACTTTTCCCGCCCTCTTCCCCATTTTTTCAAAATCCAGTTTCTTTCGTCTTTGCTACTTCTTTTCTAGCGCTCATCCCCTTGAATCCCCCCCATTGTTCGGGAGGTTTCGACTCTTGTGTTACTCCTCCTCCTTTTTTAAGCTCTCTACCCAAATTTCTTCCTTTTGGAGGAAATCCTCAAATCCTTTACTGAAAAAACCCTTAAACCCCCCATCTCAAAAAAAAAATTACCCTACCTAAAAAAAAAAAAAAAAAAATTACTCTCCCTGATTTTTTTTTAAATATTGTTTTGGGTTCCACGGGGGCTTTAAAATCCGCAGCCCTCTGAATTGCTTACTTTCTGGGGCGTCTTCCAAGCCTCAAAACTATTTTGCATTTTTATGCCCCAATTACGGTGGGGGCCCGGGGCCCCCCTAAAGCCTGCACTGCCCCCCTGCCTAAGTTTTTTGTCCTATTAATTTCTAGCTTCCATATATAAAAACCCCTGCTCGTCCCCCAAAAAGCCCCCGTCATACGTAAGCCGGGGCTAGGGTTTGGCGTTCCGAATTTCCATCGCGTTAGTTCTTATTTTAAATTTTGTTTATTGCCCCGCTTTTTTTATCATAATTTTCTTGTTTTACCTCCCGCGTAAAGGGTTTTTATGATCCCCATGTTCATCATACCAAAATCCTTTTCTCCACGGGGACTTTCCCGGGAATTTTCTATACTTTCCCCAAAATCTTCCACTATTTCTTCCACCTTACTGTTCCTTTTTACTTAAATGTAACCATAGGAGACTAATCAAAATTTTTTTGTAATACTCCGTTGAGTCTGTCATCTAAAGGAAGTTCTACCCTTTCCTCCCCGGGGCTCTGTAAACTTTACTTTACGTTAGGCTATCCCCCCACAGTTGAGGGATCTGGATGTCCCACTAACGCTATCTATAATGGGTATGACACTGTGTACTGGCCTTTGGGAAAAATAATTAACTAAAAAGGAGTTAGTTTGCTCGTGGGGAACGGAAAACCATCGAAAAGGACCCCCCCCTGCCCAAAAAACCATTTGTAGGGTCAAAATGACCATCCCCACCCGTTTCACCATTTTGTAGTGCCCACCCTTGGGAGTGTACTCTACAGTCCTGGGTTTTCCGCTGCCCCCACCCACATTAAGTGGGAAAAAAATATATAAATGAATAAAAAAAAAAAGATTTAAAAAAATATGAAGTACTGGTTTGGGCTAAACAACGCGTTTAAAAATTTCTAATTTTAATATATTTAACTCTTTACTGTCTCACTTTGGAATTTTATACATTCACAAGTTATTTAATATTTTTTCCTTCCCTCCTACGATAAAAAATCGTAATCTAAATCGTCACCCAATATGTTACTATTCTGTAATTCGTCGCACGTTTTCCCCCCTTTAAAGTAGCCATGTAATCTCAAGTCGTTTCCCAAAATATGTTACGTAGTCTATCCCACTTTCCAAAGTTTCCCCCTCACTTATTTTTTCTATTTCCTTTTTTTCCTTGTCCTCACCGGCTGGGTTTTTATGTTTTGTTGGCCCCCCCTCTGCTAATTTTTGGCCTTTGGCCCCTGGTCCGCCAACAGCATCCTAACCTTGGACCCCAAGTAATACACTCTTAGTCCTGGTCAACAAAAGGAATCACCCGTAATCATGTCTACATCCTAGTTAACAAACATTTCATAACTACCTTTACCAAGGGCGAGAAACCCCCTCTTCCAGGGGCTTAACTCAATAACTCGAGCTGCTTCTAAAAATTATCCTAACCCAGAATCCCCGTTCTCACCTCTTTCGCTCGTGTCTAATTACACGGCTTAAAAAACCCAACCCTGTTCAGGACTGAGGCGGGGGGAAAAATTCCCCGTTTGCTTATTGATATTATGGGTTTTTTTCTTCTTCCCCTATTAAATTTTTTCTGCGTTACAATTGTACTACGTTTATGTGTGTTTTCCTTTGGGGGGAAACCCGCTATTGTTAACTTAAAAATGGCCCCCTAAGGTTAAATTTTTATATTGATTGTGTGTTTAAGAGTCATAGGGTTTTTTTTTTTTGTCTTTTCCCCACACAGGGCCCTTTTAACTCTTTTTAAATTTAAAGGGTTTTCATAAGCCTTTCATTATTTAAAAAAACCCATTTTCTATGTTAAATTCTGTATAATTGACCTTGGCCCCCCAACGGAACTAGAGATAAAACAAAATGCCCCACAACATGAACTTGAGATCAAAAAACTAGAAAAAACAGCTTTCAAGCCAAACAGGAAAGCCTCAGATTCTCATCAAAAAAACTGATTTTCTAAGTAAAGGGAGGGCCCCCAAGATACGAGCGGGTTTGGTTCCACCTGGGTACTCGTAAAACGAAATCTCGTAAACGAAAAACTAAAAAAAGGGAAATATAGGTTTTTTCCGGGCCCCTAAAAAAAAAAAAAAAAAAAAAAAGCGTTTTAAGCTAAATAAGCTATGCAAACACAAAACCACAGCGTCTAATTACCCCCCACTGTTACCATTCTGTAGAAAAAAAATTCTGAAAGGAAAATAGCACACAAAATAACAAACTGCACATTAAATTAAACAAAAAAATGCATAACAAACAAAAAAGTTGTAAATTGGGGACGCCGCGTGATCAAAAAGAAGGTAGGTAGCGGTCCCCCAAAGGGTTTGGGGGCCCCCAAACCCAATTACCCCTAAGGTCAGGGCCCGGGCCCTATGTTTTTACCCTTCAGGGCACAGCTTTCTAGGGTGACCTGACTGCGGTCCCAAAGGTTGGGGCCCCACACCTGCTAAATTTCCCAAATTTTCTGGGCCCCCCATATGTTAATACCCCTTTAGGGGAAGGCTTGCTAGGGGGGACCTCACTGGGGTCAAACAAAAACCCCCTTTTCCCCCCGGGGTGGTGGGCCAAATTTTTTAACTTGATAAAATTTTTCTCACCCCAGTTTTAATGTCGTATCATTGATTTTTTATTGTATATTGAAAATAGACCCAAATTTACACATCTCGATCATCGGGTTTCGTATCCGAATTTGTATAACGGGACCTCCCCTTTTGTTAAACTAATTTCCCCCCCTTTTTTCCCGATAACGATCCTGAAGCATTTTTCGGAATTCGAATCCATGCTCACATTTTGAGATCTCTGAACAGAGGGTGGGCCGTTAAGCCTAAAAATATCTGAGAAAGCCTTTAAAAATTTGTAAAAAATATCGAAAAAAATACAATGAAACAAAAAAAACCATTCTGTCTCCACTCATCTCTACAAATAACCGGGAAGCTTCCGTAACTATAACAAACTCAAAACAAACCCACACAAATTTGCATCCGAAAAGTTCGTTCCTTAAGGATGGTTTTAAAACTGCATCCGTAGACAACGTTTTAGAAGTTTAAAGGGATCTTGTTGCTTTGGGAATTTGTCAAAAAGTTTCCCCCTCTGTGAAGGTGACTGTATTGACTACGACACAACAGTCCTGACTAAATTTCTCTTTTCCCTTTAAAGGGATACACTGAAATGGCCCGGGGGAAAATAAAAATGGCAAATTATTAAGAGTACTTAACACGGATATAGGGTTTTTTAAAAAAAGAAAAGCTTATGAAAATTTCCTAATTGAAAAGAGAGCCAAAAAAGGCTGTGTGGGGAAAAAAACGGAAAAACCTAGACTCGTAACACCAAACAACTCTAAAAAAACCTTGGGCCACTTTTAATTAACATACAGGTCCCCCCCAAAAAGGGAACACAAAAGCTAGTCAAAAAAAGTGGCATTAGAAAACATAGTGAAATGAATGGAATGGTAATTACGTTAATGGGACTTAGTACACGGCGGGCCCCCAAAAAGTTTTCATCTGTGATCTAGGGAGTCACAGAACCAACTTAGGGGGTAAAGAATGGCAAAGATGCGTTAAACTTAGTTATTTACAAAAAAACCCTTACACATTTCAAGAAAACAAAAAAAATAAAAACAAAGGAAAATGAGGGAAATTTAAAAAAGTCACCAAAACAATCAAGATTAAATGAATAATAATTATAATTAATACGTGAAAAGGCCAACTTGCTTATACTATGAGTAGCAAGTAATGTTTCTACTATAGAATAAACTGAATAAATATAACTACTCTATATAAATATCTATTATGTTACCATCTATTTATAAGAGATGGAAATAAGCTAATTGACCTCTCTACAAACCTGCCGGCTTCTCAATACTACTGACCCAGCAGTAATGCAACTGGGGCCTAATACAAACTGGAACTTCTATAGCAATGATAACACCATGTATTTACCTAGTTGTATTTACCTAGTTGTGATATACAGGAAATGGGTTACACTGGTGGGGTCCCGTCTCCTTGTCTCAATGGGTCAATCTTAGCTTTAAAAACATGAATACTTTTGGCATCTATAATTTCACTGTCCCGGCTATTCCACATATCAATGCACCGATAGGGAAAACTGTACTTCTTGATGTTTTTCAAGCACCTTGTCTTCTTAAGCTTCTTCGTATGACCTCTTGTGGCTCCTATGTCCCGTACATACATGTCCTCTTTGTCATTTCTCTCCATTCCTGACATGGCTCTGTACATTGCTATCAAGTCTCCTCTTTTTCTGCTTTCTTCCAATGATGGCAACCATAATTTCCTCAGCCTCTCCTCATAAGTCAGGTCTGACAGGCTGGGAACACTCTTTGTGGCTGTCCTCTGTAGTCTTTCCATCTTCTTTACATCCTTCCTCTTGTGCCGAGACCAAACTACCATGGTGTGTTCCTAATGCTAACTAATGTGACCCTAACTTGCTGTAAGACTGTTATATGGAAATGTGTGTGCAGAAGTTTGCATCGTAAATACCAAATAAAGTAAAATCTCATCTCAATTGAATTAAGTCTTGTATCCATTCACCATTTAGGCCTGTTGTGTCTCGGCTCAGGCCTAATCCTGCGTTGTTTCAGAAGATCTCATCAGTTACTTTTAATACACTGACTCAAGACTGACAGGACGGGCGACACCGAGACTTAGAGGAATGACCAACTGACCGTCAATTAGACTGGCTGACTGGCAGTTACTGAAATGGAGGACTAGAATGTTTGAGAAGGCTTATAGCCGATGATGGTTTGCCCTCACTTACCAATCCATGTTTGGAGGAAGTGCCAGGTCCTCCTCATCCTCGGGTTCCGCCAACGTCTGTGCGTCAGTCGGCTGGTCCGCCCAGTATTCTGGCTCGGACATGCACGGCTGCACTCCCATCACCATCGGCGGTTGAAGTTGATCCTCATAAATGTCACCAGAAGCATCTGATTTAGTTTCAGATGGACATACTTTTTCAGATAGTTTCATACTTTGATTGTCACATCAACAGATTCACTGTCTGACCCCGAACTGTAATCACTCCTAATTTACATCTGCTGGTCAACACGACAGCTCTGTCACAAATGCAGACATTAGTTGTTTACATTTGTGCTACCTCGCTTGTCATCATCAGCAATTATCGCGCGGTGGCCAGAACAGGGCAGATTTTTTCCCCGCGCATTTTACAAAGCATTTTGCAAAAGTCGTGGTTTTATGGAAATAAGGCGTGGAAATCAATTTTCTTTTGTGGTTTAGGTGTTTTGAATGAATATTCAACATACCTATGCTAAGGAAAAGTGTACCTGGCCAATTCATTAAAGCTTTTTCTTTTTTACTTAACAGATGCTTCAATCAACGGAGAAAAAACAGGCCAAGACTAAGGCGAGAAAACCCGCAGAGAAGAGACGGATGACTAGAAAGGCGGTTGTGTGGTCCAAGCGGGCCGCCCTCACCACCTCCCAGCCATCACCTCCCACACTGGCATCAGACAACACTGCACCTTCACCCACCACAGTGTACACTTCCTCACCGCCTCCACCACCACCCTCCACACCTCCACCGGGGGCTGCTTCCACTCCTGCTCTTCCCCCCGTCTCACTGCCACCTCCTGCAGACGCTGAGCACCTTGTCACTCTGCCTGATGTGGTATTCCGGCAGCTGTTCTCCAACCTGCAATGCAAGACGTGTGAAGGCGACATCTCTGTGACGGTAAAGAGCCATGGATCGGGCAGCCAGGTGGAGCTACAGTGTCCCTGCAGAGTCTTAACCACCGTCGCACCACCTGTCCCGGGCGTGAAAATGGAGGTTCTTGAGGACGACGCAAAAATGGAGATTCTCGAGGATAACGTAAAGACGGAGATTTTGGATGACTATTCGACGACCTTTGTTGACATTGGCCCTTATTGATTTATGGATGGCAGAGTTTGGTTAATGGTAAAGGAGACTGAGTTAATATGTAGCAATGTAATATAAGAACATAAGGAAGCTACAAGAGGCTGGGAGACCTACACGTGGTAGTTCCTGTTGCTTTACCATAAGAACATAAGGAAGCTATAAGAGGCTGTGAGACTACACGTGGTAGTTCCTGTTGCTTTATCATAAGCTACAAGAGGCTGTGAAGACGATGAATAAAACGTTTGGCATGACAGACCAATGGGTTGTGTACAGGTTAAACATAAGGCTTGGATCAACATCAAAGGCACCTGCAACATGAACCAGAGATGCACTCAACAGTTTTATTAGTGACAACAATAAAAAACGGAAGGGCATTATGCTGTACTTGCAACGAACATTACTTAGTTGAGGACCAGTGTAGCTTTTTACAGAAGGAAAATATGGACATGTAACTTCAGTGTTGACCCAAAGACCCAGAAATGACCCATGTGCGTGTGGGATGAGGTCACAGTACGGCGAGGGTCATGTGGAATAATGCAGAAATGTGGATAGTAATGTGGAATGTGGAGCTGTTAACCATCACGTCGAGACTAATCGCAAAGACAGACAAGCAGACAAAGCTTGTTCTGTTCTCCGAAAGTGTATCACCGACCGTCTAACCACAAGACATTAGGGGAAACTCTGACGTTAAACAGAAAGATGATGAATTGATGATGAATTGATGATGATGATGATGATGATGATGATGATGATGATGGTGGTGGTGAAAAGATGGTGAGAAATGCCCAGAAAGGTGGTGAAAAACAGAAAGATGATGATGATGAAAACAGTGCAGGACAAAATAGGAATACTAACCCTCCTGTGGTGTCTGCGTATCCAAGAAGTTCCTCGGAGTAGAACATAACAGAACATTACTTTGTCCCGGTACACTGTTATAAGCCTTGAGATATGCATGCTAAGGAGGGAGGCCATAGTGTGGCAACAAAGCTCAGTACATCAAACTTATCAAGCATGGTGTCAAGTTAAGAGTGGCTTCTGCTGTCCATCCAAGATGCCTTTCAACTCTGTCAACTCCAGTCCCACGTCACAAAACAGACATGGACTATAACCCTAAACTGCAGGGGTCCCCAACCCGCAGAGTACCGCGGGCCGCATCGACAAGTCCGAGAGGGCCCGAGGGCCGCGCCAATAAAAAACTGAAAACCACATATACAGAACAAAAAATTTCAAAGAATTTATTAATGAGACACCTGGTGACATTACTTAACCATAACTTAACCTATCCTAAAACACGCTCTTGAGAAAAAAGATGTTTCAACACACGTTTGGAACTGCTTTAGGGCGTGGATGAGGCTAGGGGACCTGATGCCCGGCTCCCCGGTGGGGGGTGTGGCCGCTACAGGCCCGAGTGGGGGAGATGAGGTAGTTGAGATTACCAACCCAGGGAGGGTCAGGACTGGTAGAGCAACGGGGGGCAACCGCAGGGCAAAGAAGTGGCCCATACTGTGTATAGGGGACAGTATGGTGAAGAATGTTAGGCGACACGTGGCTATGAGAGACCAGAAGTGTGCTGGTAAGCCTGAGTGGTAAGGGTATGGAGGATGTTGTGAAGGTGAAGGAGCAGGTGAAGGGTGTACAGGAAAGGGAATGGTGATAGTGCAGGGAGGGGGGAACAGCCTAGAAGGTTGGGCCCCTTAGCAGACGGTGGGCAAGGTAAATGGAGTGCCTTAAGGATATAAAGAAGGACAGGAAGAAAGTACGAGTGGCTGTGGTGGGAATCATGAGGCGACCTCGGGAAAAATGCGGGGTTTATGAGGAAATAAGACGCGACACAAACAAGCGACTCCAAGAGGAGGTGGTAAAAATGAAAGTGGAGTGCAGTAAGGATCCAGGGGACTAAGGAGTAAGCTTCATAGACCGGGAAACGGTGCACTCCCACAGGGGGTCTTGAGGGAGACAAAGTGCACCTAACTGGGAAAGGAGAGAGGGGATGGCGGGAGAATGCTTGAGTGGATACGCGCGACTGAGAGACTCTGCAGGTTGGGGGAAAAGAGGGTGACAAATGCGAATGAGTGACTGTTGACAACAAAAGGGAATGTGAGGTTGGGCTGTGTGAATGTTAGAGGATGGAATGTTGAAAAAATGGAAGACCTCAGCAGGGAAATGAATGAAGGGAACATTGACGTAGTTGGAGTGACAGAAACACAAATGAGAGAGAGAATTAAAACTTAGATCTGAGACTTACGTATGATCGGCAAAGGGCAGAAGTAAGCAGCAGAAAAAGGGGTGGCGGAGTGGAGTACTTGTGAGGCAGGAAGCAGGTATAGATGTAGAGGAGCTAGATGTAGGGGGTGTGAAAGGGGTGAGGATATATGGCAGTACGCTGGAATATAAGGTGCGTAAGGGAAGAGAAAGGATCTTGGTGATAGTGTGTTACATGACAGGGGAAAGGGAAAACAGGAGCGAGAGCCGAGAATGAAAGGAGTATGAATTGTGCAAAGGTTTGTAGAAAGAATAGGAGTGAAAATTGTGATTGTGATGGGGACATGAATGGTAAACATTGGTGTGTTAGGAGGGGGAAGTAAATGGAAAGGGCCCCAATTGCTGCTTGACTTTGCAGAGGAGAATGAATTAGAAATTTTGAATGTGACCCTGGCTGAAGGAAGAGTGCCCTGGAGTGGAAGGGAGAATGAATCTGCCATTGACTTTATGTTAGTGAACCGGAAGGCAAAGAGAACGGGTGAGAAGTATGGGGGTGGATGAGAGGAAAAGGACAATCGACGTAGCGAGTGACCATAACGTCATGGTAATGGAGTATGAGTGTTTGAAGGAAAAAAGAGTGAACGTGAAAGAAGAGAGGAATGGACGTTGGAAACTTAGAGATGCAGACTGGGATTTTTTCAGAGAATTGGTGAGTAATGAGGACTGGAAGCTGGGAGAGAATGGTTTGTGGACTGAGAGAGGTGTGGATGAGGGAATAAAGAGATTGTTAAGGAAGCTTAACAAAGTGGCAGAAGAGAGCATAGGCAGAACAAGAAAGAGAGCAAATGGCAGGACAAGAAAGAGTTGGTGGAACAATGAGATCGACAAGGCCAGGAAAGAAAGGAAACAGTCAAATAGGAAGTTAGGAGTCTGAGAAAGAATAGGTCAAACAGTGAAGCTGAAAGAATAGAGTATGAAAGGGCATGGGAAGAGTATAAGAGTAAGCAAAAGGAGGTGAAATGCTTGGTGAGGAAGGCAAGAGTTGAATGAAGAGAAAAAAGTGATCAGAAAAACTTAGGAAAAAGGTGAGGAAGGAGGTAGGGAATGGTACAAGTTCTTGAGAGGAGAAGAGAGTAAGCAAAACAGGAAATGTAGAAGAACTAGTGGTGAATGGCAGGTCACTAAGAGAGAAAAAGGAAATGGTCAGAGCTGTAGAAGACTTCTGGAAAGATATTGGAGGTGTTGAATGAGCCTGATAGGGGACTTAGGGAACGTCACCTTAGGGAGGAAAATAGAGGAAATGATGGATGAAGAAATTAGAATGGATGAGATTAAAGGGTATGTAAGAAAACTGAGAAATGGAAAGGCCCCTGGAATGGACGGTATCCCGAATGAATTATATAGAGAGGGAGGTGAGGGAGAAATTTGGGAGGGAATGATGAGTTGTTTGGACTTTATAGGGAGAGAGGAAAGGGTGCCTGGTGCCTGGAATGACAGTAGAGTGCCCCTCATACATAAGGGAGGACACAAGAGTAGGAAGGAGAATTAAAAATTACAGGCCAATAGCGGTATGTGCACGGTATGTAAGATTTTCTGTGGTGTACTGAATGAAAGACTAGGTGAATTGTGGAAAGAAATAAGGTGATGGGTGAAGAGCAGAATGGATTCAGAAAAGACAGAAGAGGTGAGGGGGCAATATGTTTGTAATGAATGAAGTGATTGAGAGAACAAGGAAGGAGGGAAGAAAGAAATATCTAGCCTTTCTAGATATTGAGAAAGCGTAGACAGAGTGGATAGGAGAATGTTATGTAAGGTATTGGAGACGATTGGGATGAGTGAGAAGGTTGTTAAAATAATAAGCAGTATGTATGAGAACACACAGGCCAAGTTCAGTATGGGTGACCTCGAGACTGGATGGGTGAATAGTAAGAGAGGAGTAAGACAGGGCTGTGTCCTTTTTCCTCTACTTTTTGGATTAAATGTTGAGGAAATGGCAGTGAGAGTGAAGCGTACAGGTCTGGGTGTGAAAATTGGAGATGAAGTGTTGAGTGTACTGATGTATGCAGATGATGTGGTGATCCTTTGTGAAAACCACAATGAGCTACAAGAGATGCTGAATGCTGTGACTGAGTATGGAAGGGATTTCAACGTTAGGCTCAGTAAGGAGAAGAGTCAAGTGTTGGTGGTGAATGAGGATGACTCTGATGATGACAGGATTTGGATGGTGGGTGGGAAAAGAAATAAAAAGAACGAAAGAGTACAAGTATCTGGGTATTTGGTTGGATGATAAAGGCTGTGAGAAAACTAAACCTGAGAGGATAGCTAGAGCCAACCAGTGGGTTGGAAGGCTAGGCAGTGTGGCAAGATGTCGGGCCAACAAGTATGAAGTGGTGGGGAGGGGCTATGGAAGGGTGTGGGCCCGTCCCTAGCATTATGTATGGCCTGGAAAAAATGGTGTGGTCTAGGAAGGAGTTTGGGCAGATTGGAAGTTTAAAACAGAACAAAGCAGGCAGAATAGCATTAGGAGCCAATAGGTATGTGGCAGTGGAAGCGATTAGAGGAGACATGGGATGGAGCAAAGTTCAGAGAGAGGATAGCAAAGGCAGGACTGAGGTACAGAGCTAGACTGCAACGAATGGATGACAGCAAATGGGCAAGCAAGGTTGGGGCTGGAATATGTATGGGAAGTGGATGAAAGGGCTCAGTAAAAGTGGAAAAATGGAACAGGGGAACTGGGAATGTTTGTGACAGGAGTGATGAGACATGGAGTATGGGCTGTATGCAAAAAGGAAATAAATAGGAGAGTGGAAGAGAAAGGAAAGAAGAATGGCTGAGGGGAATGAGTGAGAAATCAACACTGGAATAGTACAGGAGAAAGGACCAGCCACGGTATGAAAAGGTTCTATGGTGGTGGCTATGGAGGGGACTACTCTTCAGAGCCCGGACAAAGTCGCTGGAGGTAAATAGTCGTAGTACAGATGGAAGAATGATGGCAGCAAGGTGTATTTGATGTGTGTGACAGGAGTGGATGAAACCGTGAGCACTTGATGCTGGAAAGTGAACGGTTTTGAGTATGCTAGAACTAAGATGTTGGAGGTAGTGGTAGGAAAGATCGGAGTGGAAGAATGGGAGAGATGAGAGTGGAGATGGAGTACCTGCTGGGTTATGTGCTGAGGGGAGGAGTGACAGTCGTGTGATTGAGAGTGTAAAAGAATTCTTGGAGAGCACGCATGAGAGAGCATGAGAGGCAGGGGGCCCCTCAGTGATGGGGGACCCCGTATGGGTGTGGTGCTGGGAGAGGAAGGAGGGGAAAAAAAAATCCCTAGTTTTGCTTCCCCCTTTTGCTTCTCTCCCAAACAGATTACGGTCTTCTTCTTCTTCTTGTGACCTTTTTTGCTTATTTTTCGCTTTGTAGGTCCTCTGTCAAGCTGAGGTCGAACTTAACATACATCTTCCTTCTTGCCCTCTCTGCGTGCCTTTTTTTTCTCTGCCACCTGTGGGGAGAGAAGGGGACAACAGGGCAGTATATACATAGATATAAATCCCTCCTATCACCTACCCTCCTAGAACATCTACATTCCCACGCAATCTTTCCTCCCAAACCTTCTTCAAAAACACCTTAGTTATCTCTACAATTTGCTTTCTCTCTTCCTTACTGCCATACAGTCCTAGCACAGTAAGGATTCCCCCATCCACCTCGTGCATCCTTCCTCCCATTCTCCTTCCCTATCACTCCTACTATGGATTGTACCAGCCTCCTCCTCTCCTGCTATACCTACCACACTCTATTATTAGGTGTTCTGTAGTTTCTCTTACTGCTCCCTACAAAAGCTACAGGCCTGGTCTTGTCCATCTTTTACTCCTCGCCTTCACCTCTAGCGTTTCCCGTTTTCGCCTTCAAACCCGCAGCCTGCTTCCCCAATACCTACATGCCATGAAGTGCCTCAGGCTTTTCTTCTTTCGGTACCACTTTAACGTGGATTTACCCTCCATACCTGCTCTCCACCTCGCTAGTCCATTGTCTTTTATTCTTATCTTCACCTCCTTGGTTCTTATCCGTCCCAGGTTTCTTTCTAAGTTTTCCCTCCTTTTCCACCTCTCTAATTCCTTTATCCCTGTTGAGCTTGTCCCAACCTCCTTCAGAATCTGCTTCACCCATCTATCCTCACTAAGTCCCTCTATTTTTTTCAGCATTTTAAGTTTCCCTTTTAAAACCCTTTTCCCTAAGGGCCCCCCCACCCCATTTTCCCCTCGAAGGGCCTCCACAGCTGTGCTGGTTGGGGCCCCCCAAATCCCCATCTACCCAAAATGTTTGTGTCCTCTCTAGCTTGTAATATCTCCCTCCCGAAATATGTTACTCAGACCCATAAAAGCAATAGGCCTGCCATTTTTTTCCCAAAGGCTCCTACCTACTCAATTTTTTAAATTTGTCCTATTCCTCCGTTAAGATCATGCCTGTCACCCCCTCCAGCCCTTTTCCCTCATTTTTTTTCCTTTTCTTTCCCTCCAACTCCTTCCTTACTTACTTCCAGCCCTAATATGTTACCTATCAATCACCTCTAAATTTTGTTCCCTAAACCCATTGACCTTTCCTCTTGCTGTTGAACCCCATCCCTTAAAATTTCCTGACACTGAACCTAATGTTCCTTTCCCCTTCCAAAAATGTTGACTTTTCCCAGCAACTCCCCCAGTCTTCCCTTCCCTCTCTGCCATGAGAACTATCGTCGCATAGGCTAAACTCCTATTTTTTATTCCCTACTCTGACCCCCTTCTCTGACTTTCTGATCCTCACTATCAGTTCTCCAAGAGATGTTGAAGATTGGAGAGATAACACACCCTGCCGGACCCCTTTGTTTTCTTCACCCCATCCTGTGCTAAATTTTCCCCTATGTGAATTTTACCTATTTTCCTCATAAAACTCCCCTAATTACCTGCACCCCCTTATATTACTCTAGGTGTGCCAATAGTTCATTAATTTTTCCTCTATCAACGAGGCTTTGCTTTCTCAAAATCTATAAATACCGGTAAAGTTCCTCTCTCCCCTTGGGGTCCTTTCTATGATTTCCTTTATCACCCAAAAAGTTTTTTAAACCCCCTTACTTTTCCCGAACCCTTTTGCTCTTCTCCCCCGCACCTATCTTCCTCCCGCCCTGACATTTGGTTTTTTATCACCCACCCAAATACCTTGGCCAGACATTCTCATGCTAGGGGCGAATTTTCCCATTTCCCTTTTTGGTTCCCTCCCCTTTTGATAAGGCACCCTACTCCTTTTCCCGTCTTGGGGCACCTCACCTTTCTCCAACATCTCTCTAAACGATTAACTAGAGCTAGTTTAACCCTTTTCCTCCATACTTTAGATTCCCCTATATTCCATCCCTTTTCCCCCTGCTTTTCCCCATCTTAATTGCTTTTATAGCAGAGGTACATCCTGTCCTTATTACTATCTTTCCATTTCCTTTCTTCATGAGATAACCCAAATTCCCTACATCCCCTTCCACTTCTTCCTCCTTCCATAGACTTTCCCCAGATTTTCCACATAGGATAATCTTTCCTCTTTGTTACCTCTCTGTCTTCCATCTTCAGCCAACTTCTTGGGCCCATGCCCCACCTAGGTTTTTTTCAGTCTTTTCCATCCCTTTTTTTCTCTTTTTCTTTTAGGCATATTACAAAGTACCTTTTCCTGTTTTTCTTCCCCCCATTTCCCATCTTCTTTCTAATTAAGGGTGGGCCCCTTTTTTTTAGCCCTTGGTATCTATCCCAAGCCTCCCTCCATTTTTCCTCATACCCTCACGTGTGTGGGGAAAACCACCAAAGGCTTCACCGACGCATCAGTGAGTGACCCCCAAAAAAGATCAAGATTGTTTACAAACTGGGAGAAAATGAATTTGAACAAACTAGTGAAATACAAGTACCTAGGATGTGCATGAGTTCCAATGGATGTGGAAAGCAAAGCTGAAAAGATCAGCCAGGCCAATCAGTGGGTTGGTCGACTTGGGAGTGTGGCAAGGATGAGGGCAAGCAAGTATGATGTGTTGAGGGAAGTGTGGAAGAGTGTGGCTGTCCCAAGCATTATGTATGGTATGGAGGTGATTGCAGGAATGAGAGTGAAATAGAGATATTGGAAGTGGGACAAAATAAAGTAGCAAGAATGGCACTGAATGCACCCAGGTATGCAGCGACTAAAGGGTTTGAAAGGTGACATGGGATGGAGTACATTTAGGGAGAGACATTCGAAAGCTACACTCAGGTATAAGATCAGACTGGACGAATGGATGACACAAGATTGGCACGAAAAGTTTTTTTTGTGGAGTAAATGTAGTAGTAAATGGGGGAAGCGATGCCAAAAAAATTGGTAGAAAGAAGTGGATTG
The DNA here is from genome assembly GCA_016584305.1 of Chionoecetes opilio. Lineage (NCBI taxonomy): Eukaryota > Metazoa > Arthropoda > Malacostraca > Decapoda > Majidae > Chionoecetes > Chionoecetes opilio. The sequence goes on along the minus strand of JACEEZ010005659.1, from coordinate 113,626 downwards.
CGATTTTGGTGGATGTATCAACTGATAGTTTGGAAGAACCGAATGTAATTGAATGGAAGATGTTGAATGGTGATGAAAAAAGGCCTTGAGTGGGATGTGAGAAAGTGGAAAGCTGAGTTTCGATAGAGTAGTGAAGTATGGGGGGCTGAGTAAGTGGAGAATAAAGATGGAGCAAAAAAAAACTAGAATGGTATAAGGAGAAAGAGGCACCGGGCGTATGAAAGTGTGTATGAGGGGAACCCGGGTGGCGACCTTCTCTTCCAAGCCAGAACACAGTGTATGGATGTGAATGCAAGGAACTACAGATGGTCCGAGTCAGGCAGCAAAGTGTGCCAGATGTGTGACTGGGTGAGGATGAAACAGTGGAACATGTGATACTAGAATGTGAGAAGTATAGCGGGAGAGAAATGGAAATGATGCGGTGGTTTTTGGACTGAAATGGGATGTGACATGAACGAGGGGGTTTTGAAAGGACGGGAAGAGAATGGATGTTATTACTTTCTGGGACTGTGTGGTGAGACAAGGGACGGAGGATGAGGGGCAGTGAAAGAGTTTTTGGAAAGAATGTGGTGTATGAGAAATAGACAATAGACTCTACAGCCCTAAAACAAGAACAAGAACAAGAACAAACTACAGGAGCAGCCCGGTTAAAGGCCTATGAAGAAAAGCCCACCTGTAACATCAAGATCAAGATTAAGATCAATGACGGGCAAAACAAACCGCAGCGGCTCGTTCTGTGCGGCATTTGGCTGCGTAACTGCAAAAGCGTAACAAACAGCTCCATTTCTTTCGGTTTCCCCAAAGATAAAGATAGGTAGGTACAGATTGACTGTGTTATGATGTTTTAAAAATGTAATAAAATGCTAACAAACTGAGAATAGTCGTGGTGTACAGACGAACCTGCATTGGATTTTTGAGAAACAGAACGTCAGCAACTCAGCATGACCCCGCTGACCAGGGCAGGGATGCTCGAAAATCCCTCGTAAGGGACAAACCCGACAGCTCTCTGGGACAACTTATGAGTGTATGGCTACAATAACCTTACGATGATACGATAATACATAGCGCCATATTAGCCTTTCAGCGTATATTCTCCCGCTGAATACTTTAGAGACGTACCCAGGGTATACCTTGATGCGCTGATCATAGTTTCGAGTCCGCGTGCCAGAAATTAGTATCTATGGGCCACCAGAGAGCTCTCTGGGGCCACTGCTGGCCCGCTCCGTACCTGCCTTCCGTATCCTGGCCCTGGCGGTACTCTGTTATAGTGGACGAGAACGGGGCGTTCGCTCTTTAGGTCAGACAAGACACACGGGGGGGCTAACGCCTCACTGTGACACACGTGACACGTGTGCAAGGATAGTATACTATAAATCCTTGCTTGTGTGTGTACGTCAGACATTTGATATCAGTTCAGTTCAGTTGTTGCTACCACCACCACCACCGCATCATTATAGCGGGCCAAACTTGTATGAGGAACTATACGTTTTGATTAAAGAAGTCTACCGATATATATATATTTAATATATTAGGATTAGGGTTTTCCCTAATATGAATTTATTACAAGTATAGGTATTGTATGTAAATTGGTATGGTAAATATGATATATATATGGAGTCATGATGCAATAAACACATCACATTTCAAACAGGCAAGCATGAAATGGCTCTATAATACACAATAAACATGTACAGGAGAACCCCGTTTATCCGGCACCCTCGGGGGGGGAGCGCATGCCGGATAACTCATTTTGCCGTTTTTTTTGAGAGTTACTCTTATGGAATCGCCCAAAATCCCATTTATTTTCTTCTTTTTTTTCTTTTTTTTTATACATCAAAGGAACTGGCCAAGGGGACACAAAAATGGGTAACACAAAACCCGCTTAGTTGCCAGTCCTATAAAAAAAGACGGTAAGAGAATAAAATAAAAAAAGGGGTGGAGCCAATTTGTTCGGGAGGTGTCTTTTTTACTCTTCTTTTGAAAAGATTTAAGTCATAGGAAAATGCAAAAATAGAAACAGGAAGAGAGTTCCAGAGTTTATCAGTGAAAGGGATGAAAGGGTTGCCAACCCTGCGTACCCCGCCAAATTTGAACTAAATTTCTGCCGATTTTCTCAGTTTTTGAAATAATTATACCTAATTAATGCCTGGGTTATCCTGCTGAGTGCCCCTTTCTACCCCACACCTCGTCAGGATGGACAAGCTAGTCCTCGTGTCGCACGCCACCACCACGAACACTCTCCTCTCTTTTTTCACAGGATCTCTGACGAGCTCAAGCTAGCCCGTGGTCCTCCCTGCTGGAGGCCCGGGGGAAAAAAAAAAAAAAAAAAAAATGCCTGGGTCGATTAGTGCCGTTGTTTTGAGGCTGCCGCTGTTTTAAATGCCGGTTAAATGAGGTTCTCCTGTAGTATAGTGATACAACTTGTAATTTATTGTTTGTTGACGTCTTGTCGCTTCAAATTTCACTCCCTAGGGAGATAAGGGTGCTCCCGACCACCCTTAGCCTCGCGGTCCCGTAGCAAGTGAGAAAACGGTTTGAGCATCACCCGTAGAGGTGCTACGAGGTAAAAGCAGAGAGCTTCTACCATATAGAAAGAAGCTCTCTGGTAAAAAGTCCCCTAGGGTAATACTTACGCTCCCGTAACTTTTTCGAGCATCTCCCCCCTGGCCTAGATCTGACCAAGTCATGCTATTTTATTGACTTTTTGGCAAATTATAAGGGATTGTCTCGAAGTCAAAGTAGGAATATTTGAATTTACAATCAATACTAATAGCCTGATTCTGTAATGTCTGTCTCCCCTTGCTCTGCCCCTGGCCTGGGCCTGGTATGTATTAGCCTCCACCATTCAGTCCATTGCACCAAGGCAATTAGTTGTGCAACTACAAGGCAATAGGCAATACACTTATTAACAGTGATAAAAATGGGTAATTAATTGATCATTTGATGTTTGCAGATGTAAACGATGGGTCATAAACTGTCGCCGGGATGACCTGATGAAAAAGGATGCCATTTATTTGAACAGAAACTGCACGATGTGTCAAATCCATTTCATTGACACACAGTTTATGAACGGACAAAGTAAGGAGAAGCTCATCTGGAGCGCTATTCCAACCATATTTTTGTCCGTGCCAAACCCACCTCAGCCACTACAGTCCTCTCGCAAACCACCAGTTGATCGAGCACCAGTAAGTAGCAAGAGGTCAGGATTTTTCACGTCGTAAAAAACAACAGAGTATAGTGAGTGAGAGGAAATCGGTGACTGTGTTCTTTAATGCTGATTGCCACACATGTAGCCATTCCTCTGTTGTTGGTTTTGCCTTTTATATTATGTATGTTCTCTTGTTCTTATCCTAACCTAATTCTGGATGGGTGTGGGGTGATGGGTAATGGGTGAGTGAATGGGTGTGGTGTGATGGGTAATGGTTGAGTGAATGGGTCTGGGGTGATTGGTAATGGGTGAGTGAATGGATGTGGGGTGATGGGTAATGGGTGAGTGAGTGGGTGGGGGAAGATGGGTAACGCGTGTGGGGTAATGGGTGAGTGAATGGGTGGGGGAAGATGGGTAACGCGTGAGTGGAGGAATTCCTTCCCTTCTTTGATTCCTTATTTCTTTCCTCGTCAGTTCCTCTTCTGACTCTTCATCCCTCCAATTTCTTCCTTACTCCTTATTCCTCCTTTCCTTCTCTCATATCTCCTTCCTTCCCTCTCTCCCACCTTCCATTATCACCCCATCATCACCAAAAGGAGATGAGATTCCCCCTCTTTCTGCACGGGCGACTGTCAGAGGCCCCGCTGCCGCTAGGATCGCTGCCGTCCATGAAATAAAAATGGCGCAGCCGGAGTGACACCTCTCGGTAAAAGCTCTCTGGAGAGAGCGAGCGGTCGACGCCGCCGCGATTTATTTAGTTAACGCTAATTTATACATGCTACTACTGCATGTATCAGAAAACGAAATATAGCAATGGAAAGCTAATACAATTCTGCTTCTTTTGATATCTCCCGTCTTATAAGCTGTCCCACAAAGTTTTATATGACGACGAGTTTTAAGTGAATGTTAAGTTCATCATATTTCTTCAGAGTCTCATAATGACCTTTATTTAATGTGTTTTACTATGTTTTATGTGATAATCTTATAGAACAAACATTTCCGAAGATAACAGTATATCCTTTATACAAGTATAAACATGATATACTGCGGGGTAATGCCTTGAGAACTTCCCCGGGTCCAGAGTGAACGAGGAGGCTTTGGCGCTAAGATGGCGCCCAGTAGCGTTTAACATAAGGCCTATGAATGGCATTACCCTCTATATATAGATATCCTAGCCCTCACCCGCCTGAGGATGGGTCACACTGTCACATAACACTCGTGACTCATGTCTCATGGCACACCTGCACCGCCTGCACCTCACCCCCGACCCGCACTGCCCCTGGTGCAGGAACGTCCCCGAGTCGATTGAGCACTTCCTGCTGCAGTGTCCTCGCTTCCACTCCCACCGACAACTTCTACGTGGTCAACTCATCGCCCTGAACGTCACCACCTTTGACCTGGCCACCCTGCTGGCCGCCGCTGCCGTCCACCCATCACGACGCCCCGCCGTCATCCGCCTCACCTGTGCCTTCCTGAGGAAGACTAATCAACTGTCACGTTTGTGATTAATTCACAGCTGTACACCAGGGCGAATATCGTCGACTTCGACATCACTGCCCTTCAACAACAACAACAACAACAACAACAACGTAAACACAAGAGAGAAATATAGTACCTGAAGATTTTTGGGTGTTTCTGATAGATTTTTTTTTGCGATATGCCAAATCCATGCATCGTTTATGGGTGCAGCGGCAAGGCAGCTGTGCCTTTCCAGAGAAGTGTGCACATGTTTCCGACTGATACGGCGACGTTAAATGTGTGGAAGAGATTTTGTGCGGCGGACAAGGGCAAATTGGAACGGGAAGTTGAAATTTGCAAGGATTTGTAGTGATCACTTCCAGCGGGATTGCTTCAGCAACTGGATGAAAGTGTCTATGAGGATATCAGCCAAATTTAGTTTGAAGGATAAGTTCCAGGTGCCCACAATCTACCCGGAGGGCACCTGCTCCACTCTTGCTTCGACCAAAACAAGAGCTAAGAACTTGACCCCCGCCCCTGGCCCTGTGACAAGTTGCCTGACTCCTGATGGCCATGGTTCCCTCTCACCAGTCTCATGTTCGGCAACCAGACCATCCACTCCTACCGATCTGCTGTCAGGAAGCGGGAAGTAATTCAGGTAAGCCTCTCAATGACAGGCTTAAGCAAAGTTAAGGGGTGGAAAGGCAGCTGGTGTTTGTAATATCAGTGCGGAGCTCCTCAAAGCTGGGGCTGAGGCCATGTCCGCGGGTTGCATGCTGTCCTGACTGCCGTGTGGCAATCAGGTACCATTCCTTCTGACTGGAAAAGGGGGCTGGTCGTCCCTATCTGGAAAGGGAAAGGGGACCGTCAGGACTGCAACAATTACCGCGGTATTATACTGCTCAGCGTACCAGGCAAGGTGCTTGCCCATCTATTGCTGACACGGATTCGCAGTCATCTGGTGAAGCATCAGAGACCTCAGCAGTCTGGGTTTCACGCCTGGTAAATCAACAACGGACCGTATCCTAGCGCTTCGTGTCCTGGTGGAACGCCGACGTGAGTTTCGACAGGGGATGCTTGCAGCCTATGTTGATCTCAAGAAGGCATTTGATTCAGTGCATCGTGAGTCACTCTGGGATCTTCTGCGACTTCGAGGGATTCCTGCAAGGACTATTGGTTTGATAACTGGTCTGTATTCTGGGACTGAGAGTGCTGTGAAGTGTGGGGCAGGTGTATTCAGCTTCTTTCCTGTGAATACAGGAGTGAGGCAAGGGTGCGTCCTTGCCCCATCACTTTTCAACGCTTGTATGGACTGGGTATTGGACAAGGTTGTAGATCAAAGTGATTGTGGAGCATCCGTCGGCAACACCAAGATCACTGATCTTGTTTTTGCCGATGATGCAGTAATCTTTGCCGAGTCGCTGGAGGTACTGGTGATGGCTCTCGAGGCGCTGCACGAGGAGGCAAAGCCTTTGGGACTTGAGGTCTCCTGGCTCAAGACCAAGGTCCAGGGCCGACATAAACAAAAAGATAAGTATTGTTAAGCGTACTTAGCAGACAAAAATTTGCTGATCTTACACTTAAATATTTAAGAAATGCTTAAGTAATTTAACCCAAAATGCTTATCCGATTTAAGTATGCTTAACAGGCACCAAAGTTAAGTGTCCTTCATGGGCATGCTCAAGTCTTTTCTCCAGCACTCAAGTCTTCACTAGGCCAAGATGGACGCACAAAAACAAGGGATAATCCCTCCCGAGGTCAAAAATGTACAGCCTAGAAAGACGTTATGGATATGTATGATGATGCTGACCTTATTAAAAGGTACAGGCTGGATCGCGAAGGAATAATATGCAGTTTCGGGAAAATATGCAGTTTCGGGAAAATATGCAGTTGCGGGAAAATATGCAGTTGCGGGAAAATATGCAGTTTCGGGAAAATATGCAGTTTCGGGAAAATATGCAGTTCCGGGAAAATATGCAGTTCCGGGAAAATATGCAGTTCCGGGAAAATATGCAGTTTCGGGAAAATATGCAGTTTCGGGAAAATATGCAGTTCCGGGAAAATATGCAGTTTCGGGAAAATATGCAGTTCCGGGAAAATATGCAGTTCCGGGAAAACATGCAGTTCCGGGAAAATATGCAGTTTCGGGAAAAGATGCAGTTTCGGGAAAAGATGCAGTTTCGGGAAAATATGCAGTTCCGGGAAAATGTTCAGTTCCGGGAAAATATGCAGTTTCGGGAAAATATGCAGTTCCGGGAAAATATGCAGTTTCGGGAAAAAAGGTAGTTTATGACTTGCAAGATTTTAAAGAGAAGTTTGAGTTTTTTACCTTAATATGTGATGCTTTCCCTAATGGAGATAGTTTTTTTTTACTGTACAAGCCTAAAAAAAGTGAGTGTTTTGCAATTCGAATAAGTGATGACAAATTTCTACTAACACATTTTTTAGACGTTTTGACGAGAAAAAACACTCCATTTGTAAAAACATCAAATATTAACCTAATCAAACCATCAAACTAACCTGATATAACTTTCTAACTAACCTAACCTAACTCTCTAACTAACCTAACCAAACCTAATCTAAATATTAGCCTTTTTAATTTCCGACAGCGGTAAAACAGGTTAGAAATATTCCTTATGGTGAGAACGAAACATTTAGATTTAAAACCACCAATCATATATTGTTTTAAACTGCACATATACCGTCACAAGTCATTATATTACCCATTTGGTACATTTTCGTTATTGGACACCACTGATTTCTAGGTAGAGTCTTTGCTTACCTGAATTTTTTTTGTGTGTATTGATTTAATCGGGTAAAATTCTAGAGTCCTATCCCGCCCTTATTTGTGTTTTTTTTTTCTCCTGACCTTCACAGATCCCTTCACATACCTCTAAAACGTAATTATGAAGTGGGGGAGAGATACTCCCCAACCAGCCTAAACAACTCCCCCTTGGAACTAAAAAAAAAAAAAAGTAAATCGCTATAACCTAACCTAACCAATAACCTCTTAGCGAGCAAATACTAACCTAAAAAGAAAATACTAACCTAACCTCAATAAAACTTAACCTAACCTTGGTAAAATTTTCAAGTCCTTTCCTGCCTTTAGATCTCGCATGGAGATTATTGGCAAGGGTAGGTTAGGTTATAGTGAGGTTAGGTTAGTACTATTTTGGTAATTTGATACTTCCAACCAGGAATTGAGTACGAGGTTAGAAGTGCTCTTTTCCCATGTATTTTTATGTATTAAGAATGATAGTCACATTAAAAATCGTCAGATGTATGCAATTACAACTCGTCCATGTATTGTATTAAGCAGCAGTTTTACCATTGTAAAGATTTAACGAGATTTTTACAAGAATAAGTAGGTAATTCCCGTACACTATCAATTATATATTTTTAATGTATTTTCAGGCTTATATCATCCCATAAGAGTTTTTACCGGATATATTTTACGTCATCCACATAATCTACTACCCCGATAAAAACTCCTTTCCACTTCCCCGCCCGCATTCCCGACGGGTCCCTAGGATTGTTAGGGAGGAGGTGGATAAATGCAAAATGAGGCATTTCGGACGATTTTTAATGTTACCATCATTCTTAACACATCAAAATGTATAGAAAACGAGCACGCTCCATCTCGTTACTCTTATTTTAACTAACCTAACCATTTCTGGCTGAAATAACATTCAACTATGTAAGTACATTTTTTAGCTTTTTAGTGCTCAATATCGAAATTATACCCACCATTTAGTGTGTCCAGAAATGCATTTATCTAAAGCAGCTACATGTTCAATTTATTTGCCCATTTGTATTCCTGTATACATTCCTGCCTTATGCCTTGATACAGATACCCAAAGGGACAACTGTATCTACAAATCACCGTGTATTATTGGTATATTATTGAAATCCATCAGTATTTTTGCATAGAAATATTTGGTGGTAATCATATATATCCCTTGTTTAGAGGCAACTATGATAGCCACCCCAGTGGGCCAGTAGGGTAAGCTAAGCATTTGATGAATGCCGTTGACAGGATACGAAATAACCCCACTAAAGGGGTCCTTTAAAAACTTTTCAGTCCTGCGTACACCGGATCAAGGATATTAGAAAGATATATAATATCCTTGCACGGGATGGACTGCCAAGTATAAACAAATGTGGCGCCACCCTGCAGTTGCCGGTCCGAAACAAAAATCATAATTTGCCCTCTGAATATCACATTTTGGTGGGAGCACGTCAAGGCCCAGAGGAACGAGGCACTTCGTAGGCGGGAACTCTTCAGCTCCAGACAGATGGAAGGCGAATAGTTTGCTGCCTTCTATGTTCGCCTGAAGCGGGCATCTGAAGAAGTTGACATCTGTAAGGGCAATCACAAGGAGTGTGAGGAAATCCAGTTCAAGCAGGTGATCTTGATGGGCGTTCGAGACGAAGAACTTGTCCAACGCCTCATCTACCTTGACGCCTCATGCACTCTGCAGGATGTAGTGACGGAATGTCGGGCCTATGAGGCCGCCCGAAACACCACGTCAGCCCTGCGAGCCGCCCCCCCCCTGCTGCTGTGAGGTCCATGTGGCAGTACAAGAAGGTGAAGACGGCAGCTCATAAGGCAAAGACTGGTTCCCGTGCCGTTACATCTCCGCTCATCACACCGTGCAACAGCTGGGGCAGGCAGCATGCTCCGCACTCATGCCCGGCTGCCGAGTTAGTGTGCAGCTGCTGTGGACGTACGAGACATTGGACACACACTGTATGGTGCCCTGCTAAAAGCACCCAGTGCTGTTTGTGCAGCCGCATCGGTCACTATGACAACATTTGCTCCCAGATGAAACCAAAGGGTCAGCAACAACGACGCAAACAACGCCACGGCACCAGTGTTTTTCGTCCCTACTCCCCTGGCAGTCAGCCGCAAGACCCTCAACAGCGTCTGAGCCACGTCAGACGCGTGGGCTCGACTTCCCGGTCCAGTACCAAGCGTCTTCAGCCTATCAGCGTCACCGTCACCCACGGCAATGTGTCAGCACGTCTGCAGATGCTCCCCGGCACTGGCGCGGACGTTACCGTTATTGGCCTAGAACACCTACGCCACCTGGGTCTTTCCAAGCATGATCTCGAACCCCCGCCCAAGGCCAAGCGGTTCACAGCTGACGGTTCGGAGATGGCTCCCGCCATGGGTTCATTCCAGGCCACCGTCACTTTCAGCAACAGGTCGTGCTCGGCGTGGATTGACGTGCACGATGGGGTACCAACTCCTCTGATCTCGTATGAACATCTGAAGGAGCTGTCAATCATCTCACAGGAGTTCCCTAAACCGATCCGTGAGGTCAGGCATGCCAACAGGATGCGCATCGCGAGCAGTGACGAGAGTGGCTACACGCTTGGTGCCACCCCTCAGCCTGGCCCCGCCGCTCCACCCGCCTCCACGCCATCATCGTTCCCTCTCACCGGCAACACATCCCCTTTAGAGGCTTGTGGATACTTCCTGAAGGAATTTAGCGATGTCTTGGTGACGAAGGAGACGCTACGGGCCAGGCCACTCAAGCCGATGACAGGCCCACCCATGAGTATCCACTTGAAGGAAGACGCCTCACCCTTCACGATCCACACACCCCGTCTGATCTCCCTTGCTTACCGCGAGTTGGTGGAGCAAGAGTTGGAGTCTACGGTGGCCCAGGGTATCATTATTCCTGCCGGCGACGATTCGTCCCCATGGTGCCATCATCTCGTAGCCGTTGCCAAGCCCAATGGTGGTGTCCGGATCACCACCGACCTGTCTAAACTGAACAAACAGCTGTCACGTCCAGCGCATCTCTCACCCACGCCCTTCGCAGCAATTCGTAGCCTGGACCCGAAGGCACGCTTTTACTCTAAGGTAGACGCGCTGTGTGGCTAGTGGCAAATTGAGCTCGCTGAGGAAGACCAGCCACTGACGACATTCATCACGCCTTACGGCCGCTTCAGGTACCCCCGCGGCCCAATGGGTTTTGCGGCTACTGGAGACGCTTTCTGCCTCCGAGGTGACTTGGCACTCCAAGGTGATGAACTGTGTGTTCGTCGGTGTGATGAACTGTGTGAAGGTTGTCGACGACATCCTTCTATACGACGAGGACAACTCCGCACACTTACTCCGCGTCCACGAAGTATTGTCAAGATGCCGTAAGTATGGAATCGCCCTCAACGCGGACAAGTTTGTTCTCGCCGAACCTGCAGTATCCTTCTGTGGTTACAACCTCTCCAGGGATGGCATAGCAGCCAACCCAGAAAAGATCCGTGCCATCAGGGACTTTCCCACTCCTGCCAACCTCACTGACCTCCGCTCTTTCATGGGTCTGGTGAATCAGTTGGCGGAGTTTTCTCCGGATATCTCTGCAGCTGCACAGCCACTTCGCCCCCTGATGAGCCCCAAGAGAACCTTTCTTTGGACCCCCGACCATGAGGAGGCTTTCCGACGTGTGAAGGAAGCCCTGTCGAGCCCACCGGTCCTCGCCACGTTTGATCCTGCCTTGCCCGCTGTTTTGCAGACAGACGCCTCTCGCTTGTATGGTCTTGGCTACGCCTTGCTGCAAGACCACGGCGGAGGAGTGTTCCGACTGGTTCAGTGTGGTTCCCGGTTCCTGACGGAGGCAGAAACACGCTACGCTACCATCGAGCTCTAGCTTCTGACCGTAGCATGGGCGACATCGAAGTGCAGATTCTACCTCATCGGCCTGCAGCATTTCGAGGTAGTCACCGACCATCGCCCGTTGGTGCCAATCCTCAACCACTACTCGCTGGATGCAGTTGAGAATCCTCGCCTTCAGTGCTTAAAGGAGAAACTCTCAGCTTACCTTTTCACAGCAGTGTGGCGCGCGGGTAAGCACCCCTGCATTCCCGACGCTTTGTCCCGCGCACCCGTCGGCCACCCTGCCACCGAGGATGAAATGTTGAGCACCGAGACTTGTGCTTCTATCAACACTGTCGTTACTCTGCAGGCCATTCAGCCAACACCGTTCGGAATCTTCACCTACCGGTGACATGGCACTGAAGGTGCTACAAACTGCAGCTCGCAATGACCCTTCCTACGTCAGGCTGCTAGACTGTGTGAAGAAAGGTTTTCCTCTGAACCGTTACAGTCTTCACGACACTCTGCTCCCTTACTGGAAACTACGTGAGGACCTATACTGCGATGGGGATCTGGTCCTCTATGGAGCACGTGTTGTTATTCCAGCTGCTCTACGCCGCAACGTCTTGGCCAGCCTCCACGACAGCCATCGAGGAGTAGAGGCCACCAAGAGACGTGCGAGACAAGCTGTACATTGGCCCGGCATCAACTCTGACATCGCCAACACTGTCCAAGCATGTAGGCCATGCTAAGTGATGCGGCCAAGCCAGCAGCAGGACCCCCTGTTGTCTGACGATGACCCCACCAGACCTTTTGAGTCAGTGTCAGCTGACTTCTTCACTGTTGCTGGGAAGTCATTCCTAGTTATAGCTGACCGTCTCTCTGGTTGGCCCGCTGTGGTGCCATGTGGCAGCGACACAACGTCTGCCGCCACCATCCGCCAGTTCCAGTACTACTTCTATGACGTGGGCGTCTCTGTGCGTCTCAGGACCAACGGAGGACCCCAATTCACGAGCCGGGACTTCGCAGCGTTCTTCGACCGCTGGGGAGTCAGGCACATGGTGTCTTCACCGCATTACCCGCAGTCCAATGGCCACACTGAGACAGCAGTCCAACGGCCACGCCGAGGCAGCAGTCCAACGGCCACGCCGAGGCAGCAGTCCAACGGCCACGCCGAGGCAGCAGTCCAACGGCCACGCCGAGGCAGCAGTCCAACGGCCACGCCGAGGCAGCAGTCCAACGGCCACGCCGAGGCAGCAGTCCAACGGCCACGCCGAGGCAGCAGTCCAACGGCCACGCCGAGGCAGCAGTCCAACGGCCACGCCGAGGCAGCAGTCCAACGGCCACGCCGAGGCAGCAGTCCAACGGCCACGCCGAGGCAGCAGTCCAACGGCCACGCCGAGGCAGCAGTCCAACGGCCACGCCGAGGCAGCAGTCCAACGGCCACGCCGAGGCAGCAGTCCAACGGCCACGCCGAGGCTCCATCAGGCAATATCCACTGCGAGGACTTTGACCGCGGACTGCTGGAGCTCCGCAATGCTCCGACCCACACCGGTCGCTCCCCGGCACAAATCTTGTACGGACGACCTCTCCGTTCTTGCGTCCCCGCCCACCCCCAGTCCTTCTTGATGGAGTGGCAGACCAAGACAGAGATATGTGACCGCCGAGCTGCCAGCCGTGCTCAAGACGTCGTGACACGCTACAACGCGCACGCCCGTCCCCTTCCCAGGCTGAAGATCAACGAGCAAGTTCGTATCCAGGATCAGACATCGCTTCGCTGGGACAAAGTGGGCACCATCATGGGCAACGGCAGGTCACGGGACTATCAAGTTCGGTTAGCCAGTGGTCGTTTATGGTGACGCAACCGACGGTTCCTCCGTCCTGTGCAGTTCCCCACTAACGACCCCCCGACGATAGACGAGTCCCCTACTCCCACCAGCGACCCAGTCCCTCGCCGCTCAGAACGGATAATGCAGCAGCAGGAGTCCGCTCAAGACCTTGCTATGAGCGTGAAGTGGGGAGGGAGGTGTGGGATAGTTTAGTTAGCAGGTGCAGCCTGGCAACCTTGCGCCGGCAGCACGCCACCTGGCAACCCCTAGTGGTGGCCACTGGCAGTCAGTCACACCCGCCTTGAGGCTTGTAAAGGCGTTCCCTAGTGTCCTTTCTGTATTTGTATTGCTACTACCACTAGAATAGAACCTACTTAAAGTAACTTGTGTTTCTGTGATCCCACTGGACTTAGACTGATCACCTACACAACCAACAATTATTATATATAAGCAAAGACAAAATGTGTATACAGTTAATTATGGTATGCTATTTATTCAGGAAGACAAAGGTAACTTAGGTAAGGCAGATGACAAGTTATTGACAACGTGTCGTCGTGAGGGGTGGACGCCCGCCCCCGACAGTAGGTGGCGCAGGAGTCATTCCACCTCCTCGATAACAAACCTGGAGACCTGTCGGGAATGCGGGGTTTTGGGTGGGGAGAGTTAAAACTAGTTTTATGCGGGGAGCAGATTATGTGGATGGCATAAAATATATCCGGTAAACACACTATGGGATGACATAAGGGCGAAAATACATAGATATATAACTGATAAAGTCTAAGGGTAAGCCTACCTCTTCCTGGAAAAATCTTAACCTAACCTAATGAGGCATTTCCAATGATTTTTAATGTACCCATCATTCTTACCACATCAAAATGCATAGAATAAGAGCACTACTAGCCTCATACTGTGGTTAAAAGTATCAAAATACTGAAAAAAGTGGTAAAATATCTGGTCATCTTGGGGATCCTGGCACCAATTAGAATTATTACCATTAGTTCTATTGTTCGGCTATTGCGATTTTGGCTACAGCGCGCCAATAGCGGCACCAATAAGGAGCGATAGCCGAGGGTTGAGTGTACATGCAGCCACCACAAATACTACACGCATACAGGAAAATTCAAACAATACGTGGTGAGGCACAGGAGGCAGGCAACGTAGTGAGGCTCGGGAGGGCGTGAGAGGTGTTTACACTCAGGACGACAAAGCCAGACTCAGCTGATCGGCACATCAGGCAGGCACACAGCTGCGCACCGCCGCGGTGGGGTTTTTCACTCCCGCCATCCGACCTGCGTGCACATGTTCAGCCAGCCAACACGACGATTTACTTATACTATTGCATGCAAGCTAGAAAATAGAAATGGCTGATGAGCAGTGCTGAATGAAGATAATGAATAGTGAGTGTGTTCTTGTGTGAAAATGAATATCGGATATCAGAAAAGTTTTTTTTTTTTTTCTTAGAAATTTCTGTCCAAAATCAGGGTGCGTCTTCCAAGATGCAGCGTCTTATAAGCCGTAACATACGGTACTCCGTGCACGTTTCTATTACTGACATAATAAATTGCTTCCCATTCAAGCCCTTGTGTCAAAATCAATTGCCATACTTGACGGATATTTAGTAAAGCGCTGTTTTATACTAGTGTACTTTTTTGTGCAGATTTGAATTTGTCACCATGGTGAAGTGTGCTGCAGTGAACTGCCGTTCAGGGTACGATCCCACCAAGGCAGAAAAGAAAATGCTTGAAGCTGGTGGGAGTGCTCCTTGCAAGCAGTCGGTCTTACGTTTTCCTAGTACTGACAAGCCAGAATTACGGAGGCAGTGGATCGCCGCACTGAAGCGCCGTGACACCGGCTGGAATCCAGATCATTGTGGCGTGTGTGTGCTGCATTTTGTGCCGGAGGATTTCTACCGAGTGACCTTCAGGAAGACAGAGCGACGGCGTAGGACTTTGAAACCTGATGCCGTTCCTTCTGTCTTCAACTGCTACCCAGAGTGAGTACATTTTTAGCAAACATCCCTCTATTTCAGTTAGAAACTGTTTTTCTAATAAGTTTTGATGTGTTATGAATGATTGTTATTAGTAGTGATGGTGGTGGTGGTGCCTGTGGGGTGTGAAAGATGAAGAAAGAGGGAGAGGAACGGGCTGGTGTGAGGGATGAGGGGAGGAGTGGTCATCAGATCATGGCGTCGTCTCTGGCTGCACTACGTATTTAGCTTTTTTTTTTTTTTTTTTATTTACATCTATACCTATAGTGCTTGTAGGCAGTGGTGACCCAGGGCTCGGATGGTAGACTCTGGAGGTTCATTTGAGGGCTGTGATGGCTGGGCCTCGCCAGTGGTGGTGCAAGCAGGATTTTTATAGTGGCGCCTGTGATTAGAGGCTCATGCCGCCCCCCTGTGTCCTCCGATGCACTCGCACTCCAAGGTAGAGTTAATGGGCAGGACATGTGGGTGTTCTTAGGCCACTCGACGGTGCAGAAAGATTTTGGTTTTCTTCGGGGATCGAACTCGGGTCACCGAGAATGCCACTCTGAGACGCTAACCACCCTGCTACCGCCTCCCCATACAATATGATCTATGAAAAATCTGCAATTTTAGCTCTTTTTTTTTTTTTACTTTATATTTCCATTCTCTTACATTATTCTATTCTAATCAATACCTCCTCTGCAGTGGTCCCTCACATTTGGCGATTTAATTAGTCTTGCCAAACCAGCGCCAAAAGTTAATTTTGCCAAACTCGAATAATACTTTCAATGGGAAAATGATCCGTTAGTCCTTGACAAGGCCCGAGTTCACCCTTTTGATCTCCGTTTTTGTACTTTACCTGCTTAAAAGCAAAGACATTACACATGAAACATTTACAGCAATGCAAAAGACAATAGATAATGCACCGCCCACAAGCGTCCATGTCGGTGTTTGTTATCTTCCCGGCAGCGATCTTGACGACTGCGCTGTTTTTTGCTCCATGTGACGGTACCTCTGCCGTTTCATGCTAAGACTATGGCATCTACAAGTACTGGTGGTGGTGGTGGTTCGAGGAAGCCAGGTGACGATAAGGACAAGAGCAATAAAGCGGAGAAACGAGAGTGGAGGAAAGGTAAACACACAGCCACAACCACACTGCCTACACAACCACCACACTCACTCGTCTCACCAGGCCTAACTCTAAATATTTCATGGTAAATAACATCTGTTATCTATAATTCTGGGCCGACGTCATTCCGTGACGTCAGCGCGTGTCTCGCCAAAAGTGAATTTGAAGCGCCAAATTGGGATTCTGGTACCCTATCCAACCTATCGCCAATACTGTGTTTTGCCAAACTGAGACTCGCCCAATGCGAGGGACCACTGTAGTGTATAGTGTTGGCATGATTTTTGTCAGAATATAATCATGCATTCTGGTATGTTAGCATAAAACAATTTGTTTATGAGTATGTAGCCTGGTCTAGTTAGTTTATTGTTTATTTGTGTGCAGACTAGGTGACTAACTAGGCAGACTAACTTGGTGTTTATTAGCACGTAGCCTACTTAGTAAAATAGTTCACCACGTAATGTAATTGTCAAGCATGGTACGCCAGGTGATTCAGAACACTTATTACCGTACCTGAAAAATAGCATTGCGTTTCAAGTACTTGCAAGAAGCACACTTAAATGATTATAAAAATGTAGTTTTCCTTTGTATGTGTTCTGAATATGAGTTATACTGAAGTAAGGAAGCACAATGTTTTGCAGAGGTTGCCGACCCTTGATATAAGTAAAGAGCAGACACTTTGGTGTGTAGCCTGGTTGTAATTATTTATTGCCAACCTTTAAAATATTTTCCTACAATGGTAATAACTTACAGAACCATAATAATAATGTGATACTAAGAATAACTACTAGTAACCATGATAATAATGAACCATAATTAGACCATAACCATTAGAGAGCCTTAAAGGGAGGCTAGATAAATTCATGGATGGGGACAAAAGGCAGTGGTGGATTTAGGGGGGTGTGGCGGGGTAGGCCATGGCCTGGGCCCCGCACCCCAGAGGAAAAAATATGTTTTCAATGAAAATCTGAATGCTGGACCTTATTTATTTGCTGGAACACTGCTACACTGCACGTACCATAATATTAATGCCACAAATTAGTACCAACACAATGTAAAATATGGGTGGAAAAAGTTTTAATTAAACTAATATTTAAGACCTCTGAACCACATTTCATTGAGGGCCCCGCAGTCCATCGGCCAAGGGCCCCGCACTCCATCGGCCAAGGGCCCCGCACTCCATCGGCCAAGGGCCCCGCAGTCCATCGGCCAAGGGCCCCGCAGTCCATCGGCCAAGGGCCCCGTAGTCCATCGGCCAAGGGCCCCGCAGTCCATCGGCCAAGGGCCCCGCAGTCCATCGGCCAAGGGCCCCGCAGTCCATCGGCCAAGGGCCCCGCAGTCCATCGGCCAAGGGCCCCGTAGTCCATCGGCCAAGGGCCCCGCAGTCCATCGGCCAAGGGCCCCGCAGTCCATCGGCCAAGGGCCCCGCAGTCCATCGGCCAAGGGCCCCGCAGTCCATAAATCCACCCCTGACTAAAGGTGGATGTAGGCAGTGTTAAGTAACAGGAACTACCACGTGTAGGTCTCACGGCCTCTTGTAGCTTCCTTATTTTCTTATGTTCTTGTGTTCTTATAATGAATGTGTTTTCCAGCACTGCCAAGCCTAAGACCCTTGAGGGAGCCACGTCTTCATCAGCCCGGCGTCAGGATCTCGGCCGGCAGCAGAACGAGGCTGTGTTTGTAGCAGAGAGGCTGGACTCCATCCACACCAGGATAAGGGACAACCTACCACAAGAACTACCACGTGTAGGTCTCGTGGCCTCTTGTAGCTTCCTTATTTTCTGATGTTCTTAAGCTGTCCAAGGTAGCCACAGTTGTTGAAAG
Source organism: Chionoecetes opilio (assembly GCA_016584305.1). Taxonomy (NCBI): domain Eukaryota; kingdom Metazoa; phylum Arthropoda; class Malacostraca; order Decapoda; family Majidae; genus Chionoecetes; species Chionoecetes opilio. Next base: position 95,674 of record JACEEZ010005659.1, on the reverse strand, counting down.
GGTGCTAATAGTTGGAGTGAGGGTGAGCCCAGACCTCCGACCTAGGAAACAATGTATTGAGGCTAGAAATAGAGCTAATAAAGGGTTAGGATTCATTACCAGAAGTGTTCAAAGTAGAAGTGTGGAAGTTATTCTAAAGCTTTGTCTGGCTCTAGTCAGACCTCACCTACACTATGCGGTTCAGTTTTGGTCTCCGTATTGCAGGATGGATATAGTGTTGTTAGAATCAGTGCAGAGAACTCTGACGACACCAAGGGACAGTGTTGATCCATTCCCTTGTTCATCTTCTGCTCCATGATTGTGTAGGAGCCATAATTGTCACAGCGCCCCGGTGACTCTGAACGTCCATCCCCGCCAATCCCGAGGCCACCATCCATGTGCTTCAACTCTTCAAATAATCACTGCTGTTCCTCCTGCCAGTCCTGCAGAATGGTAGGAACCAGGCAGCGTGACATGGCACTACTGAATGTTGAAGGCTGTGTGGTGGCAATGTTTACGGCCTTCAGGAGGTTTTGTTGGTGATGTGCCCATGAACAGAATTGCTCCACTCAGCTGAAGGTTGCCGGCTGGTTTACCCCCGCTGTACCACGGCTGTGACGGCCAATCTTTTGTATGTCCACAAGAACGGCAGTCCTGGTGAATCACAACCTTTGTCTCCCTGCAAAATATTTCCTCCACAAGACATGGCTTGCTACAAGAGGGCAGGTAGCAAACAGCTCCCACCCACAGCTTTTCAATCAATCATTGGGGGCATACGCCGGGGGCGCGTCGCCTCGCCCACCCTACGACGCCACTCCCGAGGGTCACCACGCGCGAGTTCCCATGCAGGCTCCTTTCCCATACCAAGCAGCTCTCGACAAGAAACATCAACTTGCCCCAGCCACGAGCCTTGTGGGCGACCCCTTGGCCTCCTCCATGCCGGATTGTCTCTTACAGATACAACCCGATGGGAAGGATCGATTTCAGGGTAGCGTGCCACATGCCCATATAGCCGAAGTTGGCGCTGACGGACTATGCAGGTAATAGGCCTCGATTCAGTCTCACGGTGCAATCGCTGATTTGACACGTAATCATCCCAGCGATACCCCATGATTCTGCGAAGACACTTATTACCAAAGGCATTGATTCGTCTCTTCAAGTCACTATTTAGTGTCCATGTCTCACAACCGTAGAGTAAGACAGGGATCACAAGCGACTTGAAGGATCTTTGTCCTTCTGCACAGGTACCGACAACGCCAAATACTCCCGCTGAGAGAGTCCATAACACCGTGGGCTATGCCAATCTGCCGTAAGACTTCTTGACGTGACCCGCCGTCATTATGGACTGCGCTACCAAGGTATGTAAAACTTTCCAGGATCTCAATGTCCTCGCCACATGCATGAACAGACTGTACTGCTTCATCTAGTAAGTCTCCAAACACCTGGACCTTGGTCTTGAGCCAGGAGATCTCAAGTCCCAAAGGCTTTGCCTCCTCGTGCAGCGCCTCGAGAGCCATCACCAGTACCTCCAGCGACTCAGCAAAGATTACTGCATCATCGGCAAAAACAAGATCAGTGATCTTGATGTTGCCGACGGATGCTCCACAATCACTTTGATCTACAACCTTGTCCAATACCCAGTCCATACAAGCGTTGAAAAGTGATGGGGCAAGGACGCACCCTTGCCTCACTCCTGTATTCACAGGAAAGAAGCTGGATACACCTGCCCCACACTTCACAGCACTCTCAGTCCCAGAATACAGACCAGTTATCAAACCAATAGTCCTTGCAGGAATCCCTTGAAGTCGCAGAAGATCCCAAAGTGACTCACGATGCACTGAGTCAAACGCCTTCTTGAGATCAACATAGGCTGCAAGCATCCCCTGTCGAAACTCACGTCGGCGTTCCACCAGGACACGAAGCGCTAGGACACGGTCCGTTGTTGACTTACCAGGCGTGAACCCAGACTGCCGAGGTCTCTGATGCTTCACCAGATGACTGCGGATCCGTGTCAGCAATAGATGGGCAAGCACCTTGCCTGGTATGCTGAGCAGTGTAATACCGCGGTAATTGTTGCAGTCCTGACGGTCCCCTTTCCCTTTCCAGATAGGGACGACCAGCCCCCTTTCCCAGTCAGGAGGAATGGTACCTGATTGCCACGCGGCAGTCAGGACAGCATGCAACCCGCGGATCATGGCCTCACCCCCAGCTTTGAGGAGCTCCGCACTGATATTACAAACACCAGCTGCCTTTCCATCCCTCAACTTTGCTACAGCCTCTCTGACTTCGTCAAGATAGGGTGCGGTTTCGTCAATGGGAGGATCGGCATCCACTGCCTGTAACCCAGTGGTGTGAAGCTGCTCAGTTGGAGGGTCCACCGGTCCACCGTGAATAACTGCCCAAAGTACTCAGCCCAACGAGCCATCTGCCCATCCATGTCCGACACGAGGCACCCATCTGCTGTTCGAATAGCACTCGCCCGAGAAGGAAACTTGGAACGGAGCTTCTTCAGGGCTCGGTAGGCGGGTCGGAGGTCATTAGCGTTCAAATGACCCTCGACAACCTCAGCAAGACTCCTGACATACCTCTCCTTGTCTCTCCCCAGGAGGATTCTAGTCCGGCGTGACAGAGCCCTGTGCTGGTCCCGGTTCCCAGCCAGCCTGGCAGCGCGACTCTCCTCGATTTTCTCCAGCGTCTCCGTCGAGACAAAACCACGCCTTGACCTCGGGCGCTCCCCAATACACTCCTTGGCAGCCTGTAGAGTTTCAAGTTTGAAGGTATCCCACAGTTCTACAGGGTCCCCGAGAGCACCGAGCACATCAAACCGATTTGAGATAGCCACCGCATACTCATGAGCACATGTCAAGTCCTTCAATTTCTCAAGATGAAACACAGTATGGTTACCTCTTGAGATTCTTCTGGACTTGACATGAAGCTTAAGTGTAGCAACAACAAGTCTGTGATCTGTTCCAAAGAACTCAGCACTCCGGTAAACCCTGCAGTTCTGGAGGATCCTCCAACGAGTACTAACGAGGATGTGGTCGATCTCCTTAACTACCCCTCCGGCATTACTATACCATGTCCAGCGGTGTAGTGCTTTTGAAGACAGTGAATTTCTCTTCTTTTACATGGCAACCATCAGCGAAACTGACTTAAAATACATTGACAAAACATCAAAAGGTGATGAAATATAAGTCTTTATCATAGACCACTGTATCGCTGGACTACGCACGGAAGGTCGGCCTGTTGCGCAATGGCCCCAAATTTGGAGCGCTGTTTTTGCCTTCACCGGCATTCCCTCAGTAATCCTCGGTCTCCCGGTAATGATAGAACATGTCCGTTGCTGTTCCGGTTATTCCTTTTAGCGAGTAATTCTACTCACATAGGTACTCGCCCTAAGAGCCGTGGATGGGTAATGTCCAGTGACACACGTTTCAATGACTGTATTTTGTGAGGCTGTAGAGACGCCAGGGTTATTGAGGTAGTATAATGGTGTAAATCTACAACGATATTATTACAAACAACAAAATATACAGGAAGCCCTGAAGCTATCTCCCTTACCTCCCCTGACAAAGGCTGTCGCCGCTCTCCCGTCTGTAGTCTCCGGCGGTGAGTCGCTGCTCTCCCGCCTGTAGTCTCCGGCGGTGAGTCGCCGCTCTCCCACCTGTAGTCTCCGGCGGTGAGTCGCCGCTCTCCCGCCTGTAGTCTCCGGCGGTGAGTCGCCGCTCTCCCGCCTGTAGTCTCCGGCGGTGAGTCGCCGCTCTCCCGCCTGTAGTCTCCGGCGGTGAGTCGCCGCTCTCCCGTCTGTAGTCTCCGGCGGTGAGTCGCCGCTCTCCCGCCTGTAGTCTCCGGCGGTGAGTCGCCGCTCTCCCGCCTGTAGTCTCCGGCGGTGAGTCGCCGCTCTCCCGCCTGTAGTCTCCGGCGGTGAGTCGCCGCTCTCCCGCCTGTAGTCTCCGGCGGTGAGTCGCCGCTCTCCCGCCTGTAGTCTCCGGCGGTGAGTCGCCGCTCTCCCGTCTGTAGTCTCCGGCGGTGAGTCGCCGCTCCCCCGCCTGTAGTCTCCGGCGGTGAGTCGCCGCTCTCCCGCCTGTAGTCTCCGGCGGTGAGTCGCCGCTCTCCCGTCTGTAGTCTCCGGCGGTGAGTCGCCGCTCCCCCGCCTGTAGTCTCCGGCGGTGAGTCGCCGCTCTCCCGCCTGTAGTCTCCGGCGGTGAGTCGCCGCTCTCCCGTCTGTAGTCTCCGGCGGTGAGTCGCCGCTCTCCCGCCTGTAGTCTCCGGCGGTGAGTCGCCGCTCTCCCGCCTGTAGTCTCCGGCGGTGAGTCGCCGCTCTCCCGCCTGTAGTCTCCGGCGGTGAGTCGCCGCTCTCCCGCCTGTAGTCTCCGGCGGTGAGTCGCCGCTCCCCCGCCTGTAGTCTCCGGCGGTGAGTCGCCGCTCTCCCGCCTGTAGTCTCCGGCGGTGAGTCGCTGCTCCCCTGCCTGTAGTCTCCGGCGGTGAGTCGCCGCTCCCCTGCCTGTAGTCTCCGGCGGTGAGTCGCCGCTCTCCCGCCTGTAGTCTCCGGCGGTGAGTCGCCGCTCCCCTGCCTGTAGTCTCCGGCGGTGAGTCGCCGCTCTCCCGCCTGTAGTCTCCGGCGGTGAGTCGCCGCTCCCCTGTCATGCAGGTGACAACTACTGTTTATCTGTCACACACATACATCTGCTCCACTACTAAACATTTAGTAAGGAGCAAGTAATGTTTCTACTATAGAATAAACTGATAAATAATATAACTACTCTATATAAATATCTATTATGTTACCATCTATTTATAAGAGATGGAAATAAGCTAATTGACCTCTCTACAAACCTGCCGGCTTCTCAATACTACTGAGCCAGCAGTAATGCAACTGGGGCCGGCAATACAATGTCCCACGCCCATACCTATCACACCCATGCATATGCCTTAACATTGCTACAGTCACATCTACATACAAAGAAGACAAATCATCCTATTAGAACATAAGAACATAAGAAAATAAGGAAGCTACAAGAGGCTGTGAGGCCTACACGTGGTAGTTCCTGTTACCTAACACTACCTACATCCACCTTTCATCCCCATCCATGAACCTATCCAGCCCCCCTTTAAAGCTCCCTAATGACTCTGCACTAACTACCTGTCTACTGAGTCCATTCCAATCATTAATTGGAATGGACTCAGGCATGAGCTGCCAACTTCCACACTGGCACTTGAGAGATTTAAAGTGATCAATGACTCTGTGGAAATATTTACAATTTTTTCAGCAGATCCATAATACAAACTGGAACTTCTATAGCAATGATAACAACATGTATTTACCTAGTTGTATTTACCTAGTTGTGATATACAGGAAATGGGTTACACTGGTGGGGTCCCGTCTCCTTGTCTCAATGGGTCAATCTTAGCTTTAAAAACATGAATACTTTTGGCATCTATAATTTCACTGTCCAGGCTATTCCACATATCAATGCACCGATAGTGAAAACTGTACTTCTTGATGTCCTTCAAGCACCTTGTCTTCTTAAACTTCTTCGTATGACCTCTTGTGGCTCCTATGTCCCGTACATACATGTCCTCTTTGTCATTTCTCTCCATTCCTGACATGGCTCTATACATTGCTATCAAGTCTCCTCTTTTTCTGCTTTCTTCCAATGATGGCAACCATAATTTCCTCAGCCTCTCCTCATAAGTCAGGTCTGACAGGCTGGAAACACTCTTTGTGGCTGTCCTCTGTAGTCTTTCCATCTTCTTTACATCCTTCCTCTTGTGCCGAGACCAAACTACCTTGGTGTGTTCCTAATGCTAACTAATGTGACCCTAACTTGCTGTAAGACTGTTATATGGAAATGTGTGTGCAGAAGTTTGCATCGTAAATACCAAATAAAGTAAAATCTCATCTCAATTGAATTAAGTCTTGTATCCATTCACCATTTAGGCCTGTTGTGTCTCGGCTCAGGCCTAATCCTGCGTTGTTTCAGAAGATCTCATCAGTTACTTTTAATACACTGACTCAAGACTGACAGGACGGGTGACACCGAGACTTAGAGGAATGACCAACTGACCGTCAATTAGACTGGCTGACTGGCAGTTACTGAAATGGAGGACTAGTATGTTTGAGAAGGCTTATAGCCGATGATGGTTTGCCCTCACTTACCAATCCATGTTTGGAGGAAGTGCCAGGTCCTTCTCATCCTCGGGTTCCGCCAACGTCTGTGCGTCAGTCGGCTGGTCCGCCCAGTATTCTGACTCTGACATGCACGGCTGCACTCCCATCACCATCGGTGGTTGAAGTTGATCCTCATAAATGTCACCAGAAGCATCTGATTCAGTTTCAGATGGACATACTTTTTCAGATGGTTTCATACTTTGATTGTCACATCAACAGATTCACTGTCTGACCCCGAACTGTAATCACTTGTAATTTACATCTGCTGGTCAACACGACAGCTCTGTCACAAATGCAGACATTTGTTGTTTACATTTTGTGACTACCTCGCTTGTCATCATCAGCAATTATCGCGCGGTGGCCATAACAGGGCAGATTTTTTCCCCGCGCATTTTACAAAGCATTTTGCAAAAGTCGTGGTTTTATGGAAATCAATTATCTTTTGTGGTTTAGGTGTTTTGAATGAACATTCAACATACCTATGCAAAGAAAAAGTGTACCTGGCCAATGCCTCTAAAGCTTTTTCTTTTTTACATAACAGATGCTTCAATCAACGGAGAAAAAACAGGCCAAGACTAAGGCGAGAAAACCCGCAGAGAAGAGACGGATGACTAGAAAGGCGGTTGTGTGGTCCAAGCGGGCCGCCCTCACCACCTCCCAGCCATCACCTCCCACACTGGCATCAGACAACACTGCACCTTCACCCACCACAGTGTACACTTCCTCACCGCCTCCACCACCACCCTCCACACCTCCACCGGGGGCTGCTTCCACTCCTGCTCTTCCCCCCGTCTCACTGCCACCTCCTGCAGACGCTGAGCACCTTGTCACTCTGCCTGATGTGGTATTCCGGCAGCTGTTCTCCAACCTGCAATGCAAGACGTGTGAAGGCGACATCTCTGTGACGGTAAAGAGCCATGGATCGGGCAGCCAGGTGGAGCTACAGTGTCCCTGCAGAGTCTTAACCACCGTCGCACCACCTGTCCCGGGCGTGAAAATGGAGGTTCCTGAGGATGACGCAAAAATGGAGATTCTCGAGGATAACGTAAAGACGGAGATTTTGGACGACTATTCGACGACCTTTGTTGACATGGGTCTTATATGATTTATGGATGGCAGAGTTTGGTTAATGGTAAAGGAGACTGAGTTAATATGTAGCAATGTAATATAAGAACATAAGGAAGCTACAAGAGGCTGGGAGACCTACACGTGGTAGTTCCTGTTGCTTTACCATAAGAACATAAGGAAGCTATAAGAGGCTGTGAGACCTACACATGGTAGTTCCTGTTGCTTTATCATAAGAAAATAAGGAAGCTATAAGAGGCTGGGAGACCTACACGTGGTAGTTCCTGTTGCTTTATCATAAGAACATAAGGAAGCTACAAGAGGCTGGGAGACCTACATGTGGTAGTTCCTGTTGCTTTATCATAAGAACATAAGGAAGCTACAAGAGGCTGTGAGACCTACACGTGGTAGTTCCTGTTGCTTTATCATAAGAACATAAGGAAGGCTACAAGAGGCTGGGAGACCTACACGTGGTAGTTCCTGTTGCTTTATCATAAGAACAAAAGGGGAAGCTATAAGAGGCTGGGAGCCTACACGGGGTAGTTCCTGTTGCTTTACCATAAGAACATAAGGAAGCTACAAGAGGCTGTGAGACCTACACGTGGTAGTTCCTGTTGCTTTATCATAAGAACATAAGGAAGCTATAAGAGGCTGTGAGACCTACACGTGGTAGTTCCTGTTGCTTTATCATAAGAACATAAGGAAGCTACAAGAGGCTGTGAGACCTACACGTGGTAGTTCCTGTTGCTTTATCATAAGAACATAAGGAAGCTACAAGAGGCTGTGAGACCTACACGTGGTAGTGCCTGTTGCTTTACCATAAGAACATAAGGAAGCTACAAGAGGCTGGGAGACCTACACGTGGTAGTTCCTGTTGCTTTATCATAAGAACATAAGGAAGCTACAAGAGGCTGTGAGACCTACACGTGGTAGTTCCTGTTGCTTTATCATAAGAACATAAGGAAGCTACAAGAGGCTGGGAGACCTACACGTGGTAGTTCCTGTTGCTTTATCATAAGAACATAAGGAAGCTACAAGAGGCTGTGAGACCTACACGTGGTAGTTCCTGTTGCTTTATCATAAGAACATAAGGAAGCTACAAGAGGCTGTGAGACCTACACGTGATAGTTCCTGCTGCTTTACCATAAGAACATAAGGAAGCTACAAGAGGCTGGGAGACCTACACGTGGTAGTGCCTGTCAACAAATGAGGCGTGCGCTGAAGTAAGGCACAAGCACCGTTGATTTGTTTAGTGACTGCAGTTAAGTGTTTCAGAACGAGTGGGACATTGGGTTCTCACCGCCAGTTATTGACACGTGCAACAGCTGTGATTATTGACGGCTAACGTTTGAAATGATAGACCAACAGATAAGGAAATGATAGATGGGTGTGTACAGGCTCATTGAATGACCATAAAGGCACTTGCAACATAAGCCAGAGCTGATTGACAGTTTTATTAGTGACAACAATGAACATGAGAACATAAGGAAGCTACAAGAGGCTGTGAAGACGATGAATAAAGACATTATGGCATTATGCTTTTACTTGACAACAGACAGTGCCATATTGAGGACCAGTGTAGCTTTTTACAGAAGGAAAATATGGACATGTAACTTCAGTGTTGACCCAAAGACCCAGAAATGACCCATGTGCGTGTGGGATGAGGTTACAGTACGGCGAGGGTCATGTGGAATAATGCAGAAATGTGGATAGTAATGTGGAATGTGGAGCTGTTAACCATCACGTCGAGACTAATCGCAAAGACAGACAAGCAGACAAAGCTTGTTCTGTTCTCCGAAAGTGTATCACCGACCGTCTAACCACAAGACATTATGGGAAACTCTGACGTTAAACAGAAAGATGATGAATTGATGATGATAATAATGATGATGATGATGATGATGGTGGTGGTGGTGGTGGTGGTGGTGGTGAAAAGAGGGTGAGAAATGCCCAGAAAAGGTGGTGAAAACAGAAAGATGATGATGATGAAAACTGTGCAGGACAAAATAGGAATACTAACGTCCTCCTGTGGTGTCTGCGTATCCAAGAAGTTCCTCGGAGTAGAACATAACAGAACATTACTTTGTCCCGGTACACTGTTATAAGCCTTGAGATATGCATGCTAAGGAGGGAGGCCATAGTGTGCAACAAAGCTCAGTACATCAAACTTATCAAGCATGGTGTCAAGTTAAGAGTGGCTTCTGCTGTCCACCCAAGATGCCTTTCAACTCTGTCAACTTCTGTCACACGTCACAAAACAGACATGGACTATAACCCTAAAGGATGCCAGGGTCGTTGTGTATGGCTGCAGGGACGTGGAGAGCTATGCCAGCTATGGGAACTATGCCAGCTATGGAAGCTATGCCAGCTATGGGAGCTGTGCCAGCTATGGAAGCTATGGGAACTATCTGCTGGGTTGGTGAGTATTGCATTTGTTTCTCTCTCTCTGTTTGTTTGTTTGTTTAGAGGATAATTCCTCAGAGCCGTAGTGATCTACCGCTGCAGCTTAGTGTTGGCCGAAGCCACCACCCCGGGAGGGGGGTCACAAACCCCCGGCTAACACCCGGTATCCATTCACTGCTGGGTGGACAGGGGCTCGGGTTTTAAGAAAGACCACCCATCTATCTTCGCTCCGCCCGGGGATCGAACCCGGGACTTCTCGGTTGTGAGCCGAGCGTGCTAACCACTACACTACAGAGTACCCGAATCTCTCTCTCAGTTTTTCCTTTTCTATGCATGCCTGCCACCCTATTATGCCTATTCTAATCTTTTTATTATGGCATTATTCTGAGCATTGTTGAATAATGTTTTTTAATTATTACTTACCAATATTTCATTATTAATTATCATGTGTAGTATATGTCCGTTACTATTATGGCATTATTATAACATCTGTTCTTGTGTGCTGTCATGTCAATGGTTAGGAGATGTAGAAAGAATTAGTATGTCAGCAGTAAAAGAGGTTATGCTTTTGGAAGATAGCATGGAGCCACACGCCACTTTACCTGCTGTTTTATGCTGCAGTGAAGGCATAAAGCTAAATAATGAAGTGATTTTGTGATATGGATTACAAGGGTAAATTTCTTTTTAAATGGTGCAAGCTAGATTAAATTTGTTTAGTTGGTTTGGAAGATTTTGCTGTTTGAAAACGTTTGTGTTTTTCTTGGATTTTTAAAAAGGGCAACTTGTGCCCTTATTGCACTGTGCACACTTATTGTATTGTACACAAAACGTGGCATCGCGCCTTATTGGTGCCGCTATCGCCACGCTGTAGCCAAAATCGCGATAGCCGAACAATGTAACTAATGTTAATAATTTGGACAATAACATTAGACAATTTTTTGTGAATATAAGCAATATTTTATAGATGTGACCTGTTTAGTATCCTTGTCCACTAACTGCTTTGGTATATTCAGTTACTTTTCGTAATTTTATGGGTAACAACATACAATTTTTTATAGCCAAGGAAAGATCTGGGCGTGAAGGGGTGAAGGGGTCTGTCCAGGGTCCTTCCCTGTAGATGTGTAACTCTTGGTTATTTCCAGGTAGTGGGGACAATGCCTGTGTTAGGCAAGGGGGGAGATCAGACAAAGAAGTAAGGCAAGTTGTGAGGTGGCCCAATGAAGACAGGAAGATGGAGTCTGTCTGGAGCCATGGCGTCATCCAGTCCAAAGTAAGTTGAATTTTATGATCTGAGAACGTGGTGTTGATTTCTGGACAGTACTGTATATGTTTTTAATTTTGTAGGTGTTTCTGTCATTATGCTATCCTGTAGGCATCACTTCATACTTCAGGATGTTAGGGTTCTGTAGCCGTTTTATCCATATTCTCTTGTATGATGTGTAGTTTCTGCATTGAAGAAGTAGAGGCAATGGACAGAGATAGTTGGAAGTGTATCATCGACCCTCTAACCTCAAAGATATTATGGGAAAATCTGATGTTAAACAGAAAGAAAAAGAAAGAAGGAATGTAGGTAGCCTACTGCGGAAGTCCTACAGAATAGGAGGAAAGTGTTCTGTGGTCTGGTCATGTTTGAAGCGGATAGAGAAACTTGCAAACCCCAGTCTGAAGAATTCCTGTCCTCCACAAACCTGCTGTAGATGAAGTAGTTTTGCATGTGTCGTTCCTGGCGTGGCATTAGATCTTACCTTGTCGTATTAGCTCCAGTTCACCGACCCGGTGTGTGGGGAACCGTCCTGCTGCAGCATGATCGCATCCAGTTTGTTCTCGGCTATTGAGTTGCATAGATCACTCAGTATAGACTTAACTCCACTGAACACACAGTGAACAGTCATTCAACCTTAGGATTAATTATCAAGAGCATTGAAGGGGATGGGAGATGGAAAGGCACCAGGTCCATCGGGTGTCAGCAGTGATATGTTGACGTTAAACAGAAAGAAGAAGAATTCAACCGATAACTATGTGGTTGGAACAGACAGATAGCGCGGCCCTCGCCAGATTTCGCTGGATTTGCCTGTTCTGCACTACTAAACTACTACAGGCACCTCTCGTTTTATGCGTGTTTAAACGACACGTTATTGGATTAACGCGATGTGAAAAATTGAGCATTTTTTTCAAATTACTTTTTTTTATTTAGAATAATGCAATATGCTCCAAGTAAAAACATGCACGGTTGGTGCAGTTTCACAGAGTGGCCACCAGATGCCACCTGCTTTCCCGCACATCTGCTATCCCACAGCGCCACCCAGGGTTCAGTCTCTGTGCCTTTGTCACAGTGTAAACACATCATTCAGGCAAACGGGGAGAAGATTTATGCCAGTGTTAAGGCAGGAACTCCACTCTCTGGTTCTAAGTCTTCCTATGCATGACCAACAGATGCAGAGAATAAAAAAGATGCTAGCCCAGTTATGTCCCAGGAATGAATCATTTAGATTTTACAGGTATGTGTATTGTGTGCGTACATTGTTAGAAGGAAATTGTGTTCACATTACGCAAAAATTACCATATTTACCATAAGACGCAGTTTTTTTCCAAGAAAGGGAATGCAAAATTCACCCTGCGTCTAATGCGGCCATATTACTAATGAGAGGTCGGGCAGAGAATGCAGAATGGCCGGTGGTGTATTACTAAGGGAGTCTTGAGTGATCTGTGTTGAGCAGTAGACCACTGAACACAAATTTGTAACTGTTACTAATAATATCAACAGTAATGCATAATACCAAGAAAAAGTTGGAGTTTAAGAGAAAACAAGATGTGGGGCAACAAGGTGGCTGCTTCTGCTGCCAAGATAGCCGTCAGATGTAAACATCACCCCCCTCCCGCAGTCCCGCTGCTGCTCTTCTCCACTGTAAATGGATGGGAGACAGGTTAGGCCCTTATACCATCTCGATCCCTCAATCCTCACCCCTGTATCTCTATGGATAAGGAAATTGTAAACTGTAACTGGAAAGAGTGCTAGTAAAAAGGCCGCAACGGTACCTGTAGACAGGACAGAAGCCTTCCACACATCACACCAAGACCAAGACCCATCACGGCGCCAAAACTTTATCCGCCTCAAGGTCGAATCACACTATACCATCATGCTTTCATCTGTACCTTCCTGAGAAAGACTAATCAACCCTCGTGACTGTGATAGATTCACGAGTGTAAACCATGGCGAATATCTTCTATCCCGACATCGGTGCCCTTCAACAATAACAAAAAGGTAGAGATGGTTACCTTACACTGTAATATCTTGGTCAATTATTTTTATAGGGCAACCACCGGTTTCGAGGCCGAAACTTAGTTTTCCTGATTAGTTTTGGTGTTTTGAATTAATCTGGCTCTAGTTTTTGTCGGAAATCAATGTTTGTTTACATGTGTGTGTGTGTGGGGGGGGGGGGTGCCCGCCCTGCCCCTCCAAGCCTGCCCCGCAAACATTGCTAAGATTCACACTGCCATAGTATTGGTAATTTTCGTTTTATCTCTATATCTTCTGTTACTAAACCAAACCCCACCTCTAACCTAACCTAATCTGATTTAACCTAACTTAACTTTCTGGCTGAAATAACGTTAGATTTTCGTTAGTACGTGTAATGCCATTAATATTCAATTGCGCCATGGGAAATGGGGCTCAACATACACAAAATGAAGAAAGATACACGATAATGGAGATAAGAATCCTAGGACTTTTGAAAGCCCACTACCGAAATAATACCATTAACTTTACTGCAAATATTCCACAAAGTCTAAACACATAGCAGAAAAGCAACAAAGGCATACCTAAAACATTAAATCTAAGCTAAATGTCATAGGTAGCAAAATATTAGAATATCAATTCGTGGAGCATCCTGCAATAAATGATGACCGATTTTGGTTAGCCTACCCATTCTCTTTACATTTTAACTAGTATAATTTTTAATTCACATTCACTGCACTGTGAATATTGTATTTGGGTACATGCTCATAATTATTTGTATTCCCTTACAAAACCTTTTTTTTAATAACTTTTAATATATTTACGAAAAGTAAGTGTCCTCAAAACACTAATAATTTTTTTTCTCAAAATATTTATGTAAAATACGGGTGCGTCTTATGTGCCGGCAAATACCAGTACTTTACGCGAGGTCTCCAGGAACACAACCCTCGCGTAAAAAGAGAGGTACCTGTACTTCTGTTTAACGTCACATTTTCCCATAATATCTTATGAGGTTAGACGGCTGATGATACGCTTTCAACAATCTCTATCCGTTGCCTCTACTTCTTCAATCCATCCCTTCCACAATGCTGCAAGATCTTCTTCAACACACTGCCTCCATGTCTTCCTTGGCCTGCACTACTACTAAACACATTTTTTTTATATGGATGGAAGGAATGGAGATGGAAAAAAAAAAATCAAATCTTATATTCCTTTCCATCCCCGACATATTTCATTTTTCCACACCCAAATTCTTCTTCTGCCCGTCGAATCACTCCTGGGATCAACCTGCGGAGGGTTCTTCGTGTGGGCTCGTGGAACGTTCTGAGCCTCTCAAACGATCATCGACTACCTCTCCTATCGGGCGAGCTCAGTAGGCTGAGGGTGGATATAGTGGGACTCTCTGAGACGAGGAGGCCTGGCAGTGGCGAGACTAGCAGTGGGGGTTACACCTACTACTGGTCCGGCATGAGCAATGGTCACCGTGTACGGGGAGTAGCTATAGGCATCTCCAGCAAACTGCAGCCGTCAGTTGTTGAGGTTACTCCGGTTGATGAGCGTATAATGCGGGTGAGGATGAAACACACTCTGGGTTTCATGTCTCTTGTTGCAGTGTACGCTCCTACCGAGATGCGTAAAACGGAAGAGAAGGAGATGTTCTACGCCAAACTCGACTCTGTATTAGATCAGTGTCCTCCTCGGGACACACTCATTGTCTTGGGCGACTTCAATGCTACTACTGGCACTGTGAGAGATGGCTACGAGTTATGTGTTGGTCCCCATGGCTCCGGTACCAGAAACACCAACAGTTCTCTGCTTCTGAACTTTGCAAGGTCCAGAAGGTTGAGAATTGCAGGTTCTTGGTATCAGAGACCAGAGCTGCACCGCTGGACATGGTATAGTAATGCCGGAGGGGTAGCTAAGGAGATCGACCACGTCCTCGTTAGCACTCGTTCGAGGATCCTCCAGAACTGCAGGGTTTACCGGAGTGCTGAGGTCTTTGGAACAGATCACAGACTAGTTGTTGCTACACTTAAGCTTCATGTCAAGTCCAGAAGAATCTCAAGAGGTAACCATACTGTGTTTCATCTTGAGAAACTGAAGGACTTGACATGTGCTCATGAGTATGCAGTGGCAGTCTCATATCGGTTTGATGTGCTCGGTGCTCTCGGGGACCCTGTAGAACTGTGAGATGCCTTCAAACGTGAAACTCTACAGGCTGCCAAGGAGTGTATTGGGGAGCGCCCGAGGTCAAGGCGTGGTTTTGTCTCGACGGAGACGCTGGAGAAAATCGAGGAGAGTCGCGCTGCCAGGCTGGCTGGGAACCGGGACCAGCACAGGGCTTTGTCATGCCGGACTAGAACCCTCCTGGGGAGAGACAAGGAGAGGTATGTCAGGAGTCTCGCTGAGGATGTCGAGGGTCATTTGAACGCTAATGACCTCTGACCCGCCTACCGAGCCCTGAAGAAGCTCCATTCCAAGTCTCCTTCTCGGGCGAGTGCTATTCGAACAGCAGATGGGCGCCTCGTGTCGGACATGGATGGGCAGATGGCTCGTTGGGCGGAGTACTTTGGGCAGTTGTTCACGGTGGACCCTCCAACTGAGCAGCTTCACACCACTGGGTTACAGGCAGTGGATGCCGATCCTCCCATTGACGAAAGCGCACCTTCTCTTGACGAAGTCAGAGAGGCTGTAGCAAAGTTGAGGGATGGAAAGGCAGCTGGTGTTTGTAATATCAGTGCGGAGCTCCTCAAAGCTCGGGGTGAGGCCATGATCCACGGGTTGCATGCTGTTCTGACTGCCGTGTGGCAATCAGGTACCATTCCTCCTGACTGGAAAAGGGGGCTGGTCGTCCCTATCTGGAAAGGGAAAGGGGACCGTCCGGACTGCAACAATTACCGCAGTATTACACTGCTCAGCGTACCAGGCAAGGTGCTTGCCCATCTATTGCTGACACGGATTCGCAGCCATCTGGTGAAGCATCAGAGACCTCAGCAGTCTGGGTTCACGCCTGGTAAGTCAACAACGGACCGTATCCTAGCGCTTCGTGTCCTGGTGGAACGCCGACGTGAGTTTCGACAGGGGATGCTTGCAGCCTATGTCGATCTCAAGAAGGCGTTTGACTCAGTGCATCATGAGTCACTCTGAGATCTTCTGCGACTTCGAGGGATTCCTGCAAGGACTATTGGTTTGATAACTGGTCTGTATTCTGGGACTGAGAGTGCTGTGAAGTGTGGGGCAGGTGTATCCAGCTTCTTTCCTGTGAATACAAGAATGAGGCAAGGGTGCGTCCTTGCCCCATCACTTTTCAACGCTTGTATGGACTGGGTATTGGACAAGGTTGTAGATCAAAGTGATTGTGGAGCATCCGTCGGCAACACCAAGATCACTGATCTTGTTTTTGCCGATGATGCAGTAATCTTTGCTGAGTTGCTGGAGGTCCTGGTGATGGCTCTCGAGGCGCTGCACGAGGAGGCAAAGCCTTTGGGACTTGAGGTCTCCTGGCTCAAGACCAAGGTCCAGGTGTTTGGAGACTTACTAGATGAAGCAGTACAGTCTGTTCATGCGTGTGGCGAGGACATTGAGATCTTGGAAAGTTTTACATACCTTGGTAGCGCAGTCCATAATGACGGCGGGTCACGTCAAGAAGTCTTACGGCGGATTGGCATAGCCCACGGTGTTATGGACTCGCTCAGCGGGAGTATTTGGCGTTGTCGGTACCTGTGCAGGAGGACAAAGATCCGGATCTTCAAATCGCTTGTGATCCCTGTCTTACTCTATGGTTGTGAGACATGGAGACTAAATAGTGACGTGAAGAGACGAATCAATGCCTTTGGTAATAAGTGTCTTCGCAGAATCATGGGGTATCGCTGGGATGATTAAGTGTCAAATCAGCCATTGCACCGTGAGACTGAATCGAGGCCTATTACCTGCATAGTCCGTCAGCGCTAACTTCGGCTATATGGGCATGTGGCACGCTACCCTGAAACCGATCCTTCCCATCGGGTTGTATCTGTAAGAGACAATCCGGCGTGGAGGAGGCCAAGGGGGTGCCCACAAGGCTCGTGGCTGGGGCAAGTTGATGTTTCTTGTCGAGAGCTGCTTGGTATGGGAAAGGAGCCTGCATGGGAACTCGCGCGTGGTGACCCCCGGGAGTGGCGTCGTAGGGTGGGCGAGGCGACGCGCTCCCCGGCGTATGCCCCCAATGATTGATTGATTGATTGAAATTCTTCTTCCATTCCAATCACTCCTCATTTAGTCCATTCCAAATTTCTACATTTCTGAGGGAAGCTGTTCTTCTTTATGTTGTTCAGGCATCTCCCTTTTCCTAGTTGTTTTGTATGTGTATCGTGTAGGCTATGTCTTGTGCATCGACCTTCTCTGATTCATTTTTAAACTGATAACTAAGATGAAAGAAACAGGCACTACTGACTCTGAAGCAGTGCCTGTGACTTGTGGTATCTTACACATCCTAATACAGTACACTCCTTTTTTAGCATTTCAATCAATTGGCTAACTTCTCTTTACTTTTTAACCCTTTCTTCCCTCCCCTCCTCGCTCCCCTTAGTGCCATCTAACTTGTAATATCTGGCACATCCTAATACAGTATAGAAGTAACGGATTCAAACTGGTAAAACGTAATTTTAAAAAGAAATAGGGAGAAACTGGTTCACAAATAGGGTGGTAAATAATTGGAATGGACTCGGTCGTCAGGTAGTTAGTGCGGAGTCAATAGGGAGTTTTATAAGGAGGCTAGACAGTGTCATGGATGGGGATGAAAGGTGGATGTAGGTAGTGTTAAGTAACAGGAACTACCACGTGTAGGTCTCCCAGCCTCTTGTAGCTTCCTTATGTTATGTTCTTACAAAGACTACTCTATACTGGACTTGCTACTCATTTTGGGCTATTTCCAGTGGAGGCCAGTTTTGCGATTCCTGCCATTTTCGAACATCACTCCCTTTTCCCTTCCTATGGTTTATCAGTATATATGATATACCGTTATCTTCGTAAATGTTTGTTCTATAATATTATCAAATAAAAAATAGTAAAATGCAATAAAGAAATGCCATTATGAGAGAGTTAAGAAATATGCATGAACTTGAACTCATCGCCATTTAATATTTTGCGAGAAAACATTTTAGATGCTAGCGATAGAAAGAAGCGGATTTTCATTAGCTTTCCATTGCTATATTTCGTTTTCTGATAAATGAATCATAACCATGCATAAATTAGCGTTAACTAAAAAAATAACATCATCTATCGGGATAATTACCCGATGGATAATGTTATTTATTTAGTTAACGTTAATTTATGCATGGTTCTAATTCATTTATCAGAAAATGAAATATAGCAATGGAAAGCTAATAAAATTCCACTTCTATTGATATGTTGCATGTAAAAAGTCTTCACGCAAAATATCAAATTGCGATGAGTTTAAGTGAATATAAGTTCATGCATATTTCTTCAGAGTCTCATAATGGAATTTCTTTAGTGTATTTTACAGTTTTTTATTTGATAATATTATAGAACAAACATTCACGAAGATAACAGTGTATCATTTATACTGATATGCCATAGTCTACTGTATTCATGGAACACTTTTTTACTTGCCGATACGATTGATGATGTTATTTTTTTTAGTTAACGCTAATTTAGGCATGGTGGTAATTCATTTATCAGAAAACGAAAAATATCAATGGAAAGCTAATGAAAATCCGCTTCTTTCTATCGCTAGCATTTAAAATGTTTTCTCGCAAAATATTAAACGGCGAAGAGTTTAAGTATATATTGAGGTCATGCATATTTCTTCACTCTCTCATAATGGCATTTCTTTAGTGTATTTTACTGTTTTTTATTTGATAATATTATAGAACAAACAGTTACGAAGATAACGGTATATCATATATACTGATAAACCTTAGGAAGGGAAATAGGGCTGATGTTCTAAAATGGCAGGAATCGCAAAACTGGCCTCCACTGGTCATGGGCGGGTTGGCGCGGGGCACGAGTAGCAAGTCCAGTATAGAGTAGTCTTTGGTTCTTAGTACACTATTTTTCTGGCATTTCAATCCATCAGCTCACTCCCTTTCCTGCGTCCACAGATGGGCAGTAGCAGCAGGGAGGGTGGCATTCTGAAGAACATTTGCTGCTGAGAGGTGTGATGGGAGCCAAGGAGGGGGAAGGCAAACCTTTCCCGGGACTCAGATGTTGCAGTCATCAGGGAGGGATGTCATGGGTAAGTGTATGTGTTTGTGGTTTCAATTTTGTGAATATTAATGTTTTGGCTTTCATATAGATAACATACAGATAGGTAGACAGATATACATAAATAGATATAGATATAGTAATGGTTGATAGATATACAGATAGATACAGATCGGTAGGTGTAGGTGTAGATATAAGTGCATTAGTTTTATCATTTAAATTTTGTAAATAATAATGTTTTGGTTTTCATTCCAACTCAATCATTTTAGGATCTCTGATGTAAACATTAGAGTAAGTGTTGTTTTTTAAGATGTAACTTGTTATAATATTCTCATGCATTGATGTATCCTTATGGATTTGCTCTGAGTTTTAAATTTGAACCCTTTATCTAGCCCGCTACTGGAAAAGAAGCAAGCTCCACCGTCCACAACACTATAGTCGCCAGGCGCCATATATTACAAAATTTAGCATCGCCACAGACTTGTATGTGCCACTGAAGAGGCATGCACAGTAGTTTATATTACGTAGATGTCTTAAGTGGCACATACAACATCTCAGTGATGCTAAAATTCGTAATATATGGCGCCAGGCGACATTAGTGCAGTGGCGACTATAGTGTTGTTGACGGTACACAGAATTAAGAAAAGTTGACTATATATTTTGTGGTGAAAATAAATGGTCAAGAAAGGAGACAGACAGTAGTAGGTCTTATAATTCCCCTATTAGTGTATAGACGTAGAGGAAGTAGGACAGTCAGAATGATGGGGATGTTCTGTGTATTGCTATCAGAGGAGCTGTGTTGTGAGGTTACTGAGACAAATGTACTTTAGGAGTCTTTTATTACTAACATTTGCTTCTATCTGTATTCATTAAATATGGTACATACTTTGACTACAGCTTAAATAGTACATTAAATCATACATACTGGCTACATATCATTGTTGTTTTGCAGGAACGTCTTTGCATCACCAGCGCTGCCACCACCACCCTCCTTCAAGTGTCTCCGTCTCCTCTTCCCTCCATCAGATGTCTCCAGGAAGCAGGGGTGATACCATTAAGTGTCTCCGTCTTCAGATGTCTCCAGGATGCAGTTATGATACCATTAGGTGTCTCCTCCTTCAAGTGTCTCCAGGATGCAGTTGTGATACCATTAGGTGTCTCCGTCTTCAAGTGTCTCCAGGAAGCAGGGGTGATACCATTAGGTGTCTCCTCCTTCAAGTGTCTCCAGGAGACAGTTGTGATACCATTAGGTGTCTCCGTCTTCAAGTGTCTCCAGGAAGCAGGGGTGATACCATTAGGTGTCTCCGTCATCAAGTGTCTCCAGGAAGCAGGGGTGATACCATTAAGTGTCTCCGTCTTCAGATGTCTCCAGGATGCAGTTATGATACCATTAGGTGTCTCCGTCTTCAAGTGTCTCCAGGAAGCAGGGGTGATGCAAGGGTGAGATCCACAGCACACAATCTATCAAAACAAAAATAAAGTGTCGTTAGTCAATGTCAAACACATAACTCATAGCCATCTCTCACAGTGCCAGTAGTAGC
The DNA here is from genome assembly GCA_016584305.1 of Chionoecetes opilio. Taxonomy (NCBI): domain Eukaryota; kingdom Metazoa; phylum Arthropoda; class Malacostraca; order Decapoda; family Majidae; genus Chionoecetes; species Chionoecetes opilio. The sequence goes on along the minus strand of JACEEZ010005659.1, from coordinate 75,075 downwards.
ATTTAAGTCGTCCCAGACAATGAGTGTGTCCCGAGGAGGACGCTGGTCTAATACAGAGTCGAGTTTGGCGTAGAATCTCTTCAGTTTCACACACCTCGGTAGGAGCGTACACTGCAACAAGTCTCGTCCCTGCCAGGCCTCCTCCTCTCAGAGAGTCCCACTATATCCACCCTCAGACTACTGAGCTCGCCTACTGAAATCAACCCCTTACCACAAATTAACCTACCTCTTAGCAGAAGTGAAAGAAGTATGACAAATAAAAAGGCAAACACTATATTAAAACAAAAATAAAATTAGTTAGTTTATCATTTCTAATTTGTTTACTACAAGTCACTACTATTACACTATGCACGGGCAGAAATTAAGAAGGATGACACATATATAGATGCTCTTTTCCATGTGATTCAAATTTGTACCCGACATAAGTTATAATTTGAAGGTTGAATTGTGTACTACAGAGTTAAAATTTGAAGGTGTGACCTTACCATACGTTTGTGAATATAATTTTACTTTCTTTGTAATTCAAATTTGTACTCGAGTTAAAATTCGAAGGGAATTGTTGAAAACTGTAAATTCAATCCTTTTTTTTCAGGACAGTGAGGAAGTGTGGGAAGTGTTGGGCACAAGTAGCAGTCTGGTGGTGTCCTCACTTCATTCCCGACTCCAACTCTTAACTGCATGCTAGAGTTATTAGTCTCTGGTACAGGGATAGCAAAAGAACGGAAGGAAGCTACAAGAGGCTGTGAGACCTACACGTGGTAGTTCCTGCGGCAGTGTTCCGGCAGGCTGGTAAACAAGCAGCGGTATTCATTGCTCCTCCATTGACTCTCCAGTAGGCTTTGTCCTATAATTCACTTCCCAAACCTCTTGAGATGCCTTTGAGGTTTATCCTGAAGTAAAGGTGTGTATAATCATCTTAACACAGGTTGAATGTGAACTGGAGAGTAATTTGTGAGAAGACGGGATGGGATGGAGCAATAATAATCCCGTGTTGCAGGGAACCACCGCCAGACACCAGTTCAGTTCGGTTCGGCCTTTTTTATCGGCACTCCCTGACGTGTTTCTTCTTGCTGTCTGGGTCTTTAGTTAGTGGTCTTCTCTTATTCTGTCTTAATTTCTTTCCTCTTATTTTCTCTGGTCATCCAAAAACTATTGATTGGCTATTTTTGCTTCTTCCACATTCCCATCTCCAAACAAATACTCCCCGGCTATATCCTCTTGTCTCCTCTTATGTATGGTTGGAACACCTTAGAACCCCTTAAACCTGTTCCCGCACATCCCCAGAAGACCACACCTGTTACTGATACACTGGTGAGGCTTATCAATAACAGTCATAGTAAATATTAGGATCAGCAGGAGCACAGTGAGGGAGGGAGGGAGGGAGGGGTACAGTGCCTGGCGGTGGTGGTCTGGTTTGCGGCAGAGAAAATAGTGTTACTGCTCCATCCATCCCATCCAGTCTTCTCACAAATTTCTCTACAGTTCACAGTCAATTGATGTAAGATGATTATATGCACCTTTCCTCAGTGGATTAACACTTGAAAGGCATGTAGACTAAAGTAAAGGTTGGGAAGTGTTATGGGCAGAGACAAAGCAAAGTGTTGGAGAGCTAATAAAGGAGACATTAATACTGCATGCTCCACTTTACCTGCATGACTCAACACTTATCATCAATCAACAAGTTCACAAGGAGGGGGAGGAAGGGACAACTTTGTGTAGGCAGAGGCGTGTGCAGACACAGGTGGGATGTCAGCGATGGTCAACGGCGATATATCTCTCTCTCTCTCTCTCTGTACCTGACTTATATATGTAGTGTACAGTAACATGTTTGATCAGTAAAGTACACTGGAAAGAAAAGTTGTAAATCTTCAAAGAATCAGAAGTGAGAAAAAATATAAAATTTGTGGTTTGTCTTTAAGCAGAGTAAATTCAATCAACTCTAAAAAATAAGAATCAGGAAGTGATAGAATGTTTGTGGTTTGTCCTTAGTCTGGAGTAAATGTATGTAAAGTAAATACAATGAAAAGCAAAAATCAGAGGCAAACAAGCACCCTAAATAGCCGGCAAGAGGAAGAGGCTGTAGTTACAGGGTGAGACAGGTGATAGGAACCATTGCTATGAGAGAGGAGGGGATGGTAGTGTATGTGTTATCTATGTGATGCTGCGTCTCATTGTACCAACATAACGAAGCCCCACAGATAATGTCATGGAGTGTGATATGAGAAAACTGAGGCATCGGAGGACATGACTATAGCTATTGTTACTGCAGGACCCATTAACTCCTTCACGCCCAGGTCTTTCCTTTGCTATAAAATATTGTATGTTGTCAAGCCATAACATTACGAAAAATAGCTGAATATACCAAATTAGTTAGTGGAAAGGATACTAACAGGTCATAGCTATAAAACATTGCTTATATTCACTAAAAATCGTCTAATGGTAGTCATAATACAATGATAGTAATGTTCTGGGCCTCAAGGGGTTAATAGGAGCTTAGGTTACATGTGCTGGGTTGGAGGAGAGGCAACAGAGGCCTGACAGACCTAATGGAAGTTGGAACAATAAAGCAAGCCAGAGTAGAGGCCTTATTATATGCATGTGATTTACTCTTAATACTTTGATACAGTAACACAACAGACCTAATGGGACCAAAGGGTAACCCATAGTAGAGGTGATTTAATACTTTGATACAGTATACAGGTTAAGACACAGGGCACTATGCAGTATTATTAAAGTTACCAGTCCTGTATCAAATGCTAGGCTCAATAAACAGGTTGTGATGATTTCATTGTTTTACTTTCCCTGTCTTTTACATACCACTAATTCCCTTATTCTTACTAACCTTGTGTATGTGCGGTATGATTAGCAAAACATATAGGTATTGTATCAATGAGATACTACGGAACATGAACCTTAGAATGGCTTTAGTGAGGTAGTGTATCCCTATTCTATAAATGTGGTGGTAGTTCCTGTTACTTAACACTACCTACATCCACCTTTCATCCCCATCCATAACACTGTCCAGCCTCCTTTTAAAGCTCCCTATTGACTCCACACTAACTACCTGAGAGAGAGAGAGAGAGAGAGAGAGAGAGAGAAAGTTACAATGTTCTAACGTCATTAGTCAATCTCTCAATAAAAAGTATCCCTTGTAATTATCAGAGAAAGGAGAAAGTTACACTGTTCTAACGACATCTTTACTCTCAATAAAAAGTATCCCTAATAGTTATCAGAGAGAGAGAAGGAAGGTGTAATATAGATTTGCACTGACTCCTCTTTCTCTCTGTCTCAAAAAAAGTATCCCTAAGTTATCACAGAGAAGGCAAGAGCTCGCATCAGCCTCAGTATTGACAAAATATTAACAACATAGAGAGAGGGGAAGGGGGTTAAATACAGACATACACTTACTCCTCATCTATTAATAAAAAAAAAGTTATCAGAGAGAGAGCTTGCGTCAGCCAGTGTTAACAAAATATTAACAACAGAGAGAGAGGGCCAGAGGGTGAGACATACATACTACACAGACATACACCTACTTCTCATCTATCATAATTATCATACTAAATACCCGAGAGAGAGAGAGACAGAGAGAGACAGGCAGAGAAAGAGAGAGAGACAACAGGGGGGTAATATATACAGCCACACACTTACGCCTCATCTATCACTGCTCATCTTCTGCTGCAACCACACCCTGGCCGCTAGGAGGATGTTCGTGCCGTTCCTCCAGTACCACTCCTTGTTGTACTGTGTGTGCAGGCTCAGGTGGTCGTCCAGGAACCCCTTGTAGAACTGTGACATCTCGTCCGCGGTGAGTGTCTTCCGCCCTTCACTGTCGCCGTATTTCTCCTTGAGCTTGGTCTCAATGAACTCTTGTCTCATCTAAAAAAAGGTATCTCATGTAAAACTAAATTAATATTGAAAATTCCTAAGTCAAAAATCCTAATCAAAAACAAAAAATTTCGTCAGAACTCTTGTATCATCTAAAAAAGGAGAAAAAAATACGTAAATAAATAGAAAAAAAGGCATTTCATGTAAAACTTAATTAATATTGAAAGTTCCTAAGTCTCCATATTTATCCTTGAGCTTGGTCTGAAGGAACTCTTGTCTCATCCACAAATAAAAAGGCATCTTTTATGTAAATATTACAAAACTAAATATATGTACCGTACTTTATATATTATTAAATAATTTAACTTTTCACCCATTGTCATAGAATTGAGCTTGTTTAGGCTTTTTGGATAGCTTTCGGGACTTTAGGATAGTTGGACGTGTATCATCGACTCTAACCTCATAAGACACTATGGGAAAATCTGACGTTAAAGAGAAAGATAGAGAAATCAGAGAAACCACACCATCACACCCACCGTTTTGAACCCAGCATCTACTGTTCGCCCAAAAGTAACATTATATTTTTACTTTTCACCCATTGTCATAGATTCATATATGAGGCGCGCTGCGGCAGAAGGGTACTATGCAACAAAATCAATATTCGTCAGAAAACGCAGTTAAAGATTAGGAATGTTTGGGAATGATTAGCTCAAGAACTGTTTGAGTTAAAATGAAGTGTTGTATATCAAATAAAAGCTGAGGAACTCAGCTTTTATTTGATGTAGAAAAAATCTAATCACAAATTATTATTGGTACTGATTTTTTTTCTTTCTATTCAGCCATCCCTGCATAGACAGCCGAGTCTTGACTTCATTTCCCCGCCCCTCTCCCTTCCCCTCAACCCTCCCACCCCACCCTCCATGCCTTTACTCGTACTCCAACAGCTCGTCCAGGTCAACGGGGTCCTCGTCAGGTGGGACGTCTTCGGTTAGGCCAACTGTGTGTGCGTCAATGATGTTGTTGTAGAAGGTTTGTTTGTTGACAGGCATGAGGTCGAGGAGGTACTGAAGGTCACGCACTTTTTCCTTTTTGAGGGCTAAGGGGCGGCTGTAGTGCTTGGAGGCGGGAGGCGGAGAGGTCAAACACCTTACGGGACCGGGCTGCCCGTCTCTTCTGCAGTCTGACCTCGGTGATGTTCTCGCCGTCAGCCTCGTAATCTGACTTCAGTAGGCAGCCCTCACGGAACGCCAAACGCAGGATGATTTTCACTGGCACTATTGTCACTGCTGGAATAATCCATGATAATGGAGAAAGTAATGCGTAAATCCAGAGAAAGCACTCGTTGCTTTCTCTGTGTTGGGAGGGAAGGGAGGGAGGGAAGGAAGGTGGCAGTGGTGGCAATCCGACGCTCTCATTGGCTCAACGCTCTGAGGTCACGGAGTGCGTCTCGTCTCCCATTGGCTGGTTGAGCACGTGTGGAGTTAGTACCCTTCTGCCACGGCGCTCCCTGCCTTCACATGTTCCAAGTAATCGAAGCAGAAAACCACTTTGTAAACAATAGGACTTTCGATCTAATGGAAATGTCGGAAGAACGATGCTAACTCCACCATCCTGTAGAGCACCATATTCAGATCTCTGTCGATGTAAAAATCTCATTTTTGGCCGCGGTGGCTGTGAGTACCCTTCTGCCGCGGCACGCCTCATATATTATCAAGGGTTATTATTTGTAGATCTATACAACATTTTTCTAAACATATGCCAGCCTTACACTAATTGATATGTCCCCTGGCCATTAAAGATTGACAATATTTTCAGTGAACAAGTACATAAGAAAATAAGGAAGCTACAAGAGGCCGCGAGGCCTACACATGGTAGTTCCTGTCACCTAACACTACCTACATCCACCTTTCATCCCCATCCATGAACCTATCCAGCCCCTCTTTAAAGCTCCCCAATGACTCAGCACTAACTACCTGTCTACTGAGACCATTCCAGTCATTTACCACCCTATTTGTGAACCAGTTTTTCCCTATTTCCTTTCTAAATCTACGCTTTTCCAGCTTGAATCCGTTACTTCTTGTTCTACCCTGGTTAAAAGCCGTAAGAACTTTTCCTACCTCTCCTTTATTAAATCCCTTTATCCACTTAAAAACTTCTATCAGATCACCCCTTACTCTGCGTCTCTCGAGTGAGTGTAATTTTAATACTTCAATCTCTTCTCATAACTAAAGTTACGCATCCCTTGTATCATATTGGTCATCCTTCTCTGCACTGTTTCTAACAAGGCTATATCCATCCTGTAATATGGAGACCAAAACTGAACCGCATAGTCTAGGTGAGGCCTGACTAGAGCCAGATAAAGCTTTAGAATAACTTCCGCACTTCTACTTTTAACACTTCTGGTAATGAATCCTAATACTCTATTAGCTCTATTTCTGGCCTCAATACATTGTTTCCTAGGTCGGAGGTCTGAGCTCATCCTCACTCCAAGATCTTTTTCACCTTCTGATCTTTTCAGCGATACATTGCTTATGGTGTATCTATTACCAGGGTTTTTTCTACCACATTCATAACGCTGCATTTATCAATATTAAATTCCATCTGCCATCTGACTGCCCACTCGTTAAGTTTATCTAAGTCTCCCTGCAATATGTTTACGTCAGACTGTGATCCAATAATCCTACCTACCTTAGTATCATCAGCAAACTTGCTGATATCACTGCTAATTCCACTATCCAAGTCGTTGATGTAAATCAAAAATAGTAATGGACCCAAAACAGACTCTTGTGGAACTCCACTTGTCACCAGTCCCCATTCAGATTTAGAACCATTAATTGTAACCCTTTGTTGCCTATTACTTAGCCAAGCTCTGATCCAATGAAGAACCTTCCCATCTATACCATGAGCCTTAACCTTATTTAATTAAGAGTCGCTCGTGTGGTACTTTGTCAAATGCCTTACTAAAGTCCAGATACAGGAGAACCTCATTTAACCGGCATTTAAAACAACGGCAGCCTCAAAACAACGGCACTAATCGACCCAGGCATTAATTAGGTATAATTATTTAAAAAACTGAGAAAATCGGCAGAAATTTAGTTGGGCAAGGCTGTGGTCTACACAGACTCCCTCTCCTCACTCCAACTCCTCCTCTCCCGCCATCCACGATCCTCTACGTCCCTCGTCCACACCACCCAGAGGGCCCTTCACCTTACCAATGAGGGGTGGGAGATCGCCTTCCAGTGGGTTCCCTCCCACGCTGGTATCCCAGGCAACGAGGTGGCTGATTCTGCTGCCAGGATGGCCTTAACAGATGTAAACACGACACCCTTCCCTCTGCCGCTCTCCACAGCCACACGCCTCATCTCCCTCATCTCACACACTCGGCAATGCCCTCCGCATCACCTCCATGGGCCAATACCGCAGTGACTCATCCCCCCAGCCGTGGATACGGAAAAAGTCCCGCGTCCTGGATGTCACTCTCACCCGCCTCCGCCTGGGGCACATGACACTCACAGCTCACCTGCATCACCTCCGTCTGTCCCCTGACCCCCACTGCCCTTGGTGCATGAATATTTCTGAGACTATTGAACACTTTCTGCTGCAGTGTCCGCGCTTCCACTCACACCGTGTAGTGCTAATTCTCAACTCCTCGCCCTGAACGTCACCACCTTCGACCTGCCCACCTTGCTAGCGGCAGCTGGCGCTCCCCCCTCCCGGCAACACGCCGTCATCCGCCTCACCTGTGCCTTCCTGAGGAAGACAGGTCAACTACCGCGCCTGTGATAGCATCATAGGACATCACCAGGGCTCATAGTGTTCCCCAAGGGATCCTCGCAGCCCTAAAACAACAACAACCACCTCCAGAAACCACAGTATTTATTGAGATTTTGGGCGATTCCATAAGAGTAACTCTCAAAACAACGGCAAAATGAGTTATCCGGCATGCGCTCCCCCCCGAGGGTGCCGGATAAACGAGGTTCTCCTATATTATATCATAATCCTTATCATTATCTGCCATCTCATAAACTTTCCTATAAAAACTCAATAAATTGGTGAGACATGACCTACCCTTGGTGAATCCATGTTGTGAATCATTGATCAAACTATGTTTATCTAAGTGCTCTCTAATGTTTTTTGCAATAATAGATTCCAATAATTTACCCACCACTGATGTTAGACTTACGGGTCGATAATTTGACTTTAGTCCTCTGTAAGTAAGAGAAACATCCCACCCACCGTTTTGAACTTGGCATTGTGTGAGGCCCAGAATGCCTGGTTCCACTCCTGGGTGTCTGAGCGAGCCTCCCGGTAGCGGCGCTCAAGGCTGGTCTCATCGGGCGGCGCATAGAACCTGGTGTGCCTCAGGCTGCTCAGGCTGTCGGGCGGACCCACGTAGTCACACTTCTGTTCCTCGGGTGTGGCGGTGGTGGTGTGCTTCTTGGCCTTTCTCTGTGCAAATGTATGTGTCTGAGGTTATCAAGGAATCTAATAACTGAAAGAAGAAGAAGGGAAGAGGGAAAGGACACTAAAGGGAGGGAAGAAGGGAAGGGGAAAGGGAAATGGAAAAGGAAACTGAAGGAAAGGGAAAGGAAACTGAAGATGTCTGAGGTTATGAAGAAAACAAATCACTGGAGCAAATAGGATCAAATAGTCACACCTCTCTTCTTCAGGACTGATGGTGATGGTGGTGTGTTTTTTCATCTTGCGCTGTGGAAATGTATGTGTCTGAGGTTGTGGGCAGGGCTTGAAAACGAAATATTTTCTCAAACGGTTCGCTCCGATCAGAAACAGTATTATTAAAGTTTCGTTTTTGGTTCCTCCTCCAAACATAACGTTCCTGAACCAGTTAGAACGAAATGAAAACCGGTTAGAACGTTATTCTCAAACCATGTATTAAATATGCTATTAGCCCTAATAAATAATAATGCCTATACATGACTACATTCTTATAGATGGTAATAAAGCCATACATTTCATGGTGCACAGCATCCAACAACATCAAACCCTTAGATGTCGTAGGCACTAAAATAAGGCAACACATTTACATATACAATACAGGAAGCGTAGTGTAGGAGTATGCAATCTCAGTCGTCGTAAAGACATGAATCACTAATTATTTATTAATATTATATATGGTAAAACTAAATGAATTCGTAATATCACCAGCCCACTAATTAAATAAACCTAATCAATGAAGTCAATGACTACATGTGGTACTCCAAGGACTCGAACTTAGGACACTCACACCGAAATTTGGCACACCAACCATTAGTCTATGAACACAGTTAAAAGTTTAAGCACATACTCACGATATATAATCCCTTTTCGAATACGGGATATTAATCTAAGCATATTCTTAAACCAAACTGCAGTATAATAGTTTAACGATTGCACGATTGGAAGGTGTAATAAAATAAGGGAACGTGATGCATATCACGAAGACATAAATTCATAATTATATAAGGTAAAAAATAGTTATTCTTCACAAATTAAATGAAAAGTGGTGCATATGATACTATTTGAAACAAAACCACATCGTCAAATGCCAAGTGAACAAATACAGTAGACTTAATTAATGTATGTATGTGATACAGATGCATTTACTTCAATCATTTGGCTACTGGAAGTGAAAATGGATTAGTGACCAAATATGGCATGGAACGAAAAAATAACGTTATTAACCGGTTACAGGGATTTTAAAATAGCGTTTTTGCTCCGGAACAGTAAATATGATGACGTTTTCGTTTCCGTTTTTGTTCCGAGCATAATTTAGTTCGTTTCGGTTTTCGTTTTCGTTCCCTTAAACCGTTTCTAAGCCCTGGTTGTGGGACATGGAGGAAGTGGGGGGGGGGGGGGCAGAGGAGAGGAGAGAAGAGGAAGGGGGGAGGAGGAGGAGGAAGAAAGGTATTTAGCTTGATCAAAGAGATACCTTGCTCTGTGGAAATGTATGTCTCTGAGGTTATGAAGTGAAATCTCTGAAGCAAATTGTGAAAAATAAACAAATGATTCGCTCTCACACCTATACCGTCCATTTTACTCTTATTCAAAACCCTGGAATCCATGATGTTTGTTGTGGCATCCTGAACTGTATTGGGAAAGTGTTATGAATTAATGCTGAGAATGTAACTCACTGTAAAATATGACTATGTATAACCATAAAATACATTATATTATGTAAATGTGAGTCAATGAAGTGTGTGTGTAACATTTCAACTAGCCCAGAGGTGTCAAACTCATGGCCCACGGGACAAATGTGGCCCTTGGGAGGGTCATAAGTGGCCCGTGAGATGACGGTAAGATTTGTCACCCAGGAAAATTATGACAGTTATGAAGGAAAATATTATTGCAATATTATTTTGTCATCACCAGGTGTTTGTTAACCCCTTGAGGCCCAGAACGTAATTTCCATTGTAATTTGGTTCCCATTAGACGATTTTTAGTTCACAATCTTTTATCCGAAATTCTGAAAACCGAAAAGCTCCGAAAACCAAAAAATGTTCAAGACTATCTGTCAGGCAATAATAGCCTACAGGCGCTAAAGGCTCAAAAGTATATATATATAATTAAAAAAAAACAAAAAACAAAAAAAAACCTGGTCACACTTTATGATTCTCTCTCTCTCTCTCCACTGGGTAACAATTTCTTTCTTTCAGCTTGTGATGAACTTCCTCTGAGTATTAAAAAGCGGTAAAATCTACGCTAAAAATCTTCCATTCTGAAATCCGAAAAATTCTGAAATCCGAAAAGTGTCTGGTCCCAAGGTTTTCGGATAAGAGATTGTGAACCTGTATCAGCAATATTTTATAGATATGACCTGTTTAGTATCCTTGTCCACTAACTAATTTGGTATATTAAGTGACTTTTCTTAATTTTATGGCTCGACAAGACAATTTTTTATAGTAAAGGAGGAAATCTGGTTTCTGGAGGAGGTCTGGTCTTCATCTGGGCGTGAAGGGGTTAACTAAAGTGAATCAGACAAAGTCAAGTATGTAACGTAAGTCATCGTGTAAAGCTGAAATTTTCAGTCCTGGAATCATATTACAGGAGAACCTCGTTTATCCGGCACCCTCGGGGGGGAGCGCATGCCGGATAACATCTTTTTTGCATTGTTTTCGAGTTACCTTAGGAATCCCGCAAAATCCCTTTTTTTTCATTTCCCAATCAAAGGTACTGGCCAAGGTCGAACAGAGAATGGTAACCTAAGTCCAATAGTTTAGTACCCTTAAGTATCATGTCAACTAACTAAGTTGGGTAGCCATTAAGTGGAGTTTTTTAATTTTTGTGAAAGAATTTAAGTAAAGGAAGTGAAAACTGGAACTGGAAGAGAGTTCCGGTTTATCAGTGGGACGAAGGAAAACAAAGAAAATCAGACAAAGTCAAGCTGGTCGATAGTGCGTGTTTGAGCTGTAAATTTTCGGGTCTGTCTTATGTACCTTTGTTGGCCCTCAAAGAGCTTAAGGGGAGCATCTAAGCCAGTTTACCTTTAAATATCCATGTTTTACATTTTGCCATATTCTCTTAGAACATCGCCAGGGGCAACTCGTCCGCACCAATTCAAATGTCTAGTGCCGTTATTTAAAGGTCTGCGGGTCAGAATTAAAGGCCCCGTGTGAGCCCCCCATATTAGTAATGATAATCTGGGTCCTCTAAAAGCTAGAAACATGGGGTTTTTTGCATTGAAAATGTATGTCTGACAAGGAAACCAGAGTGTGTATCTTTGAACAGTTACCGAGTGGATCAGTCACCTCTCCGCCATGACGTAGGCCTACCGTAGGCTTTTTTGTCTGCAGTTCAGAGGTTCACAATGGCGAAAAGTAAGAAGGCACGCAGAAGACAAGAAATATGCAGAGCAGCAAGACAGACACAGCTACAGGAAGAATAGAAGCAGCAGAATGTAAATCAGGGTCGGTGATCAGCGCACCCGCCCGCCGCAGCGTGCCTTCAAGCCCCTCACAAGCCACACAAGACTGCACCAGTCCAAGCACCTCTTGGCAACCCAAGCCACTTCCATCACTACCTCTCCCATCTTCATCTCCATCTCCAGAGAAGGTGCCATCCTTCAATGTATTGATGAACAGTACACAGCTGTGCAATCTGTGTTCATCAATATGATATGTGGCAAGTGTAAGAAGAAGGTGGAGGTTTGCAACATCTGCCTACTCTGCCTCTGCCCAAGAGAAAGGAGATAGAAAGAGACACCAGACACCAAAGAACATAATGAAGAAGAGAAGAGCAGAGGATAGCAAAGAAGAAAGCAAGACTGGAAGGAAGAAGGGCAAGGAGGAAAGTTCTTGGTACCAGGCCGGGGCGTACAAGATGGTCGTACAGATTCCTCCCTCACCCCATGCACTATTTAGTGAAAATGTCAATTTTTGAGTATGTTACATTGTAAAGTATGTTCTATGATAAATTTATACATAGTTTCATAATGATATGCTTTTTCATAACTTTTTAGCATATAAGTAAAGGTAAGCAAAACTTTAAATGCGTTTTTCTCATAACCAAAAATCTTTAACTTTAAATGAGATCTTCTCAAAAAGTTACCAACTAATATACGATCTGTTTTCTTTGTTCAATAGAGGAATAAAGGGAAAAAGTATTGCCTGCCAGATTATTGCTCTAACTGAAAATCCTATTATTTAATTGAAGAATCATTAGGAAAAAAAAGTGTCGAAAAAACTGTTAAAAAAAAATCCCTAACAATTAATTTCTATTCTATCTAAAATTCCTGGCACGGAAATGTAGCATAATGTCTTGTCTACCTACCATGGCAAGCAAAATATCGTAAGTCCATTTTTTGTAGAGAAGATCTTATTTAATTATACGGTGAAAAACCTACAAAATGGCTTTTAACTCGGAAATCATAGACTTTAGAGGTACAAAACTATTGAACAAAATTATGTACATTTTAATATCTATTATGTGTAAAAATTTCAGCTTGATTGGGTAAGAAATAATGGCTATGACTGTCCACTAGATGCTGCCCTTCACTGACACCCTTCAGTGACACCCTTCAACTAGTGGGTCATTTTTTCTTTAAATAATTTTTTTGTAGTTTAGTAAAAATTGGGGGAGAAAGAGAGCGCACCGGCCTGTCCCACAATGCATGGCGGCAGATCAGCCTTGGCTTGTCAGAGGTCCCATCACACAATGCATGACGGCAGCTCACCCTTGGCTTGTCAGAGGTCCCAGCAGTGGCTGACACAGACAAACACACACGGCCGGGAAGACAGCGGGCGGCGCCACTCTGCAGGACCCACACTTGCCCGGACACTCGCTGCATCTTGCTGGAAGTCACATAAAACATCAATGAATTAGAACATAAGAACACAAGGAAGCTACAAGAGGCTGTGAGACCTACACGTGGTAGCTCCTGTTACTTAACACTACCTACATCCACCTTTCATCCCCATCCATGACACTGTCTAGCCTCCTTTTATAACTCCCTAATGACTCCCCACTAACCACCTAACGACTGAGTCCATTCCAATCATTCACCACCCTATTTGTAAACCAGTTTTTTCCTATTTCTTTTTTTAATCTACGCTTTTCCAGTTTGAATCCGTTACTTCGTGTTCTACCTTGCTTACTAGCCATAAGAACTTTTACTACATATATCAACCCTTTCATGCCCAGATCTTTCCTTTGCTATAAAAAAATTGACTGTTGTTAGCCATAAAATTACGAAAAGTAACTTAATAAACCAAATTAGTAAGTCGACAAAGATACTAAACAGGTCATAGCGATAAAATCTTGCTTATATTCACAAAAAAAAATTCTAATGGTACCAAAATTACAATGAAAATTACGCTCTGGGTCTCAAGGGATTAATGGGAGGAATTTAGGTGCTGACAAAGATTGGTTAGTTAATTGGTTGATTTTGCTAGTATGAGAATGTTACTAGTTGATATTTCTTTCTTTCCACTGGTACACATTCTTTGGCGATATCACCTCCTCGTTTAGTCCATTCCAAGCTTCTACATTTCTATGAGGGAAGCTGTACTTCTTTATGTTGTTCAGGCATCTCCCTTTTCCCTTTTCTCTCTCTTTGTATAGAAATAAAGGCGTGTTTAGTAGCACAGTTTTGTTTGGTTTTATTTAAATTGTATTGTTAGTATTATTAGTACATCTATCAGTTATTATCAGTCCCTAAATTAATAAAGTAGAGGTTGACCGTCACTAATTCGGCAATCAATATTCCGGTGCCATCAGTTTTCCGGCATGAATTTCGGAGCAGTTTCAAATTTCCCGGGTTGGCGCGCCACTGTTTTTGGGAGGCACCGTTTATGTTTTGACGGCGCTGTACCCAGAATCAGTTGTATGCTCACGCTTCCGACAGCAAACAGGCATTCCTTCTCATTTATTTGCCGTAATTGTTAAAATCTGCTGCTGTAACCATTGGAATATTCAGACTTTTGGCTAATTCGACCCAGGCCTCGCCACAATTAGATCAAACTATAGAGGGTTTACTGTAGTATATCATTAGCCTTGATATATAACAAGGCTAATGCAATAAAATGGTAAATCTCATTAGCATAAACAATATTTAACATCATGGATTCGGCGAATAAAAGAAGTGGTGTAAAACGCAAACATCACTCGTTGTCGATCGCAGAAAAAGTTGAACTGTTAAAAAAACTTGATAGTGGTGTGTCTGTAGAGCTGTAAAAGAACTGTAGTCATTTTCTGTTACAATATAGACGGCATATCATTGGACAAAACATCAATAATCGGGAAATTTCGAAAATCCGGCCGTCCTGAGGTCCCGTGGCTGGGGATTAGTGGTGGCAGCCTGTACAAGCTAATTCAAGTGAACGGTAAACTTCATTAACACAAACAGTATGTAGGACCTCAATTTACTACCCATCAATTAACTATCTATTAAATACCGGTATTAATAAATGTTGTGTGCGTCCCTAAGATAGTATAAGTAGTATAGTGTTAGTAGTTAAGATAGTAAAAGTTCATAATACTTGAAGCTTGTTATACAGTTAGAGGTAGAGGGCTAGAGGTAACCATCGGATAATTCAGACTTTTGGCTAATTCGACCCAGGCCTCGCCACAATTAGATCAAACTATAGAGGGTTTACTGTAGTATATCATTAGCCTTGATACATAACAAGGCTAATGCAATAAAATGGTAAACCTCATTAGCATAAACAATATTTAACTACCTCAATGTACAACAAATGAAAATGTGTTGTAGGTCACAGTAGAAGATAATGCACGCACATGTATAACATCACTCACTCATAACACATCAAACATTCTTTTCACTACTACTGGTTAATCCCTTGAGACCCAGAACGTAATTTCCATTGTAATTTGGGTACCATTAGACAATTTTTAGTGAATATAAGCAATATTTTATAGCTATGACCTGTTTAGTATCCTTGTCGACTAACTGATTTGGTATATACAGTTACTTTTCGTAATCTTACGGCTAAAAACAGACGATTTTATATAGCCAAGGAAAGATCTGGGTGTGAAGGGGTTAAGACAAACTATTTCATAAGCACAAGAGTTTCCTGGTGTGTGTGTCTGTGCTGGAGCAATGATGCCACTCCTCAACACAGCTGCACACACAACCAGCCAGCAAAATATACACAAGAAAAAAAGAAAAACATGGTCTAAGGCCCCTTTTTTTACTTTCTTCTTCTTTCTGTTTAACGTCAGATTTTCACCAAATATCCTATGAGGTTAGACGGCCGATGATACGCTTCCAACTATCTCTATCCCTTTTTTACTATTAAATAAAAACAGCAGAGTAACAATAACCTTCCTAGCTTTTTGTAATTAAATAACGGAGAGTTTTAACATTTGAAAGTATGTACTAACAGGCAACAGGTAATTTTTGGAGTCACGACGACGCCCACCTTTCCTATTATTTATTTATTAATTAATTTTTTACATCACATAGGACTGGCCAAGGTCAATAAAAAAAAATTAAAAACTGAAGTTAACAAAAACCCCAAATTATCCCAGGCTTTCCCCTCCTAGATCAGAACCATCCAGAGGCGGCAAGAAAATGTGGATTGAAGGAGCTGAGTAAAGTGCTGAGAGTAAGGCGATGGAGGTGGTTTGGGTACGTGAAGAGGAGAGAAGGGGGTGAGGCATTGGGGAGAGCTGTTGGAGTGGAAGTGCCAGGTGAGAGTAAGGCGATGGAGGTGGTTTGGGCACGTGAAGAGGAGAGAAGGTGATGAGGCATTGGGGAGAGCTGTTGGAGTGGAAGTGCCAGGTGAGAGTAAGGCGATGGAGGTGGTTTGGGCACGTGAAGAGGAGAGAAGGTGGTGAGGCATTGGGGAGAGCTGTTGGAGTGGAAGTGCCGGGTGAGAGTAAGGCGATGGAGGTGGTTTGGGCACGTGAAGAGGAGAGAAGGTGGTGAGGCATTGGGGAGAGCTGTTGGAGTGGAAGTGCCAGGTGAGAGTAAGGCGATGGAGGTGTTTGGCACGTGAAGAGGAGAGAAGGTGATGAGGCATTGGGGAGAGCTGTGAGTGAAGTCCCAGTGAGAGTAAGGCGATGGAGGTGGTTTGGGCACGTGAAGAGGAGAGAAGGTGATGAGGCATTGGGGAGAGCTGTTGGAGTGGAAGTGCCAGGTGAGAGTAAGGCGATGGAGGTGGTTTGGGCACGTGAAGAGGAGAGAAGGTGATGAGGCATTGGGGAGAGCTGTTGGAGTGGAAGTGCCAGGTGAGAGTAAGGCGATGGAGGTGGTTTGGGCACGTGAAGAGGAGAGAGTGATGAGGCATTGGGGAGAGCTGTTGGAGTGGAAGTGCCAGGTGAGAGTAAGGCGATGGAGGTGGTTTGGGTACGTGAAGAGGAGAGAAGGTGATGAGGCATTGGGGAGAGCTGTTGGAGTGGAAGTGCCAGGTGAGAGTAAGGCGATGGAGGTGGTTTGGGCACGTGAAGAGGAGAGAAGGTGGTGAGGCATTGGGGAGAGCTGTTGGAGTGGAAGTGCCAGGTGAGAGTAAGGCGATGGAGGTGGTTTGGGTACGTGAAGAGGAGAGAAGGGGGTGAGGCATTGGGGAGAGCTGTTGGAGTGGAAGTGCCAGGTGAGAGTAAGGCGATGGAGGTGGTTTGGGTACGTGAAGAGGAGAGAAGGGGGTGAGGCATTGGGGAGAGCTGTTGGAGTGGAAGTGCCAGGTGAGAGTAAGGCGATGGAGGTGGTTTGGGTACGTGAAGAGGAGAGAAGGGGGTGAGGCATTGGGGAGAACTGTTGGAGTGGAAGTGCCAGGTGAGAGTAAGGAGATGGAGGTGGTTTGGGCACGTGAAGAGGAGAGAAGGGGGTGAGGCATTGGGGAGAGCTGTTGGAGTGGAAGTGCCAGGTCGCCGTCCACCGGGCAGGCCAAGGAAGACATGGAGGCAGTGTGTTGAAGAGGATCTGGCAGCATTGAAGAGGTTGAGGCAATGGATAGAGATAGTTGGAAGCTTATATCATCAGCCGTCTAACCTTATAAGATACTATGGGAAAACTGACGTTAAACAGAAAGAAGATCAGACCTCATCCCAACAAGCACAGATATATCCATGTGCCACTTTGGGTTTTATTCTAGATATTGCCAACCATCCACAACAGTAATCAGAGGATGCAATACATAAAACAGAACAATACTGTATTACTAAACACGCCTTCATTCTATTCCACTCCAGTAAACCCTCGCTTTGACGGACCTCTATACAACACATTCTGGCTTTAACAAACTTTTCCTGCCAGTCCGGTAGGTATATGCGGGGATGGACTGAATAAGGTAAAGTACAGTAAAACCTCTCATATTCGGACCTTCATTATTCAGACTTTGACATTATTCGGACCTTCTCCTCTTTTTTTATTATTATTATAATTATTGGGGGGGGGGGGTGTCGAAATTTTCTAGCTATGTACACCTAATTTTTTTTTTTTTTTCTTTTTTTTTTTAGGGTCGAAATATTCTAGCTATATATATATTTTTTATTTATATTTTATTATTTTATTATATTATTTTTTAGCTATATATTTTTTTTTTTTTTTTTTATATACATATCCCCCCATATATAATCACCCCATTATTCGGATCCTTGCATGACTCGGACCACTCCTTGGCCCAATTAGTCCGAATATGAGAGGTTTTACTGTACTACTAAACACGCCTTTTCTATATCACTATAAAAACATTGCTTGATTTGACATTTCCTCTCTTTCCTTCCTCCCTTTTACCACTGTGTGAAATAAATAAAACAACACAATACTATACTACTAACCAAGCCTTTATTACCATGTTGTGATGGACGCAGTATTCTTGTGTGTAATATGAACACTTTGACATATGTTAGCCTAGCTGTTCATTACAAATTTAATATATTACACACATCATTACTATTGGCAATCCACCCAGGCCCTCACCTGAAAACTGGGGTGGCCTGTCAGGAAGAGCATCCGGGGCGTAAAACTCATGCCACAAATTTAAATGATGAACGCCGACAATAGAATAGGAAGCATATCATCGACCCTCTAACCTCATGAGACATTACGGGAAAATCTAACTTTAAACAGAATGATGATGATGATGATGATGATAGACACGGCTGAAACTTGCCACCCTTCCTTCCTTGACAACCGACTCTTCCAAACTTATTCCCGTCCACCACGGGACAACCCAGCTGGTGGAGAGTTTGGCTCAGTCTTGAATGAATCAGAATATTTGTTTCTGAACTGTCTCAATAACTATAGGAGGCTTTGGTCTTGCAGATTTTTTTATAAATCTATGCCTATAGCGCGTGTAGGCCGTGAGCTCCAGGGTGGGATGGTAGGCCCTGGAGGCACACTTGAGGGCTGTGATGGTTGGTCCTCGCCCGTGGTGGCGCAGGCAGGATTTGTATAGTGATGCCTGTGATTAGAGGCTCATGCCGCCCCCGTGTCCTCCCATGCACTCACAGTCGAAGGTAGAGTTAATGGGCAGGGCATGTGGGTGTTCTTAGGCCACGATAGGCGGTGCAGAAAGATCTTAGGTGGATTTTAGTTCTCCTCGGGGATCGAACTCAGGTCACCGAGTAGAAATAAAGAGATATAGTACACTACCCTCCAGAGTTTCACGCTATCAGAGTTTCGCGATCCTCGAGTTTCGTGCCGAGTCCTAAATTCTTACCATCCCGACTTTTGAGCATTATCTCACCAAGTTTCGCGCTGCTTCGTACAAGTAAGAAATTTCTAAGAAAAAATATAAAAATAAACAGATTCTATTCTGGTAGGCGGTAGTTAAATCTACCGATTTTCTCGGTAGGCTTCTTCTTCTTCTTGTGACCTCTACCGCATATAAAAATAAACAAGGGAAGAGTTGACAAGTTTGTTAACGAAAGAGACAAAGAGAAGGTCACAAGAGGAAGAAGAACACCCAGTACCCATTCACTACTGGGTGGACAGGGGTTCGTTTTTTTAAGGAAACAGTTCATCTATTTCCGCTCCCCCGGGGATCGAACCCGGGACTTCTCGGTTGTGAGCCGAGCGTGCTACCCCTACACTACGGAGTGCCCAAAGAGTTGCCCCGGCAGGATTCGAAATTGGGACATTTGAGCTCACCACTCAATGACGCTATTCACTCGGCGTCTCTCTCGTGGGTGTCTCTCCCAGCGGTGGGGGAGGCGGTGTCTCTCCCAGCGGTGGGGGAGGCGGTGTCTCTCCCAGCGGTGGGGGAGGCGGTGTCTCTCCCACCGAAGTGTCTTTCTATTGTTTTGTTTCCATGTTCTTTGGCGTATCGTACAACGTTTAG
The DNA here is from genome assembly GCA_016584305.1 of Chionoecetes opilio. Classification (NCBI taxonomy): domain Eukaryota; kingdom Metazoa; phylum Arthropoda; class Malacostraca; order Decapoda; family Majidae; genus Chionoecetes; species Chionoecetes opilio. Next base: position 55,507 of record JACEEZ010005659.1, on the reverse strand, counting down.
CTTGTAAGCGATATTATTAGCAAATCGTTCGGATGAATTCGCCATGGATGATAGTTTCCAGGACTGAAAAGAGCTTGTGATACGTGTGTGACAGCAGCCTCAGAAGCTGAGCGTAAACATCAGAGCGTGAGGACAGATTAGTTGATTTGAATGTCTTATGGTATTTAAAATACTTGTAACAGGTAGGTACTGAGGCACTGAGTACTGAGGAAGCACTACAACATTTGTCTTGGAAGACTCACGAGTATTTTTCAGGGTATTTTTTTGGGGGAAAAAAGTGCTTCTTATAAGCCGTAACATACAGTACACCTCGCACCGGAATAAATAAGCATTTTTCAGTGTTTTCAATACCCCGAGTTTCGCGATATACCTTAGGAAGAAAGCAAGCGCGAAACTCGGGAGGGTACTGTATACTAACACATCAAGTATAGAAGTCCAGCCTCTGGCCCCTTTGCTTTTGGCTCAGTTCTTGTGGCTGGAACGTGACAGCGAGCCACGTTCCAGCCAATTAACTCATTACGTGAATTACTCATTAAGGGCTTGTTCTATGCAGAAAGTTTGTTTTACAGACCCCCGTTGATTTTCACAGCACTACTAGGATGTTGAATTTCAGCTCAATCCAACAATAATTAGGAGTAGTTTACGCTAATTACTCAGTAAGGGCTTGTTTTAGGCAAAAAAATTCTTCCGACGACCCCCATTGATTTTGACAGCACTACTTGCATGTCAAATTTCAGCTCAATCCGACAATATTTAGGAGTAGTTATACACTTTTTGGCGGAAACTTGGTTCCACGGGTCTTATGGTAAGCGACAGCGAGCCTCGCTGTCAATAAATATACTAAAAATATCTACTACTCTAATAGTACCAAACCCTAGGTAGCAGCACCCTCAAACCCTAGCCAGATGTACACCCACCCCGCACACTTACCCGTCACGGCCCCGCACACTTACCCGTCACGGTGGTGGTGGGTACTGGCGCGCTATCTCCACCAGGAAGTGGTGCAGGATGGTGGAGTGGTCCGGGTGGTCGTGCACAAACAGGAAGCGCGCAAAGTAGTGTCTGTACTGCGCCTTCTTGATGCCGGCGCGAATCACCCAGCACTTGGTGTCCTTCCAGACCTTCCAGAACCTCTTGGCGTGGTCGGGGGAGTCGTCGGGCTCTGGGTCGCCGGGGAGGCTGGGTTGCTGGATGATGTGGTGTGTGAAGCCCTCGGCCTCAAGAGCAGCGAAGGCCTCCGAGGAGTTGCTACAGACGGTGCTCCCGGGCAGGATGTATTTCTTGCACAGCGGGATGAAGGTGGCGGCGTCGGGACTCTCCACGGGAAGGATGAATCTCCGCTTGCTATCCTGCTCTATCCCGCCGAATATCCAGACGCCTTCTTGCTCCGCGCAGTTGTACTTCTTACGCCCGAATTTGCTCTCGTAGACTTCCACCACTTTACCCGGGCCGCCGATCGGTTCCTGGTTCTCTAGCCAACGCAAACACACATCAAGGCAGAAACTTTTCCAGCTGACGACGGTTGGCGCCGGGATGCGCAGGTTACGCACACAGAACTCCTGGGAGAAGGAGCGGCGCAGGAAGGCGTTGAGGAACAGGATGTTAGTGCTGGGCCGGAGTTTGGCTTTCGCTAACCAAGTGGACTTGTACTGCGAGGCGTAGAAATTACACTTGACGGCTCGCTTGATCCCGGGGTCTTTCTTGAGGCGTTTGTAGCAGCGGAAGTGTCGCTCCTCGCTCTTGATTTGCAGGTCACTCTCGCAACGCTCGCACTTCCGCCTCTTGGGTATGATGCCGTGGCTCTCAAACGCCTTCAGGGCCTCCGCGTCCTCGTCCAAGTAGCGCTTGATGGCTTGCACCTCCGAAAAGACGCACCCTTCACAGGCCATCACAATACTGAGTTCCAAAGTCCACCTTCCCGCACTCACTCCATAGCACTGGGAACGAATACAAGATTGCTGTCAGACCTGCTTAACCCCTTCACACCCAGATGTTTCCTTTGCTATAAAAAATTGTCTGTTGTTAGCCATAAAATTACGAAAAGTACCAAAATATACCAAATTAGTTAGTCGACAAGGATACTAAACAGGTCATATCTATAAAATATTGCTTATATTCACTGAAAATCGTCAAGTGGTAGCCAAATTACTATGGAAATTACATTCTGGGCCTCAAGGGGTTAAACTGGCAGTCTGGCAGAATGGCTTGCACCTCCGAAAAGACACATCCCTCGCAGGCCATCACAGCCACAACACTGTAAAAGTCCAGCTGTTTTCTCCCACTCACTCCATGGCACTGGGAGTAGATACAAGATTGCTAGTCATTGGTTGAGGAAAACAAAGACTCGTCAGATCACCGGTGGATACAAATAAGAACACAAGGAAGCTACAAGAGGCTGGGAGACCTACACGTGGTAGTTCCTGTTACTTAACACTACCTACATCCACCTTTCATCCCCATCCATAACACTGTCTAGTCTTCTTTTCAAAATCCCTATTGACTCCCCACTAACTACCTGACTAACTAACTACACTAACAAATATACATCGTTCTGTTCTTCTGTTGATATACAATAGTTTTTTTTATATATGCCTCTCCCGATAAGCTTGGAGACTGATAGGAATGTATTTTTTTGGTAGAGACATGAAATTCGGGGATTCTTAAGTAAAACTAGAACCAGAATTTACGTCATTGGCTGAGAAAAACGAAGAATTGACAGATCACCGGTGGATACAAATATAGACCATTGTTTTTTTCTGGTGATCTTGACACATTTTCAGACCCTGCTCACTTACAGGGGCGTCGCTAGGCATTTGGGGACCCGGGGGGCTTACTTCCTAGAGGGGCCCCCTCTAAAGTTTGCAGGTGTTTTAGGGGGGGGGGAGGCGAGTGAAGCGAGCCTAATCAGTTGGGGTGTTTCGGGGATTTTTTTTGGAAAATGAACATATTTTGGTGCATGTTGACACTTTCTGAGACTTCTTTCAATGCCCATAAATCCTTTTTAATCCGAATTATTTTCAGCACTGATTGAGTGATGCATTTGGGCCCCCCCTCTATTGGGGGCCTGGGGGGCGATTTCAAATATCCCCCCCTCGACCCCCCCTTAGTCATGCCACTGCTCAATTATGTTGCTCAAGTCTGAGATAGTTTTGACAAGATAGTGTTTTTATGTCTCTCCCGATATGCTTGGAGACGGGTAGGAATGGTTTTGTGTGTGCGTGGAGACATGAAATTCAGGGATTTTTGAGTAAAATTAGGACCAGAATTTATGTCACTGGCTGAGAAAAAAGAGAGACTTGACAGATTACTGGATAGATAATATACCTATAGTTCTGTTTTTCTGTTGATATAGACACGTTTTCAGATCAATAATGTTAATCCTCCGTGTCTATATCAACGTGTCGGGTTCCTCCGATCACAATCTTATTTCTGTAACCTGTCCTATCGCTCTGGTGCCGCCTCGGGACCCACCTAAGCGGAGGTGCTTCTGGCATTTCAACTCAGTTAAGTGGGAAGACCTAAGGCAGTACTACTCTGATTTTCCATGGAATGATTATTGCTTCCATGTCAGAGACCCATCTCTTTTGTGCAGAGCGCATAACTGAGGTCATAGTCTCTGGCATGGAGGCGTACATTCCACACACTTTCTCTAATCCTAAGGCCCGTCAACCTTGGTTTAACTCTGCTTGTTCTCATGCTGTCCGAGATAGAGGCGGCTCACAGACAGAACCGTAACCATCCATCTCCTGAAACTCATGCCCTTTATATTTCTGCCCGTAATCATGCCAAATCTTTACTTCAACTTACCAAAAACTCCTTCATTCATAGAAAATGTCAAAATCTTTCAGAATTGAATTCCTCTCGTGACTTCTGGCATCTAGCTAATAACATCTCTTAACAATATTTCCATTACCATTGTTACGTAACCTGCCCTAACTGGGGTGGGATACGCTCCCCTAAACCCCTTGCTGGTTCACTAACCTAACGTGACCATTGGTTACGTAACCAAGCCTAACTGGAGGGGATGCGCTCCCCCCCCCCCCCCCCCGTACGCTATTGTTATTTTTTGACGGCTGCTGTCGGAGTAAGAAATACTAAATGGTCAGATCTACAAGTTGAGGATGGTTATAGCTATATGCCTTGTATTGGATTAAACTACAGCTGAACAGAAACGTTATTAAGGAATCCAGGAAGACCCCGGAAGCCACCCCCCCACACCTCGGTTTGAACAGGTTAGCTGGTTAGGACTGGGTATTCAGGCCAGGTGCCAATGATTACTAACGCACCCAAAAAACCAGGCATTATTATGATTTAGGTCATCCTTGAGCCTGATAATTCTAACCTGTCTCATCGTGTAGATTTCTTCATTCTGAGTCTTTTGAACCCAATTCCCCATGGCTTCTTTTTCTTCTTCTTGTGACCTTTTCTGTTTATTATCGCTTTGTAGGTCATCTGCGCAATTGAATAATGGCGTTACATGTACTTCCAAAAATCTAGTTATTTCAGCCAGAAACGGTTTAGTTAGATTAAATCAGATTAGGTTAGGTTAGAGGTGGAGTTTGCTTTAGTAACAGATGATAGCTATCAAGAAAAAATAAAATTTTCAAAACTACGGCAGTGCAAAGCGGAGCAAGGTTTGCGGGGCGGCATCCTCCCACACCTGTACACAAACATTTATTTCTGACAGAAACGAGTGCCAGATTCATTCAATACACATCAAAACTATTCAGAAAAACTAAGTTTGACCTCGAAATCGGTGAAAGCCCACTACCGAAATTCTACCTTAATGATTACGACCGCGCAGTCCTCGTCCATTTTTAGCCTGATTACTCTCGCACCCAAAAACCCCGGCGTCCCAACAGACCCCCGGCGCGTGGTGGCCACAAAACGATAGCAATAGAGGCGGCGACGTTAATTATCACCCTTCGGGTAAAATTCTAGTGTTTGCCCATACTCTCCCACTTCCCCTAAACAAGTTTTGGGACCTGGGGGAATGCGGGATATTTGGCTGGGCTACAAAATATGCGTTGCAACCACATAGTTTTTGAGTTAAGGTGTTGAAAAAATTCCCTAGATCTAGGGAAAATTAATTGGATTTCTTCTGCGTCCAGAGACGTGTGAACCTGACGATCCTCACAGAATGATGACCCAAGTGTCGAGAAACCCCCCAACCCCCCGCAAGGAGGTTAGGTTAGATTAGATTTGGTTAGGTTAGGTAAGCTTAGGTTAGATTTGGTTAGGTAAGCTTAGGTTAGGTTATCGGTGGGTCAAGCCCCTCGCTAGGTTAGGTTAATTTGGGTTAGGCAAATTTCACTAGATATAAGGAAATTACCCTAGATCTAGGGAATTTTACCCCCCCTACACAACTCTTTAATTACGTGTTTCCGACGCATAATTTGTTCCCCACCGAACACCCCGCATTCCCACAGGTCCCCAAACTTGTTTGGGGAAAGTGGGAGAGTATGGGCAAACTCTAGAATTTTACCAGCCTTCGTAATAACCGTAGTGATAAGCCCAACACAACCCCACACCTCCCTTCCCCCACCCACCACACACACACACACACACACACACACAGAGAAGAACCAGAGAAGTCCCGGGTTCGATCCCCGGGCGGAGCGGAAACAGTTGGGCTGTTTCCTTAAAACCTGAGCCCCTGTCCACCCAGCAGTGAATGGGTACCGGGTGTTAGCCGGGGGTTTGTAACCCGCCTCCCGGGGTGCTGGCTTCGGCCAACACTAGTATAAGTACTAGCAGACAGCTCTCTAGGGGTAGTCTGAGAGAGCTGTCTGGTTACAGTGGAGATCCATCTCAGCTGCGTCGATAACTGACGAAATTCTTCAAACATCCAACATCCAACAAAGCCCAGTTCACCTTTATAATAGCAAACACCACCTTCCCACCCCGTTAGCCGCACACCACACCACACACCACACACACACACAGTTCCTTCACAGTCCCGCCACCCCTAAGCACACACGGCACGCCACACACCACTGTCACCACCACCACCACACACACCACAGCAATACCACAACGGGAGGAACACGAACCACGCAGGCCGCACGCACGCCTCCCTACCAGCAGTGCCTCGCAGCTGGGTCGTCTTGAACTTGAACTCGAGTTGAAAAACAGTTACGGGTGTGCTAAAAATTTACTTACGGGATCTGTGTAAATTAGAACATAAGAACATAAGAAAATAAGGAAGCTACAAGAGGCCATAAGACCTACACGTGGTAGTTCCTGTTACTTAACACTACCTACATCCACTACATAGCGTTCTATCTCTTACGGTAGGATATCTAGGTCTCAATCAGGGAAGGATATGGATTATGGATACCTCAATGACCTCATATATAGCTTCCTGGGTGTTAAGAATGATTCCAGTAACACTCAATGATTCTGAGAAGACCCACTTGGTAAAGATATCGATCATTTCACTTCTTCAGCCTTTAAATAAATAATTCAGCCTTACAACAGCTTGAAGAACAAAAAACAAACTATTCTGCACCGCCACAACCAGCATTACCTTTCCAGACACCATTGCTTGCCTACCCACTGTAAAAAGTAGGGAGGAATTAAGGTCATTACTTCCTTATTCCTACGCCTATGGTTTCTAGATTTCTACTGTCTTCACATCATTTAGGGCTGCATGGAGCCTATGTACTATAGTTGTATTGTTTATGGTCTTCAGCATGCCCTGCTAATACTGCAAGCCTGCCTTCTTTCCTCCTTTCCTCTCCGCCACAACCTCACTCACTTCAGCAGGGAAGGTGTCATTCTTCATCTTTCTGTTTAACATCAGATTTTCCTATAATATCATATGAGGTTAAAGGGTGGATGATACGCTTCCAAGTTCCAACTGTCTCTAGCCATTGCCTCAACCTCTTAAATACTATCAGATCCTCTTCAACACACTGCCTCCATGTCTTTCTTGGCCTGCCCGGTGGACGGCGACCAGCTGGCATTTCCACTCCAACAGTTCTCCCCAATGCCTCACCACCTTCTCTCCTCTTCACGTGCCCAAACCACCTCAATCGCCTTACTCTCACCTGGCACTTCCACTCAACAGCTCTCCCCAATGCCTCACCGGGTCATTCATCAATAATGATATTTCCTCAACATAACTGACACAAAAACAAAGGAATTCCTCTTGTCAAAGTAAAAATTGGGCGGTTGATGATACACAGTCTGTCAGTCTCTATTTCTTCTCCTATTTGTGAGATGTGGAGTTTGGTTGAATGGTGAAGACACAACCACTGATCTTTGTCTCTAGTTGGTTCATGCAAATAGGCAGCTGTGTATCATGAGTCTGAGAGAAAGATACTCACTCACACTACCTAACATCCTACCTGCTACTAAACACTACCTACATCCACCTTTCATCCCCATCCATAACACTGTCTAGCCTCCTTTTGAAACTCCCTACTGACTCTGAACTAACTATATTACCTGATGACTGAGTCCATTCCAATTATTTACCACCCTATGATGTGGGTCTGGGTTGGAGGGCATCCCTGAAATTATCTCTTGGTTCTTAATCATTACTCATATCATTACACGTATGATTGCCACCTGCAAGATAAAAAGGGCCGCAACATAAGAACATAAGGTAGGGTTGGAATTTTGGCTGTTCAGATATTGCAATTGCCATATCTGAACAGCGAAAATTCCGGACGCCTCCACTGACACCCATGACTCCGCCCAACACACACTTTGGGCCTTTGACGGGCACATAGCTGCGCCACTGGCTATAGCCGATCTGACGTTATATAAGGTAGAAGGATAACAGCCAACAGCCACCGTGACTTTGCAGAGAGGACTAAACAACCTCAAATCATACGTAAACTCTCCCTCCCTCCCTCTCCCAGTAGCGCCGCCAGGACATGGTGACAGGGGTGGCCAAGATTGGACACATATCTAGTGTGGGGTGGCCAGGGCATAACCATTGAAAAGAAATGGTTGAATTTTCATTAGACCTCTGACTCAGACCTGGGGTGGCCAATGAGATTAATTTTCAGGGGTGGCCGTAGCCCCCTAGATCCGCCACTGTTCACTCATTCCTCTCGCTCTCTCTCCCACTCCCTCCCTTTCTCTCTCTACTACCTTACGCTGCAGAAATATGAAGTAACGCAACAAAATAAAGCGTTGTTTGGCCAAAAATCATCCTCTTCCTCCTCCCAGCTGCCTGCACACAAGTCCTGCCTCCTTGCTGGCTCGCCCTCGACTGTCGCTCGTACCGGAATACTCGAGGAACTCAACACTGCTTCGAAACACTAAACCTTTCCCTTATTTCCTTCCCACGCCCTGACCTGTTGACCTTAATAATTCTTGACCTGTAACATTATCCAAATCTTAAATGTTAGTAAATGAGTTATTAATAGTGTTGGTATAGTTTTGTAGTATTTTCTTAAAGCTTATATTGATAAGTGTTAGTTAGTGCTTCGAACTCGTTAACAACGTCGCAAATTATTATGGGTAGGATATCTTCTTCTTTTTTTCTTTCTTTTTTTCGCTACGTAGTTTGTGGGTTGTTGAAGGATTGGATTGCTTTGTAAGCAGTGGCGTGGCTGGGTATCTATCAATGGTTGGGGGCACTAGCAGGCGGAGGCATTCTGATGCCACGTCAAAGGGTATAAGGGTATATTCTAAGATCAAGATCGGTGGTGGCCGGTGGGTATTAGAGCATTATACAGAATACGGCAGCCATGGCCAGTGGGGGGGCACTGGATTCTCATGGGGGGTACGTGCCCCCCAATGCCCCCCCGTAGCTACGCCACTGCCTCCTCTCCTTCTCTCTCTCTCGTTAATAAAGTTTAAAAATGTTGTATTCTTATGAAAAATTGGTAATGGATGCTGAAATTCCGGAAATTTTCAAAATTCCCCCCTGACGCTGATTTTGACACCTAAATTCCGGACATGTCCGGAAAAATCCGGACGTATGGCAAGCCTAACATAAGGAAGCGACAAGAGGCCGTGAGACCTGCACGTGGTAGTTCCTGTTACTTAACACTACCTACATCCACCTTTCATCCCCATCCATAACACTATCTAGTAACGTTGGGAATGGATAAAAAAGCAATGGTAATTCACACAACACGTATTTATTTATTATCACATAGTCAATGAACCACAAATACTTACACTATAAAATAAATAAATCTTTGCCAAATAAATAAATAAGATCTTGTTATACTTATGAATAACATCATAATTACTCCCCAAGTCTCTTCTTAGGGGTTCCTACAACACAGAAACACGTACACTCATTCCTGCCTCAACCTCATTTTAACTCTATTTCAACCCAAAACTATATTAATTTTCCATAATAAACCCACCTATAACCCAAACCCTATTCTATTCCTTTAGCCCCACAACTCAAGCCATATTCCTTTAGCCCCATAACTCAAGCCATATTCCTTTAGCCCCATAACTCAAGCCATATTCCTTTAGCCCCATAACTCAAGCCATATTCCTTTAGCCCCATAACTCAAGCCATATTCCTTTAGCCCCATAACTCAAGCCATATTCCTTTAGCCCCACAACTCAAGCCATATTCCTTTAGCCCCATAACTCAAGCCATATTCCTTTAGCCCCATAACTCAAGCCATATTCCTTTAGCCCCATAACTCAAGCCATATTCCTTTAGCCCCATAACCCAAGCCATATTCTATTGCAAAATAAAGGTGATATATCCCTGTGAATTAAACACTATATCAATTTTGTGAACACTTGTGCAGTCTACCTAATATCCATCTAATATATCATGTCCGTCACCACACCCATCCATTATTTTGCATCCCACAGTCATATAAAAGTCAATTATATGATTTTATCCCCTACAAATAAACTCTTCTTCAAATTTCTAAAAATAAAATAATTTTTGGTTTAGTTAAAAAAAATAAGTCACCTATCTACCTTTCAAAACTTTTAAGTCACCAATTGTCTACCTTAAGTCATCTAACTGTCTTCTTTTCAAAACTCTTAAGTCATCTAATTGTCTAACTTTCAAAATAAGTCATACATTTTTTTCCCTTTCAAAACTCAAAACTGGTTCTCAAAAATGCCCTCAATTAAAAATAAAAATATAGATCCTAATATTTATGAATTAACATATATAATTCACGTAGCTAATTAAGTTTTCATGTCCTTATATCAACTCCAAAGAAAAATATATTACGTGTCAAACATGGACTTCACAAACCAAACATCTCATTAATTACATGGAGACGGGTAAAAACATGGGCATAGGGAGGGCATGAAGCCTTGACCTGGGTCTGTCTACTGATCTATCGACGTACCTATAAACATCCAAACAGTTTATCTATGTAGCATATTCCTGATTCTTCACTCCCCCTATGCCAAGAAGCCACCACATACAACAGTCTCACTCCACTGTGCTCTATTTCCCTCCACACTCCCTTATACCTCAACAAATACATCAACTTATGTATTGTTCAGGCTCTAAAAAAATATATTTGCAACTTTCCCTTTTAGCCGCACATGC